>CM052077.1:43625465-44120465 GCA_020010945.3 Muscidifurax raptorellus | reverse complement strand
TATATAGTCGAGCGTGTTTAATTTTGTTAATTTATATTTAATTGAAGGATGACACTTCGTTCTGGGGCACTTGGCATCAGATCTTGGCAAAGTTGGCAGTTAGATATATAGCCATCGCGTTTACATGATTGCGCGGACGAATCTCCCGTTACAAAAATAACAGGTTCGTATAATATTATATAGCTCTGCATAATCCTCGTCGCAAATAGCCATAGCGTAATCGCTGATTTGTCTCGCCGCGCTTCACAATAGGTCCTACAATCTCCGATCCAGTACTCGAGTATCTCGTTATATATACATATATATATATAGAGGACATCTGCGGGTCGGAAGTCGCGCTTAATCCTCCATCGACTGTCGCGCTCTGCTGCGTTTAATCCGATTAGCTGCAGCTGCGCGCGAGAGTCATCATCGGATTCTATATAGACGCACTATATATATATATATATATATATATATATATATATATATATGTATACAGCAATATAAGCACGCGCGGCTATATACGGGAATGCAAATGAAAGACTAGCCGTGAGATTGAATATTCAGACTCTCGACTCGTATTTTTCACTCTTTTCCCATATAAGCTTTGACGCATTAAAAAAAATGTCATCCGACCATGATGAGATGAACAAAATCATACATATTCAGGGTTCGTCAATTCCGCGCCTCGATTCGTATATATATATATCACACGATCAACCATTTTAATTGTAATCCGATCGAATTCGCGTGCGAGCTTGTTCTCCTTAATTAATCCCTAGCGCTCGGTGTAATATTCAAAAGCTCTCTATAATCGCTTTCGATTGTTAATAACAAAGAATATTATAATCACTGGCAAAAATGACATTTTTCACCAATCCTCGTCGAAAGCTTCGACGTATGCAGGAGCAGAGACGAGCGAGTGGAGATCAGAATATTATATATATATATAGAAAGCATCTCTAAATGCTACAAGAGGGTGCAGTATAGCCCTGAGGTTTTGACAAGGCGTCAATTTGGGATAGAGCAGCTAAAGAACAATGCGCCAGCTTGTCTCCTGAGACAAAGCCCGCAGCACACCGGCAACGAACGCGCATCAAGTATTTATCCGCAAACGACATCCTTCCCCTCCTTATCCCTATATATGTATATGCATACCTGCAGCGTCAAAGCACCAATGTGATAAAAGCATCTGAATGATACGAGAAAATATGACGGTGTTTTTCCCCTCCTTTCTCTTGCATAACGGTCTGATAATGACGAACTTTCTCAAAGCGAAAGCTCGCCTGGTGTGTGTGTGTGTGTGTGTGTGTGAGATAGAGCTTCGTTTTGCGATTATATATAACGGCAAGAGGAAAAAAAGATAATTAGTTGGCTAATGCAGTGCATAAAGGCGACGAAGTTGCGCTCTTTGAAGAATTTTTCCATCACCGCATATCAGATCGTCCAATTTCTTATGGTGAATAAAACGTCGCGCGCGCGTGTGTGTGTGTGTGTACCCTTGAAAGTCGCCGCCGTGTCGAGCAATTAACGACTCGCACGAGATTTTTTTATGAAAACTATATATAAAAGTATACTCAATATCCGAGGTCGCATAAAGAGATATGCGACGGAGCGTCATGCGCTCGATCTTGTTTTCTGCATTTTTCAGGCATTTAAAAATAAAGAAATGGGTCGTATCACGAGAGACTAAATCCTCGAAAAATCGATGTCTATATCGTACGCCCCCGCGGCGACCTGACAAATACATATACACACCCGCGCGGGCGGGAGGTAATATTATATATATATACAGTAAAACGAAGGGGCAATATTTGTCTTACACGAGCGGCGAAGATGAAATTCTTTTTTTGGTAAATTAGATTAAGCCGTCGGGGGTTAGCTATCGATCTCATGGGTCGCAAGCTCGGCATGTCGAGTTTTCTCGTCGTGTATAGGAGGGCCCGATTTCCGAGCTATTAAGCGCGATTTATACTTCCTTTTTATAGTATACTTTATAGATGAAAAATTGCATGGACAAAACTTTTTTTTTTCAAGAAAGCAAACGCTTTGTTATAGAATAGTACGCGTATATATATATATATATATATATATATATATATATATATATATATATATATATATATATATATATATATATACGCCGACTTAATTGGCAAAACGCTAACTATATAAACCGAGAAATTGCCTGACGTTGTTACCGTATACGTATACCAGGATAATTAAGCAGATTAAGACTCTTGTCGTATACGAGAGAGAAAACGAAAGATATAGATATGCAGGTATATATACACGCAACTTTTGCGGCAGCGATGATAAATAGCCGAGAACGGAAAAAATGCCCGATCAATCTATAGTAAATTAATGCTGCGAATGTGGTATAGATAAAGGCACGTGTACGCAGTGGTTTGTTACCGGCCAGGGTCTGTTTTTGGAAGGGATCAAGTAAAAATAATTTGCCGAATTAAAATTCATATATATATCCTGATTTAACATTCGATGATTTAAGTTACACCACTTTTCGACGGCAATGCCAATATGAATAAAATCCCAAATTAAACTTTACAATATAAGCATATATACACTAAAGACTCTCTCTTACTCTATAAACAAACATTTTTGTTTTCTAATTATTATCCATTAGTGAGTTACCGCACAGTAACGACATTAACGCACTACATACTACCCTGTTGTTCAGTAATCGTCGTATTATACACTCCATACATACGAACAAAATCAATGTCCAAAAATACAGCGCACTCGTTAAACGACTTAACGCAGCGTGAATTTCCCCAGCACGATGTAAAATCTTCGGAAATTAATTTACGTCGTCCTCTTTCGTACACGAGAGAAGAGGAATCGAGGAACGTCGGCGCTTTACAATGCATATATATGCGCGTGGGGGCATGTGGCGCGGAATTTATTCGCGGAAAAGGGATCGAGAGAGACAAGGGCAGTGTATACTCTTGGAACGTTGCCAGAGAGTCTATACTTTCCGCCGCTCCCCCGCAAGCCTGAGCCTAATCGCATTTGCTCTCCTTTTTTGCGCTATAGGCGAATTTTGCGTAACTTGCCGCTGAGTCCTGTGGGCAGACTGATTATATCGTTGGGATTTTCGTTAACGAGAACGATTTATATACGGTGGAGAAGAGATTGCAGAATTTTGGTTCGGACCGTGCGTATATAATATAGATTCGATTCACTTTGGGACATGAATTTTTAACAATTTTATTTTAGCTAACCCACAAAGGAAGAAAAAGATCTAGTTGATTCGCAGTGTGCCGATTCAGATTTGATAAAATACAGATTCGTATCTTTGCCAGCCTATACTTAATAGTCACAATTACGAGAATAACATGAGCACATGATCGCAACTTGTGATACTGAACCTGCTCCAGTGATTACCGTTAAATTGCTCTCAATTAAACATTTAGCTGGAATCCCTTGTGATTCGCGTGTTTTCTTCATTTTTCTGCAGTGAAATGTGCAAAAAAGAAGCTTAAAACGCAGATATCGAATACCGCTTAGTTCCTCTCGTTCACGCAAAGCAGATTGATAAATCATGCTGCACTCACGGCGCGATTGCCACTAGAATGTCTATAACATCAGCTATAACATTTTCACCAGAGTACCTTGAATTTTCTTGGAACGAATGAGACGCGCAGTAATCGGCTAATTTCCCGGTAATCCTCGCTACCATTTCCTTCGTTCGAAGCAATTAAGCCGCCCTTAACTCCTTCAACATCAAACTTTTTACCTCGACTCTCTCGCCTTTTCGCACCGGTGTTCTTCCTTAGTCGCATTCTTCTCTGGGAGAGAGAAAGTGATCTGCTCTCGACTCTAATTCCAGCGAAGTTCACTTCTTCGTATACCGGACGTGAGCTGCGATTAAAAAAGCTGCAGCTTTGTCGGGGGAAGAAGTCGTATAACCGGTAGGAGAGTGACGTTGCGGAGAAAAGGCTATTTCGCTGATGAATTTACGAAATTTCGGTACGCCGTTGCTGCGCTGATGAGTTTTTGTTTCGAGTGCGAGGAAACAAGTTCTTTTCATTTTGGTTGATGGATTTTTTTTTCAAAGCTTTGCGCGCAGAGTAAAAAATTGACGTTTCAAAGCGATTTAAAATTACAATTTTCAGAATGTGGTATATAAAAATTTGTATAGTTTTGCCTATCGGTGAGAGATTCTGAGCGATTCACGGAAACGGACGCAATTAGCGGACGAACAACGTTTCCGACCAAAACAATCTATAATATCTACATATCATATATAGATATACGCGCGGCAATAATACATCCGACAACAATGTCGCTGAGCCTCTTGTCAATATTTTCACTGACGCGCGGCTGCGGTCTATAGAAATCCAAAGCTCAAGCGATATCATCACGTCCACGTATACTCAGTAGTCAATGTCCGGCTGTGGTCAGACGTCTCTTCTGCCTGTATATATATCATCATCCTTTTTTTACATCATCAACGGCGTTGACCTCACGCATAATAACCCAATTGATCGAGGGCGTAGGCGTATGTGCATACTATATTGTGTAGCCACTACTACTACTATACTACTCGTTTAATTAGTCATTATCGATAATTGCCTGGGTATATCGTCGTGGGCGCCGCAGTGAGTTATATATGTATACACCTGATGTAACGTGGGTGAGATGAATATTTTACCTCGTGTAGCGCCATCGTCAATTTGTTGCTCTGGAACAATTGCGCTTGCATATTGTTTCATAAATTTTGACTCTGTCCCGAGTAATTATAAAAGCTATATTGATTATTGTTGACGAGTAACGAAACTTCGATAATTGCACTCGAGTTCGCCCAATTAATTCGCGAACGCGGCAATTCGAACCACGCGACGCGCATAGTTTCCAAAAACAAAAAAAAATGGATAATACCCATGGCATCGATCGGAACCGAAAACTCATCGGTTCACCCTCTGATAAATCTCGAGTTGGACATATGTGACTTTTACACGCGCGTGTGGACGAATACCGGACCGTTGGCATATTACAATCCGCGGGAAACGTCCTCGAGGAGGACGAACGGCTAATTTTGAAATTGCTATCGAGAAATTATTCGCCCGCTCGCAAATGCGATTTGCCTTTTCCGAAAGTTCGCCATATACGTGAGCGGAATACGTCGCCGCGGAACGTATCGACGGAATTGCGTTTATTAGCTGATGGTGATTTCGAAAATATTTTTGATGGCTTTCCGATAACCGAGTGCCCGAAAGTCGTGATGCGGGAAGCGCCGGGACAGGTATATGGAAATGAAGAATGAGCGAAGCCAGTACGTGACACGAATTCTCCGAGTGAAAATGTTTCTAATGTCATTATACGAGCAATTTTCCGATGGAATCGTGTAGTCGACCGCAACTAAATTGTCGATATACAATGATGATGTATATTTAATTGTGATTCGATTTTCTTATTCCGTAAAAACTAATCGACACCGCGATAAATCACAGACACCGCGGAAGCCAAAAAAAAAGAAAAAAAAATCCAAAAGTCACACGGGTAATCCCTTATCCCTCCCAAAACACTTATAAGCCATTCACGCGTACAACGATCCGCAGTCTCTCGCCCTAATCGACCGGCAAACTTCGTCCCAATCTTCCTGAACACACACGCGTTCAGTTTCACGCATCAATGGGTTATATATAGATATACAGCACGTGTGTGCAGGTTACACGTACAGCATCGGATATGAGCTCTCCGGAACTCGGAAAATCTAATATCACAGTTTCGTATTAGTTGCGGAGCTTCGTCGTCGCGGAGAATAATGACCGGTTCGCCTCATTTCCCGTATCGAATTTTCCCAGGCGCGAATACGATGATATACACGTGACGCAAAGTTCGGATATATACACGCATATCACTATATCGATGAGTATGAATTTCGGGGGGAAAGTGTGGGCTTCGTTGATGAAATATTAATCGCGTAGTAAGGTAAGTACGGAAATGAGAGCTTTTGCCGTTCCGTAATACCCTTTATTTTCATTGGCGTGAATTAATTATTCGGACTCTATTGAAACGATGTATTCGAATTATATTCAAATAAAGCTCGAGAGAGCCTCTGCTTTATAAACGTATACGCGACACCATATTGAATTTCTTCCCGGGAGAGAAAACACAAAGGAACGACTCCGATGTAATCGTTGAAGTGTATCCTCGTCAAAATTTAAAGTTTCGTTCCAAGAAGCGACGCGGAGAGAATTGGGTCACCAGCTGTTTCCAATCAGCTGATTAGCAGTTACAGCTGTTTTTCCTGGCGGAAGGCGCAATTTCCCAGAATTTACGCCGAATAATTCTTCGAAGCCCTCCACACAACTTTATACGACTTCAATAAAAAAAGAAAAAGAAAAAGTCGTTACACGACCGAGAAATCGATGCGTATCTTATATGCTCATTGCAAAGTATTTCATTCGGTTCAAGAGACAGCGAAAAACTCCGCGTTCGGATTTGGCGTCGAAGCGAATCACGATATATATATATATATATAATACTTCATTGAATAAAGCACATGGAACGGCTTTTATGCTCTATGTATATCCGACAGGTATATACATGTATGTATACGGCATATCGCTTTAAACGTCTCGCTTTGCATCTTAACGGCGGTTCAGCTGCTAGATATTCCACGGCACGAGTCAGCACAGACTTTGGGAACTCGTGTAGTTCCGGCTTCGCGTGTCTCGCGGGACGTGAGGTCAGCCTCTCGAGGTGTGCTTTATATTGAAACGTTATAATAATTAATTTTCTAGTGTGTATTATTTATATATATATAAATAATGACGATTTTCTCGAACAATGTGGTAATTTAGCCTTTGTGCTATAGCCCTCTGAGTGAAAAAGACACAACGGGAACACTGCAGCGCATATTATTGTATATATACATATAGACATGATATATACATCAAACAGCCATTGTTTATGTCTCCGGCTTCTGTTCTCTGCGAAGAAAGCACTGGACGTCGATTGTAACACGATGAATGTTCGTGAAATAAAGGACCCGGGTCTGTATATATATATATATGCGCATTTATTTAGTACGAAGTGAATCGCCGGGTAAATGGACAAAGTTCGTGAATCATATACGGCTCGAGCGTTATATGTGCCAGTTGCCAGTGTTGAGGAATTAATGTCATGACTCTGGATGATCGGGGTAGAAGAAGAACTTAGTACCTATATATGATCCGTATACTATCACGGAGTTACCGAAAAGTTGGCAATTGAAGATTATAAAGCTTATATAAATAAACAATTATAAAAAATGTGCTGTACTCCACAAAACCTTAGTTTGAGCGCTTAGAATTCTTGCAAACGAATGAATCCAATAATTTTTTTCAAGCGTAAAACCCAACTTTCGAGTATATGAGTAAACTCAAATTCAGCATATACGATACATCAAAGTCATTCGAATAACGAACTCATATTCAATTGCCCAACTCTCCATATCTTGAACGGGACACCGATATATATACACACACGCGCGCGCAAAACCAATAAAACGACGCGTGCTTGCATCAGCTGCACACATATATGAACAATTCCGTTCTTTTACGATCCTCTGCCTTGAAATACAACGGCGTAATGCAACGAACAACGCATCCTGACACTTTTGTCCTTCGCACAAAAAGCTAAACGCGCTCTACTGATCCACGAATTTTCGCTGCATTATATATCCCCCTCTCTCTTTTCCGCCCCTCGTATTTATACATATAATAAAGCCTTTTATCGTTTATTGAAACTGTTTTACGGCTAGGCTCATAAATGGAATATCTCGACTCGCTGATTTTTCGTCCGCGTAATGAGAACATTTTTTTTTATCGCTTATAAACTCGAAATACATCGCCCCGTGATCTTCGAGTATTTGTCGTAGTAGGTATATACGTGATCGATGATCAATCGATGGGTATAATATAAAACGTCGTTATATATATATATAACATAACGTGTAGTGTAGAGGATGAGGTATAACAATCGGATTATACGAGTTGATAGAGAATACACAATATCGATAGAATTCCAGAGGCTTGTATACGAGTGATTCCGACGACACAATATCTATATACATATACAATGCGCGTGACGTGCTGGAAGTTCAAAGGGTATATCATGACGGCGTTTAATTATTATTGGGAGAATATTGAGAGCCGCGTATAATTAACAGCCGCGAGTCAGTGAAAACTGAAAAATATGCACGCGCGACCTTAATCCTCTTTTTTCCGAATGAATCTGCGAAAAAGCTCGTCTCCCCAGTACATTAACGGAATATGAAAATTTGGTATGTAGCACAGTATCCTCCGAGGCTACAGCTTATAGCATTATGCTAATGTAATGAAAAAAGACATATTGAGGCACGTGAATCATTCGAGTCTCGTGGTATTTCAGGAAATACCAGAGCGCAGAGCTTATATATATATATATATATATATATATATACGTGTATATACCTCTCGGAGGGATAGGCGTGACAGCATAGCATCAGTATAGTCCGTAATTACGTTGTGCGCTTGGCTCGTAATGACTTTTCATTTGTCCGCGAGCGTTTAGGGATTAATGCCACCGATCACGTGAGATGTATATGTCACTATATATATATATACGCGGCTCGGATGTTATTGCTCTGGAGACACGTTTTTTCCTCTTCTTATAGTCAACGCGATTGGCGGGAAAATTTGAATCTGCCGTCGTTTCTACAACATTGATAGAATCGATTTTTCAGCTCGTGAAAAAATTCAACACATTGGATTTAAAAAAACACGCCAACTCAGCGACAAAAGCCTCCATATACCAGAGTAAATATATAAAACGACGAGCGGAAGATAATCGGGATAATGGGCAAGTTATTAATGAGTGTTTAAGCATATATATATATATATATATATAAATATAGCCGCGCAAGCACTTTCCGCTTATACACGCCCCCGCAACTATGCATATGACTCGAAGAATCATGCCCAAGGCGCCGGCGCACGTTAGCAACAAGCGTCTCTAGTTGATGTGTATATATATATATGCACACACCTGCTACTCTCGACGGTACACCCGCACCTATTCGATAAGGGATATATCGGCTCGAGAGCCGCGCAGTAAGCGATCGAGAGCTCGGGACTATATATGTGTGCGCATATATACACACACACACATGCAGTAGTGCAACAGGCTAGAACAGCGTCAGGAATTTCGCGAACACCGATAGGAGGATCGATTTGAAAATTTGTTCGTTATATGGATTTATACATCGTGTAAAAAAAATAAATGTATATCATTGCGCGGAGAGAAAAAATATAGAACGCATAATGGAATAATTCGTTAGCGGCGAATATATAGCGACAAAGTTCGCTTTTTCATTCAACTTTCTCCGATGACAGTTTGTCCCAGATTCTATCCCCATCGCAGGGAAAAAAAGCTCTTCTCGCCTCCGACACACATATTTTCCATTTTCGCCTCTCGATCTCTACTACTATACTGTACACTATATGCTATATATATGTATATATATACACACACACAAACACACAACCTCGTCGGCGAACATTACGTGTATATCCTCCCGGTTTTCGTTATTTTTTTTTATTCGATTTCTACGAGAGGCTGTATACACATCGAGGTCAGTCGTTCGCGTGCAAACCGCAACACTGCTGCGTATCTATATATACGTGTGTGTGTGTGTGTGTGTGTGTATGTGTGTGTGTGTATACAGTCAACGGGGTCAGGTCCGAATTCGATGTAGCGGAAAACAAATCCGTTATCTGCGTCGACGCAGCCGCTCGTTTTTCAATTCGCGGAAACTTATTATATAGCTTCTTATAGGTGTGTGTGTGTGTGTATATGCCGTGTGAAAAGAAAACGAAGAGAAGCGAATATACACGGCCGATGTTCTCTATCGATTTTTCGAGACGTGTTCCGTACAAAGAGGGACGATACACCAGCCGAAAGACAAACGACAGCCGCAGCGCGTAATGTCCGGACGTCGTCGATTGAAAAATCATTTTACGCGTGTGACACACGAGCTGTTATGGGAATCAGCTGTTATTCATCTCGCGTGAGAAAACGAAGCTATATTTACACACGTAAGTCCAGCTATCGTATTTTTATCCTCAAGGCTATTTTCAGACGCACATCGGCCCCGCATTATCGTTCGATATATGTATAACATATATATCTATATAACTCCTCCCCGATATCGCGTTCAAGAATCATCCTGTTGATCCTCCGGCAAATCGGCCGCGTCGCGAACAATAGGACGCGAGAGTCTCGAGCTTTTCGGCCGAGAACAAAGGCTTTTGAGAAACACGGAATTTGGCCCGTTTTGCTCTCCTTTTTTCACATCGGCTCTTCCTGTACCGCAGTGCTATATAGACAGCGTTGCGCGTATACGCATAATAATATATATGTATAATTCATGACACTGTCGGCAACCTTTTCGGAATAGCCGCCGATTAACCGACGAGTAATATACGCAATACAGCCCGGGACAGACGTGTATTACGACGAGTTAACCATTACGAGATTATCATCAGCCTCGTATATCGAATATTTGTCACGTGAATTGACGGCCGGATGTATGAAGCGCGGCAATCTTTCACTCGCTTATTATCCTGTCTATCGATTCGCAACGAGCTGATCGACAATGTGCGCAATCCGGCGATTCGAACCCCCCGAAGCCTTTCTTCTGTCCCTAAAACCGCATTAAATGTGTATGTATGTATATATATATACACAAAACGCGGAGACAAAGCCTCGGCTGCGTACATTCACACTATACCTATATATACACATAAAGAAAAAGCTTTGGAACAATAAGATAGTCTTCATTTTCATCTCCGGCTTTGTTATTCGTTCGCAGCTGAATTGAATTATCTCCGCGTCGGAGTTTAACATCGCCGGCGAGACGATTTGATTAAAAATACTCGCCGGCGGGATGGTCTCGATACTGCAAGGAATTTCCATCGCTTTAAGACGTGTTTTTAGTGCGTCGACTGCTACTCTCAGCCGCGGAGGCAATCGATAAACCAGCGGAGGTGTACCTCTCGGGCTCTTTTTCTGCATATCGCTCGAGCTGATTCCGGTGAACTTGAGGGGGGTAAAAAGGAAAAAAAAAACAACTTTCGCACGCGCAATAACGCTCGACTCGTAAATCGGAACTCACCCTCGTCGGTGTCTAAGACAGCGTGTTGCAGTTGAATCGTCGCGCGCAAACGCGTCTATGTATATAATCTCTCGGCTCTTCTGAGGATTATGTCATCAGGGCGAAGTAGGCGGCCACATGAGGAGGCGATTTATCCGCAGTCCGGAGGAAAGGACTACTTGTGTACGTGCTACAACCTGGCCACAGCCGCCGCAGCAGCGCCTGGCGCTGGCGCGCGGATAATCGATAACGCACTAAGAAGTATACTCGCTCGTTTCTCTCTGTCTATCTTCCTGTTGAACTCTTCCTTCTCTATGTACAAATGCGTCTGTGTGTACACTTCCTTTCGATTATTCCCGCCTTTGTGTGCGAGTATGTTCATATATATATATATATATATATATATATATACGTCTATATATACCGCCCTTTTACAGGATATGCCTGAGGTACTCGAGCTGCAGTCGCGTCCTCGTCATCTCCTCTGTGTTTTCATGGTATATATTAAAAACTCACTCGCGCACCTCGGTGTACGTGTACGTGTAATAATTATGTATCTATATATTGTATGTGTACCGCACTCACATCCCGAGCGAGCTTCGTCGATTCTGACAGATATAATGTGAGCTTCCCTTATAGTCTTCGCTAGAGACTATGTATATATCTATGTATATGCGACGCGCTCCCCAGGCTGCAGGAGAGAGACTGACGAGTATAGCGAGCCAGAGTAGCTGTAGGGACGATCGAGGCTGCGCGCGCATGCGCAGGCTGGACTTCCCCTTTTTCGATGTACGCATGATACGCTAGTGTATTCGTACGTACGTACCAAGGCCGTATGTGTACTTGTACGTATGCAGCTGTATCGGGAGAATTTACGCGAAAGCAGGAACTGCCGGTGGCATCGCTTTGTTGTTCAATGAAAATTAACCGACGAGTCTTTTCGAACACCTTGAGCTTGTTGTCCGAGAAAATCCGTCTTTATCTACTTCGGAGAGAACATACTCGCAATCAATCATTGGAATGAAAATTATGTGTATTTTCGAACACTTCGGCCGTTAGTGTGCGCGTACGTCTGGCCAAAGCCGTCTTTATCTACTTGAGAAAGTACAAACTCGCAATCAATCACACTTCTCTGAAGAATTCAACGAAGCAATACATCGCCGCGTTAAAGCGAATCCTTCTCTCAATTTAGCTGACCCCCTTTATTTATATATATATATCGTATCGCTCGCCTCTCTATACATATATCTATTCCTCGCAAAATAAGTTTCTGTGAAGATTGATATACATTCGTATGTATATATATATATATATATATAGCGTCTACCATGTACAAGTGAATGCATGCGCGGATTTGCTCTGTTTATATATATTACGCGCTGAGAGAAATATTGTAATGCGCTGCAGTAGACAAAGTCAGGCTCCGGTCAGCCGAGCGTGCACGATTCCACGATTTTTAAAGTTCGCGCGGAAAACGCATACATATACACTCAATCGAACCCCCCTAAGGGTACAATAAGCATAAACGAAACTCGAAAAGGAATTCCACGATATCACCCCCCTATACGACGTTATATATATAATGAATAAATGACCGACGGAAAAATCGCGTAAGGGGGTGTCAGAGTAGAATCGTGCAGGTTTTCTCCCTCAAAAGAGAGGGGGTCGGTATATCTGCGCCGCGTGCAACCCCTTTTTAAGGACGTATATATCCCTATATATTGACGTGTGCGCACGCTTCGCCCCCCCCCCCCGCGCCCCCCTAACGCCGACGTCGTGTTATATATCGAGAGCTGCTATATATGCAGAGGGAGGAATGATAAGGAAGACTCTGCCGGCCGGCGTAAATGTGTAGGAATTTTCTTCTATCTTTCCAGGGGGGTGCGAATCGTTGGGATGACGGCTGGGGTGGGGAATTGGATTAACGAGCGAGAGAGCTTGATGACGGGATGTAATTTTGCGCTTCTTTTGCGGGATGTTGTATATATACTTGGGTTCGCGGCCATTCTTATATATTAAGGGTGAGCGAATAATGAATGTCTTTCTTTTGAAGGGGAACTTGGTCATCAGGGTACGATTTATTCTTGGGTTTTTTGAATTGTCATCCAGGAAGGAATTTGACGTTTACGTTTATTTTTTTTAATAAGTTTGTTTATTATAGCTATTTCGTTGATAATGAAAAGCAGTTTCTTCGAATTTGGTGTTTTTACTTGATTTTTAATATAATTGCAGTGAACAAACAGACTGTAATTGTATGTGATATATTCGATATTAAATTGTTTATGCATAATTTTTTCTTCAAAAATTGTACTTTTTGTAAAAGCACATCAACCTCAGATATCATACAATTATAATGGCCTCTATCTATCAATATACGATTCTGCAGAACATCTTCTTTACCGACTGATGCTTATACAACGATCAGCTGGTCTATCATATATATATATATTATTCAATCCAAAGCAGATAGCATGCATGTGCGGGAATGAAGAAGACGAGTTGACAACATATTAATAAAATGTTCAGCAAATTAAGAAGAAATGGAAAGATATATGCATTTTTCAATTTACTCATAACAGAGGACAATCCATTCGATAGGCCCGTCATCGACAAAGACAAAGTAATCGACGATAGCAAAACTACTGGATGGGAGAGGATAAAGAATTTGTTCTCCAAGCAGTAAGTATCTCGACTTCTTGAGACAATCAATGAAATGTAACAAAGAAAAACTGCAATTGGTTCACTGATTGACCATCTTATCAGGCCAGAGACTACGTTTCATCCGAAGCTTGTAAATATTTTTCAAACAGCATGTGCATCTTTCCTGATGGGGGGAGTCATTGGAGCTGTAAAGTCATCTAGAACTACTTTTATACAATTCATAGAGAATAATGAAGCAACAAAGTTTGATAGTCATTTTCACGCAAAGAGACAGTTGTCCGACAAGATGTTTGTGAGTTTTATACAAGGTGGCACAAGGATGGGTACAAGAGTATCTTTTTTCTGCACATCACTCATGTAATGCCTTTACTTGTTGTTTTCATCAGTTTCAAGACTTATGTTGGCAATTGTTTAATAATATAACGTATCTTTTCTTACAGATTTGCATATGTAATGATTGCCACATATAGGAACAAAGATGAAATTTGGTATTATTCACTTGCTGGAGCGTACGCTGGTGCAATATACAAATTTCCTCTTGGTCCTAAAGGAATGATTTCTGGTGGAATATTTGGTAGTGTGTTCGGAAGTATTTATGGTGGTTTCCACTATCTTATATTACTTGCATTAAAAAAGTCAGAGCAACAATATCAAGAATCTCTTTACCAGCAAAATGTTGAGCGAGAAAAGTGAGTATATCTATCCTTGTACAAAATTGAAAGCAACTATTACAATTAATAATTTTTGTCACTATTTTTTTCATTATTAGAGCTGTCGCTCGTGCAAAGAAAAATATCAACATGAAAGAAATAAAAGAAGACTTTATGGATCAGATGAAAAAATAAAAGGCAAGTTAGAAAATATCACGTTTGTAAAATAAGAAATTACTTGTATAGTTGATAATAACATTTGTAAAAAAATAATATTACAGATTTTTTTTTAAATCAGGAATGTGTAAAGAAAACAGGTCTAGTTAATATTACTGTTTAATTTATTTATGTCAGAATTGAATTTTTCTAAATTGAAAAGAAATATTCATGTTATCATTAAATTACTGATGTATCATTCAGTGCACAGTCTTGTATACAATATTATTTTTATAATACTCTAAGCGGTGATATTTCATTTCTTTCATTTGAGTAATACATATACTAGTATTTTCAGACGGTCCTAGAGTTTAACTAGTATTCAAAATAAAATGATGCTAATTTTGATGAAAACATTCATATACCAAAGGGAATAATTAAAAATCACACTTACAGAATAGGCCTGATATTTATCGAACACTGTAAATTTTTTCAAAAATATAATGTTAAAATTCTCTTTAAATATTTTGCAAAACTTTGTTAAAAGCTTTCAATACTTGATTATTTAATTTAACTCACGAGTAAAGAACATGATTATACTTCACAATTCATACTTAAATTAACACTTTTTAATCGAACAACAGCCCTTAACCCTGATTGTTTCACAATAATTCCTCAATTATTTTTTTATGTACATAAAATTGAGACAGTCTTTGCTCAAAAACATATTATTCTGAGGGCTCAGTTTCCTGAACCTTTGTAATGCGTTTTCCACCTCTATTGGGTGGACCTTTCGGCTTGGCAAACTTTGGTCGATGCAAATTCACTTTGGGATGTAATTCATCTTGAAGAAATGCCTCTGACAGTTCCTTTCCATCATCTATTTCAAGCTACATGAGAAGAAAAAAATTCAAATACGAAATTATTCTCTACTTCTTAAATTTATATTAGTGTGAGTTTATCGGAATATTAAAAACCATTGACGAATACTTCAGGCCTATTTTGTAAACTATTTTAGTTTTAAATAAGTTAATCTTTATATGATTTTATTACATACCATCTGGATGACTTGTCTTCGAAAATTGAGCCTAGAGTAACAACAAAATGACAAAGGAAGAATGACAAATAAACAAAACTGATCAGTTTCTTCTTACAGATTTATGGCATAGCATTTTATTATACTTTTGATACTAGATGTATCATTGGCAAGATATACAATTAAATCTTCAATAATGCTTCCTTAATTGATGAAATCCTATGTATCAATATTATTAACAAAACGCTCCTCGTCTCATTACACATAAACAACGGTTCCTTGATAAACAAGTGAAAAACTGGTTACATAATAGGCCTGGAGCAAACGTCACTCTCTTCAAATAAAAAATAATTCAGCCCCAGGCAATCAAATTTGCTGACTTACTATTACAAAAATTATTAACGTTATTTCGTATTCAATTTGAATAATTTTACATTGTAGACATAGTGACGAATTTTTTTTCAATAAAAAATCATTCACTTTTATTTAGATATCTATCTGTGCGTTACATTTACAATGGGAAGTTTGTTTCAGTTTTGTTGGAAAACTATGAATGGATTCGAAACTTTGAGTTATATAAAAAGCTATTATTAAAAAAATACAGATCACACAAAATAGAGAATGCCTCTTCAATTTCACATTCTTCATATGGCTACCTTTTGGTTTGTCCACCTACTTTAAAGCTTTCTCCAAAGAAACACGAATGAGTTAATGAGAAAAAAAGCATAGCAATTTTAAAAAACAAAAATCGGTCAAAAACATAAAAGCGCAAAAATTGCAAAGATTTAAACGAACTCTCGAAACACTCATTCCTATTTCTATTTCACAGATCTGGAATGTTAGTAAGTTCTCCTACAAGCTCATAAGGGTAATTAATAGTACTTAAACAATATCTAAAAAAGTTTAAAGTAAGTGGAAAACTGCCAGTATCAGTCTTAACATTACGATTTCCCACGGTCATATACATATATATATCATTTTTACATTGGCATTAGAAACAATATACATACATATACCTATATATTTAATATGCTTGAATAACATTGTAAAGAACATCACTGAAAGTAAAAGTTTATAAAAACAAAAATAATTAAAAAAATTATTCTGAAAACAACAAGTTTTCTCTTTGGAATACATTTTTGAGCATTTTTAATCGCTCGATCGTGAAAGACGATTCTCAGAAAATATGATAAGACTGCATTAAATTCTAAATTGAATATCCAGCCAAATGTTTAAGTATTTTTATGATTCATTATATTGTTCTAGTCCTGTAAGTATGTAGTCATAGAGTAATTTTCATTTAAAAAATACGTGAAGTATTCACATCATAAATCTTAATCTCACAAATATAAATACTTTGAATTATCATAATTATCATCAATCGTCGGGATTCGAAGAATCGCATTTATCGAAACTGAATCTAAAACAGTTAATCAAATGTCACTTTTGTTTTTTCCATGTAAAGCGTATTTTTTTCTAGGCAGTATCTATAAGTTTATTTATTAGTGCCTTCAAAGAAATTAGGCAAGTGCAGATTACAGTACTTCAAGCATTTTAGATATAGTCCTAGCTCTCTAGCCATATTCTTTTTTTTCATCACATAAACAGCATTTTACCAAAAACTATACTGATAAAATAATTGATAATCGGTCGAGTTTTAAAAGAACAATCATTCTGTAATCTCAAAATACTTGTACATATATTATTTAAAATCGAAACGGACGTTGTCTATCATATCTTTGGAAATTTCGAATTTTTCTTTTAATATTTAAAAAGTTACTTACTTATCATCTAAATTGTTTGGTTTTTAGAATGCAAAAAAAAAACAAAAAAAATAATAATAATGCTCGATTGAATTTCGCGTATAAAACCAAATTTGAGATTAAAAGATATAATTGGTCTTAGAATATATATATACGAACACCTCTCAACTTGCCCTTCACTCAACTTTCCTCAGTGAATTCGTACGTGTACAATATATATCAAGGTCCGACGTCGAACTCGACTTAAGCCTTTGTTTAACGCTGAAAGTATTAACGAGTAAGACGTGTACCCGTAACTTATACGTATAAATGTATATATCACGTTTTTTAAGACTAGGAACTAATTAGAGAGGCAGTGCTCTAGACTTTTCGTTTTTTGTTTTATTTAAATTCTGTTCGTCGAGCAAAGGTAAAGTTTTGCCGCAAACGAAAATTTTATACGATCTGCAACTGCACTAGTGTGTACGTTTAGTTTTGTGCGAAAAAATAAGGTGTATAATATAACGTATAACGTTTGATTGACAGAAAATAGGAAACAATGCGATTATCATCTTAAGAGAAACTAATACTAGATAACTCATGCAAAGGACTTAACTTCGAGGCGAGTCGGACGACTGGGCCAAGATAGAAACTCACAAATCTCACAACAAATTAAAACTGACTTTTCCTAAGCCTATTAATTCTAATCGACAAACACAGGATCTCGTAATAATATCACCGTTTATATGGATATCCAAGTATTTTCCAGGTATCTCATTAAAAATAACTACTTTTATATTCTCTAAATTATAATTTCCTCCGGCTCGTATAGATCAAAGTTGTGGCTGTTGTAGATTTGTTTTGAAATATAAGAGTCAATAGATTTTACACTGCCAAACAATACTATCATCGAAAATTTAGAAAAATACACTGTTATTAGATCTCTACTATTCTATTACACTTTACTGTAATACGTATTACTTTGCTCGACTATTCCTATATATTATTGGGAAATTTTGTGATTCAGAAAAATACGACCTTCGCGGAGGCTGTCATTTTTAAATATAATCTGAGAATTAGATTCGCGTTATATCACAAGCTCAAAATCCGAATTCTGGACGATATCATTTTTTTTCTCTGTCGTTATTCGTTATTTTTTTTCATTCTCTCTCATTTGGTAAACACATATCGAGAACAGTTTTATTATAGTCTCTTCTTAGAAGGAGACGCAATTGGCAACGAGTTTATATTAGGCCTGTTAACTTAAAACGCAGGATCGCTTCGGCTTCGATTTCTTTTGGATTATTGTGTTCGGCGGGGCACAAGGAGTCGACGGTGTCGCCGGCGTCGATGTGCCCGTCCCTTTTATCACCGGCGGGTCTTCCAACATGTCAGCTAACTCTTCGCCGCTAGTCACTTCCAACTGCGATTAAGCGCAGTTTTGTGAAATAGAATTTTAGATCTTTGGATTCTTTATTTTCTTTTTTGGCAAGGCTCAAATAATTCAAAGAGTAAACTTCACTCCGAAAAAAGCATAGTCTAGCTAGTCTACTTTTAAAGCATGACTTATCTTTGAAGACAAAGACTTGAAGCTGTAGAACTTATGTATAATCTGTAAAGGGAACAGATTCCTCTAGAAATCTTTGAAAATCGATTTTTTTAAATGTATTAAAATATTTGATTTGAAACTGTTAAAACATTTATTAATTTGTAGTTAATCACAATAATTATTATTTTTATACATATAATATACTTACAAAATTGATTTTTAAGATTTTAGAATCTGATCCCCATTCATGCAATTTACCATTCACGATGCAGTAAATCAATAACGTGTTATTTGAGAAAAAAGAAATCAAATGGCACTAACCTTTTTCACTATTGTTACTCCTAAGGATTGAATCAGCTCAAGTAATGGAGCTTTACACGATGAATACAACATTCTTTCTCTTATAGTACAACTGTAGCCAGGCATACTGTATATGAAGACTGAAAACATTTCAAAGAATCATTTCAGTAGAAATAAGATAATTGTAGACTCAAAGGGCAACAGTCAAGTCTCACCTATAGCCTCCATATAATCTCCTTCGTGGGTATGCTTGAAGTTGTACAAGTGATATCTAGCAGAATCAGAAGGTACTTTTGTTGGTAATTTGTCTAAGGAAACCTCACCCGCCATTACTAAGTGTATTTTTTCCTCCTCGGTATCAATCTTTAACTGTACATATTCGTGAACACCTTTTCCCAAATCTGTTATTGCCTGTTTAGCTTCGTCCGTGACAGGAAAGGCAACACCACTTAAAGTTTGATGTCTAGTCTCAACACTGTAGTCAGTATGAACAGTTGTCTTTTTCAGTTCAGCAAGTTCTTCTTCGGCAGTAGTTAAGGGAGCTGGAGCTGCGTCATTTCTTTTGTGTCTGTGATATCCGTCTAGGCTAATATCTTCAGGTACAGTACCGTGGAGTTCCTCTTTTATGGATGCTGAACCAAATTCTTGCTTGAGCGTTGCTTTAGTCGAGGCATATAGCATCTTCTGTCGGACTGGAGCGGTGTCCGGAGACCAGGATATTAGGAGCCAATCGTAGCCGGAATCAGGAGACTTGGTATCAAGACGATAGAGAATGTAGGCCGGTTGATTTTCCTCAATCAGTGGCTTGATTAACTTGTCATAATCGTTCTGCCATTTTCCAACAGGTTTCGACGAGGCAGAAGGGGCCAATTCCTCTATTCATACAGTGATAAATTAAACGATTAGCAATGTCACGAATCAACTATAGTATCCATAAATCAATTCAATAAAAGAAAGGAAAATCAAATCTAACTGTGAAAAAAAGGATTCACCAAAACAATATGTAGCCCTAATAAACTAATAAAGAAAGTAAAAAAGAAACACCGTCCAAACGGAAAGATCGAAAATAGATAATTTGTTACCTTTGTATTTAAAGCCTAGTGAATCACGCATCCCGAATTTAGAATGTATAATACTTAAATCCGAGATAAAACTCACCATTCTCAATGGAAACCTTGAGAACGCGTATCTTGCCGTCCCTGCACTTAGCGAAGATCTTCTTGAGCGCATCGTTTGCTGTAAAAAAAGTCGAAAATTTTCCATGACAAAGGGACACAAGCTTGCGCGAAGTGTATAAAACACAGGGCCAGACAAAAACAAAGAAGACTAATCTACACAGTGTCCACAATAAAGAAACTTCGTACTCACCCTTGATTCCCGTCTGGTGTGACATCTTGCTCCTCTCCAGATATCTTCTGCCCTGTTGCCGTGTGCCTCGGGCGCTCCGTTATACACCTATTATTTTCCCTTCCTCTTTTTTTGACACACGGTCCAGCCCAGTCGAGTACCTATATACGAGAGCGACTGACTGCGCGGAGAGAGGAGAGACAGCGCCACCGCCGAGCGATTGGATTTAACGTTGCGACCAATCCCAGAAACACATAAGAGCGGATCTGTAATGTGGAATGGAAGGGAGACGAGTTCGGCGGAAGTTTCAGTTTGACCGACGACGAGGGACTTTTGCGCCGAAGGCGCGGCTGCCGAGGGAAATCCCTCCCAGTGAAACGTCATCGAGTCGGTGATTTAAAAATAAACAGCTTGTTCAATCGCTGTATATGCATAATGATACGGTTCGTTTGGCGAACTCGGTGGAAGTGAAAGCGAAAATAGTTTTTCGATTATTTTTAGGATGTCTTTTTTTTTTATCGAAAGTAATTGTATATCACTGAGCTACGGCCTGTGTGGTAGAACAATTTGTAACTATCTTAAGGATTATAACAGTAACATTGAACCGTAAATCACTGGGTAATATTATACACGTTATCAATTCTTTAGCATTATTCAACAATGAAATTACATAAATTATTATTTTTCCCCTACGCAAAATAAAAGCACAAGTCAATTGTGCATCGTAATGAACCGCTCCTAAAGTTATTTACAGCCCTAAATAAGTATACAAATCCATTGAATTTCGCCAAAAAATAGCGTAACAGGATCCTCCCTTGCCAACCGAACACCTCCAACCCTGTACCCCTCAACCCCCGGGCCACCGGACTCTAACCTCACATTCTCGGAATTCCATCCAAGCATCTACACACGATTCGCAGCTTCCAACCTCCCCCATTCATGCAACAATCATGTGCAACTCGGTTTTGTGAAAGTCAGGCTTCTCTCTCTCGCTTTCTCAACGGAAATCACCGCGCGGATGCGCGTTCTCCTAGGTTGCAGCTGGCGACTTGGCCGCTCATTGCTCGGCGCAGTGCAACAGCAGCAGACGCCTGTCTCGGCCGCGAGGTTAAAGAGCCACGCCGCAGTCGCTCCGGTAGTCTGGGGCAGTAATAAGAAGCATCGAAAGGTCAAGTTAAACATCTTCCTGGACATGGCTGATCCGAAAATCGAAGCCGAGTTGGCGCCGCTCAGGGCCAGCGTCAAAGAGCAGGTCAGCTCTGCCATATGGTTTAGGGAGTGTTGTACTGCGGCGGTACACGTGCTTTTTGCATTACTCAATCGGCGGGTTTATGGAGTTTGACAAGACGTTCTGTTTTTTTTTTTGCACTGTTTTCTTGTTTTACAGAGGGGTTTACCATAGTCTATTTGTTTTGAATCAACCTATTGTCGCTGTGTGGGTTAATTTATTTTTGTATGATGTCATATCTAAACAAAGCTATGATTTAAGTTTTGGATTATTGATTGATTACGAGAGAATGCTCAAGTGATTTAGTAGCAAAATATTTATTCAAGGAAATCAATTTTAGGGAGACCTGGTTCGCAAGCTCAAGGCAGATGGAGCCCCAGAGTTGGATGTCAAGAAAGCAGTGGCAGAACTCAAGCTGCGCAAGAAGGTCCTGGAAGACAAGGAACTCTCCTTGGTCCCTGATGCAGCAACGTTTGATAGGGCCAGGATGGAAGATCTCTTAAAGCGTAGATTCTTCTATGATCAGTCCTTTGCCATTTATGGAGGAATCACTGGACAGTATGATTTTGGTCCCATGGGTTGTGCCTTCAAAGCCAATCTCCTCAGTGCCTGGAGAAACTTTTTCGTACTGGAGGAGCAGATGCTGGAAGTAGATTGCTCCATTCTAACTCCAGAACCTGTTCTGAAAGCATCTGGTCATGTAGAAAGATTTGCGGACTTGATGGTCAAAGATGTAAAGAATGGAGAATGCTTTAGACTGGATCACTTGATAAAGGCACATCTGGAAAAGGTTTGTGCGGATAAGAAGACAACAGAGGAGATCAAGAAGGAGTGCGAGGACATAGTAATCAGACTCGATGGCATGAATAAAGAAGAGATGGGAGCTGTACTTAAAAAGTTCAACATGAAATCTCCCATAACACAAAATGATTTGACTGAACCCATTGAATTCAATCTGATGTTTGGTACACAAATTGGACCAACTGGTCTGATCAAGGGATTCCTGAGACCAGAGACTGCTCAGGGCATCTTTGTCAATTTCAAACGTCTGCTCGAATTCAATCAAGAAAAACTGCCATTTGCTGCTGCCCAAATTGGTAACTCTTTCAGAAACGAAATTTCCCCAAGATCTGGATTGATCAGAGTTAGAGAATTCACCATGGCAGAAATCGAACATTTTTGTGATCCCTCTGACAAGAGTCATCACAAATTTGAGTCTGTCAAAGACACTAATATGCTTCTGTACTCTGCCTGCAATCAGATGGATGGCAAAAGTGCTGAATATTTAACTATAGGCAAGGCTGTTGAAAGTGGCCTTGTAGCCAATGAAACACTGGGTTACTTTATGGCTAGAATTCAAAAGTTCCTTGTAAAGGTAGGTGTGGATCCTAAAAAGTTGAGGTTTAGGCAGCACATGGGGAATGAAATGGCCCATTATGCATGTGATTGCTGGGATGCAGAGTTGCTGACTTCTTATGGTTGGGTCGAGTGTGTTGGATGCGCTGACAGGTACTTAATACACATGATAATATTTGTAGAGCTCAACATCTGCTGCTTAGTATTATAAAATTTTGTTATCCGTAGGTCAGCTTACGATTTGACACAACACACAAAAGCCACAGGAGTAAAATTAGTCGCCGAGAAGAAACTTCCCCAGCCCAAGACTATCGATGTATGCGAGGCCGCGCCAAATCGCGGTGTCATTGGAAAAACTTTCCGCAAAGAAGCAAAAGTAATTCTAGATGCACTAGCTGCATTGGAAGAGAAAGAAATTGACGTTCTAGAAAAGGATCTTAACGAGAAAGGAGAGTACGAATTAAAAACGCCTGACGCTCCGTACAAAATTACTAAAGACATGATCACTATCAAACGTTATCAGAAAACCGTCCACGTCGAAGAATTCGTTCCCTCGGTTATTGAACCATCCTTCGGTATCGGCCGTATCATGTACTCCGTATTCGAGCACAATTTCAAGATGAGGGATGGTGATGAACAAAGGAGATACTTCAGCCTGCCACCGGTTGTCGCGCCTTTGAAATGCTCCGTTCTGCCACTCAGTTCCAACGCCGAATTCACTCCATTTGTTAAGAAATTATGTAAGTTGCTACTCCAAAATTAACAATCGCAGAATGTAGTCCTGATTTTTAGATTTAACAAAAACAATCTAATTCTCATAGCTCAAGAACTCACGAGGGTGGATGTATCGCACAAAGTTGACGATTCTTCAGGCAGTATTGGTCGCCGATACGCAAGAACAGACGAAATCGCCATACCGTTTGGTATCACCATCGACTTCGACACTCTGAAGGAACCCCATAGCGCTACTTTGAGAGAAAGAGACAGCATGGGACAAGTCAGAATAAATGTAAACACTTTTTACGTATTGATGTTCTTTTGAGCTGAAAACCAAGCATTTGATTCACAATGATCTTTTTACTTTGCAGCTGGAAGAATTACCGGTTGTCGTGAGAGACTTGTCGCTGGGAAAAACAACGTGGTCAGATGTAGAGGCAAAGTATCCAAAGTTCGAACAGCAAGAGTCCACCGAGGCTTAGTAAATTATTATATAATTATGATGGTAATTAATCTAAATGAGTATTTAGAACATTGCATAAGCAATAGACCAGATCTAAATACCAGACAGACTTAGCAATGATTAGCTAACGTCATAATGAATATTGTGCTTTAATGAGAAGAATTGAATTTTTGTAAGATTTTTCAAAGACATTTGTATAGCAATGAAACTGCGCATTAAAGGAGGCATTTATTTCTTAACTATTTATCATTCATTTCGTTTTTATGAAGCACGCGTCTACGCATTTGATAATTTATGATCGAAGTGTAGTGTAATTTTGAATTAAAAATTCATAATTTTACTCTCCACTCCGTTATTTTTTACCGACCACCTCATACGATTTTTCCCACAGCGTGTTATACTTATTATTTCAATATATCGCCTTTTTCCATTTTTGTCCACTTTTTCAAAGGGTTTACCTTTACGCTGTTGCCGTCTCGTTTCGTGTTGCGACCTTTACAGTCACGAGTCTCCTCCACGTCGAAGTCAACGTGATCCAAACGACCACAATATCTAAACTTCAACAAAAAATAAAATTTCTCGGTCAATTCTCGACCAAACCAAGTGAAAACATTGTGTTTTTCAACAAAATTTTGAAAATCGAGCCCACTCATTGCGCAAGTGTCGTTCCTCTGAACTCGCCCCGTGATTGGTCCGTCGGTCCATTTAAAACGATCTATCGAGAAAAAAAACACATGGCAACATCGCGAAACCGGCGGCTGGAGGGAGACAAAACTAGTGTGCGAATGCTGAATGTTGACATTCAACATGGCGGCATGTCGTCAGTGCTGTGCTGTGTCGTGGTGAGTTTTCCGAGTCTCCTTACGTCCTGAAAATCGCCCGCTTTGGTTCGAAAAACCTTTGGGACGACTCCTATCCCATCGGCCTAGCTCTGCGCGTTAACCCCGTCTCGGGATAACCTCTCAAACGGCAGCATTTAATCGACGAGTCAAGCCACTCGTCAATCGCTCGCTCTGCCCCTCGCCTCGGTAGAGTTGGAAAAAAATTTGGAGTCTTGCGATTTGGTGCGCGACGGATTTTTATCGGGACTCGGTGCGTTAGTGCGTGAAAACGTCGTCGCTCGCCGTAAATCATCACCTCGAACAGATACTGTGGCTCCGTTGCAGACGAGGAGGTTTTTTTCCTCTGCTCCTCCGCCGTCGTCGCTCCGAGAGCGCGCGACCCGATGAGCCTCGGTCGACGAGTCAAGTGATCCAGATTGAACGTGAATTGCTCAATAAAAGCAACTTTTTTGTTGGATTTGTTGCTGTTTGGAAATTTAGCTTTATTGGTTAAACGCTGCTTGATCATTGTTGCAAGATTCCGAGGGATTTCGTTGCGATTCGAAACTTCTCGGGGTCGGGGGGGGGGGCCAAGAGCGAGAGAGGAGAATATGTGTCGAGTCTCGGGAATTGAGTTTACTGTATTATACTTTATATGTTGCAAAATAGAGCAGAGGTTATTTTCGCTTTTGTTATGCAGTTTGTTTTAGCGTTGGGAGTATTGGGAGATAAGCGCGATTACGAACGGAACTCTTGTTCTGGATATATGTACGTTGACCTAAAAAAAAGGGAAAAGTGAGCACAGTGACCAAAGCTGGCGATCCACATTTTCACAGATTGCCTGTGCTGCATTAAGATTTTAACCACTTTTCTGACTAAATATGCATTCTGTTTTTGCTTTCAGCTTGTGTAAGTGTTAGTTTAGGACCTTTTTGAAACAACCTTCATTACAAATTCAACTTTTCAAAGCCGAAGAACAAGAAAACGACAATATAGGAATTATTGAAACGACACAATCACACTCAGCACACATTGAAGACATCTGAGGATTTTTAAGTCAACAACAGTTATCCTTTAAAATCTTTTAAAGTTTCTGATTTGTATGCCTTTTATAAGGGATGACTGATGTCTGAACAAAAACGCGGTTTTTCTCTTCTCTCTGTTTCTCTGTTATGCCTTGATTATCTGCAATTTTAAGGAAATCGTATCAAAGCGGAGTTGTTGGGCAGACGGTTGCCTCTTCATGAAAAAATCTCGTATGCATGCTAATGGAAAGTATCATCGTTGGCACACATGAATATTGTGCTGATAATTTTATACGCTCTTAGAAAATTGGTAATATAAGATAAAAATAAATTCAATAGAGTTAGCTTTATTGAATTTATACTATCACACGTTCAAATATAACGTATTGCAAAACTGTTGTGGAACTGGAGCAAAAACGTATACGTAAAATAGCGTTTGCAGCATTGCGGAAAGTGCCAACAAGTCACAATTTGCTTGCCTTGAAGATCGGTGCTTTTTCAATGAATGGTATCGATGATACGTAAAAAATATAAAGTAGCTACCAAATAGCAGCGACAAGATCATCGCCTTCCTTCCAACTTCCCAAACGGAAAAAGAGGAAGGTAACAAAAGTTCTTTGGCAGCATTTCAAAGAGCCTTTCTTCCTCTTTGTCAAGTTCTCGTAAAATCGTAAATAATAAATAAACGAAGATATAAGGTACCAAGAACCATTCTGTGATATCTATGTTAACACTTAAATAATTGAAAAGACTAAAATTTCTAAGTATAAGTATATAATATCGTGGGTGGCTGACAACGCCATCGACACACTAAGGGCAGCAGAAAAAGCTTGACTGATCATTTCCATCACCTGCAACGAGAAGACAAAGAGACAGATAAACAAAAAATACAAGAGAGAGAGAGGGGTAGCAATAAGCATTAAAAATACTAAAGAATTTGAGACATGTCCAACAATCCTCAGTGGAAAACCTTCCAGCCGCCAATCATGAACTCTGACCCAGCGATACTAGAGTACAAGTCCATGGCCATTCCAAGTCCTAAAGTCATCAGTGGCATTCATCAAGCAAACAACAGTTATAGAAATGGCACCAACTACAGTGGTGACTACATGGACTCACCTCCTGCTTGTGGCAAGAATTCTACAACGTTCAATAATTATTCAGGCGCACAAACTTCTCCTCGCAACGGTACAGCGAGGTTTCCCATTAGTACATTTACTGGTCGAGAAGGAATTGTGAATAATTCAGGAGAGCCGCTGACGACAAATAATTCTTCTTACCAATCAGATCAGTCCACGAATCAGGGCCTACGGGAAACTGGAATCATTGAAAAGCTTTTGGTAATATTTTCTTCTGATCTATGCGTGGAATAAAGCATTTTATGCATGTCACACTTAGTTCTCATTTTTAATGACATCTAATTTAATCATACGATTTTTTATCATTGAATACAGCATTCGTATGGATTTATTCAATGCTGTGAAAGACAAGCAAGATTGTTCTTTCACTTCAGCCAATTCAGCGGTAACATTGAGCACCTGAAAATTGGAGATCCCGTAGAATTTGAAATGACGTATGATCGTCGAACTGGAAAACCAATAGCGAGTATCGTGAGTAAGATCTCACCTGAAGTGGTAAGTGTCTATATAATTCAAGAAATATATCGAATCGTTTCCGACTACGATGCTCACACAAGCAATCTCACGTTTTACAGGTTTTGAGTGAAGAACGAGTCACGGGTAACGTAACAACAGAATTGAAGGCAAATGGTGATTCTCAGGGTCGAATCAGTTATGAGAATAGGGGCGAATGTTTTTTTCTACCGTATACCAAAGACGATGTCGAGGGGAATGTAACTCTGCATAACGGCGATAGAGTATCATTTATAATTGCTACAAATCATCGGTATGTATCTCGAGAAAAAATTTTGTCGATTTTTAACATTTTCAAGAGAATAACCCGATTTTCTTTTTATCAGTGGAAACTTGGGAGCTTGCCACGTCAGATTAGAAAATCCAGCCCATCCTGTCCGTTATCGTGGAGTCGTATGTTCAATGAAAGAAAGTTTTGGTTTTATCGAGCGAGCCGATGTTGTTAAAGAAATATTCTTCCACTTCAGTGAAGCAAAGTCTATGAAAGATGAACTGAGGCTTGGCGACGATGTTGAATTTATCATACAAACTAGAAACGTAAGAATGTCAATGCTTTTACATGTAAATTATCGTTTACAGTTACGGTTAAAACCTGTTTCACAAATTTTCAGGGCAAAGAAGTAGCATGTAATATAACAAAGTTGCCACCTGGATCTATTATTTTTGAGGAAATCAGCGACGAAGTTATTAAGGGACAAGTTTTGAAACCACTCGAGAGGGGTAATTCAGCTAGACACCAAAACGATCCGCTACCAGGCCGCATACGTTATAGAGCACCTGATCACTCGGAAGTCGAAGTGCCTTTTGGTGACAAAGATCAAAAGGGTGATTTTACATTAAAGTGAGTTAAGTTTTTCATAATTTCTTCAATCGATAATGTTTTCAGAACTTGAATTAATTTATATCTGAATATTTGCAGACACGGGGATTGGGTTCAGTTTAGAATTGCAACCGATACTAGAGATCAATTAAAGAGAGCCACTGAAATTTCTTTATTACCTGAATCATTTGACGTATCTGGTGAGCGACGCGAACAGGGTATTATTGCTTCCTTGAAGGATGGCTTTGGTTTTATTCGTTGTGTTGATCGCGATGCTAGGCTCTTTTTTCATTTTAATGAGGTGCTAGATGTTGATAGAGAAATAAGCGTTGGTGATGAAGTAGAATTCACGGTTATACAGGTAATATAGTTTTCTTAAATATTCTGGATTATTTTGGTGATGACCAACTTTACTAAAAACGTTTCATATAATTTTTAGGATCCTTCTTCATCATTTTCGAATACGAGACAAAGCGGAATTAGATTGAAGCACTTGCCAACCGGAAGTGTTCAGTTTGAAACTATTATAGATTCTGATGTTCTGGGAAAGGTAATTGAAGACACCAATGGGAACGACCCTGGACTGATAGCCTACCTCAAAGACGATTTAGAACAAAACATTATTTTCTTTACAAAAGATTGTAAATCTAAAAATGTTCCGAGAATGAATGACAAAGTAAGAAAAAATAAGCTTTATCAATACGTTTATACCAAGACACGCATTAATGCAATTAATTTTTATGATCATAGGTACAGTTCAGTATCTGCCAAGTAAAACGGAATAAAGAACTCGTTGCTGTAGATATTTCTCTCCTGAGTTCCAGCGGAGAAAAAATTCAAAATCAAAATGGCAACAAAAAATCAACTGGTACTGGACAATTAATTCAAGGCTTTATTGCGGCTCTTAAGGACAACTTTGGTTTCATCGAAACAATTAATCATGATAAAGAAATATTTTTTCACTATAGGTGCGTATAAAAAACTCCCTTTTATAAAAATACTCACCAAAATAATCTAAATTCTCTTTGTAGTAATTTTGACGGAGACGCAAGCACTTTGGAATTGGGCGCCGACGTCGAGTGCAACATAAGTACGGGCAACAACCGTGGTGGGGCCGGTGGCTGTACGGCCGCAGAGTCGGTGCGGCTGCTTGAGAAGGGCAGTATTCCGCGACCGAACATCAACGCTGAGGTCCTAGACGGAACCGTGATCCGTCCGCTGCGCAGCGCAAACCCCGAGCAAGACGAGTACGCTGGCCTGATTAAGGTCAATCCAATGACGGAAGACGAGGAGACGCCTGAGTACGAATTCGGCATCATGGGCCTAGTGAATAAGCGCGAGCTCCTGCAGATTGGCGATCCCGTGCAGTTCCAGGTGGACTCGGAAAATCACGCCACCAACATTGCAGCCGTGAGGAAAAAGCGCCGAGCCACCGTCGATGCGGTCAAAGGTCCCTTTGGGTTCCTCGCCTACGAGGTCGATGAGGGCAAGAAGCTCTTTTTCCACATGAGCGAGGTCTGCGACGACGCCAAGCTCAAGCCTGGCGATCAAGTTGAGTTCGTGCTCGTCACCAATCAGCGTTCTAGAAAGTCTTCGGCATGTAACGTCGTTCGTTTGAGGTATGTTTCCCAAATTTATTTATCTATAGATATTTTGAAAATTGTTACATAGCTGAATTTGTAAGAATCTTTTTTGTTTTTTCAGTGAGGCAGTGATACAACGGCCAGAACGATTAATTAGTCGGCTGCGCACCGTTTCTTTAGAGGACTCTGGACCGAAGTTAACCGTAGTCAGGCAGCCCAAGGGTCCGGACGGGACTCGCGGCTTTAGTCAAGAAAGGATGCAGCGCATACCAGGTGCCATGGCAGAATAATGTTAACCGTTGTATGTATGTACCTAACGAGTGGGGACAGGAAAATAAGACATAACCTCGGATTGCAAACCTACATTACCTATTTTTTCGTCCATGCACGCGTCGACGCCGAGATTATTGTAATAAATAATTATAATTATTATTATTATTATTATTATTATTATTATTATTACTATCATTATAATTTTATTATTAAGGTGAAAGAAACGCGAAACTAAGAACATTTGCCAACTCTAAGACACTTTATTGTAACAATTACAAAATATTGTGTAATGACAACGCGCATAGTCGGCGGCGACGAATTGGACAACGAGTCTATATTTTTTTTTATTTTTATTCGAGGGGAGAGTGTTTTATCCTCTCATCGTACATACAAAAAACAGAGATAAACAAAATAAATACACGCAAACCCCCTAGTTATTAAATTAATTGAAATCGCGTAGGGAGATCGCCAAACATTGTTAATTATTTGTGAATTTATCATAAGTAAGCTCATTTTTTGAAGATTTCGGATGCGATTTAGTATTTTAAGTCAGAAAAAAATTTAAAAAATGGAACAAAAACGGACAGCGTGCAGCAGGGAATATGCGGGTACATGTGTTAGAAAAAAATAAATAACGAGAGAATCATCAAAAGAGTAATGGAGAAAAGTATAGGCACATGCTTTAACGTTCAAAAAAATCTTAAAAAAAAGTATAAAAAGGGCAGGTCGCACTGCTGCCGTCGGTTTGTAATTTTTGCGACAATGAAACTTGTCCTGTCTGTCTTTATAAAAATATACGTACATGTTGATACTATTTTTTACGTTATGATTTCTTCGAACCGTACTTTTTTTTCTACCCAAGAAAAACGAGTTCTGAAGAATGTCAAATAATTTTAAAAAATTAATAAATATTCGAGCGACGCAAGCGCGTGCTCGCGCGAGAAAGCGCTAAGGAATCAAATGAAACTTCGAATATAATAACGGAACAAACGAAAGAGGTATCAGGAGAAATAGAATCTCTACGCATACTTATGTGTCGGCGACGACCTCGTCGACCTGTGATGTCTAAAAACGAAACTTGTATAAAAGACATTACGCCGGACAGTAACTGGTCCAAGAGAGTATATTCAAAGAAAAAAAAGATGAGAATTTTGAAAAAGCCTGGAGTGCGCGTGCGTGTATGAGCATTTTTACAGTCACACCATTATTACGATACCTAAGCAAAACTATACACAAGACGACAACCAGTCGCAATTGAAATATTTGAAACGCTCGTACGCGCACCTGCACGAGTCTGTCGTTAAGTTCCTGATGCAATGTCGTATTGTAAAATCAAATTAAAGTTATACAAACCTTTCTGTTAGATTCTTCGATTTGACAACCAAAAAATGCAAGAAGAAACGTTGTGCGAAAGTAACGAAAGACAAAGTCTGCTCGAAACAAAAAAAAAACGAATAATTATGAGAGTAGGTGATGCCGAATGATTGCATTTTAATCTGAAATCTTACCATCGTTTGTCAGCGATCAATGTAAAGGGTGACACAAAAAGCACATGAAAATATAAAAACACACAAAAATAGACCGGGGTCGAGGGACAAGCCGAGCGCAAACGATGGTAAAATTTCTGTATAGTCTTGAACGAAAATAGCGTAAACGGGAGACACACGAGGCAAGCGAATGAAATTGCAAATTGTAAGAATAACAAAAACAAGCACATACGCGAAAAATGAAAATTGAGCGCTTGTTATCATCATGTGCCCCATAGATTCGAAAAGAAAAAAAAATACATCGTACCATAACATGCTGTAAATCCTCCTTTGGTGAATAAACATTGGAAGCATCAGAATGAACAAGAAAAGCAAACAGTGTCATTAGTATATATTCACTTATTTCGTGAGAATCGATAGTTCCAAATCGATTAATTTCATTGTACCATTTTGTATAAAAAAATGTCTTTTAATTTACGCAAAAAAAAAACAATATTATATACACCTTATTTACAAAAACCAGCATATACGTTTATTGTTTTTCAATTTTTTGGTATTTTCCAGTAGTTTATCAGTATATCTATTTTATGTACAGACGCTTTAATTCTAGAGCATTAATTCCAATAGGAAGTAACTAGTCTTGTTTAAAAGAGAAAATAATGTCTCGATGGATCTTTTATTATTTATCTTTATATGACAACGCATTCGTAGGGGAAAGGTCCTCGGTAGTGTGGATTTGCCGGTCCGGGACATGCTGCAAATAAGTTAGATATTATAATATTTTTGATTTATATTTTTGTTAAAATTTAATTTTATCTTTTTTTTCTCACGTCTTTCGCAATTGGGTCCAAAGAAACCAGTTCCTTCACACAGGCATTTAAAACCAGGATCAGATGTAATTTGGAGACAGCTGCCTCCGTGTAAACATCTCGTGGATCTGAAGCAGGCATTGTTTCGTACGCCTGTAATAATGCACCATAAGAACACCATGTTTTAATTTCAAATTGTCGTTTCAAAATTGTTTTCTTAACCAAACAAAGTATATATTCACCGGCGATCGCGAGTCTGCATTCCTCCATGTTTGGGTATCTGAATTCAGCCTTACAGCCAAAACCGCAAGAACACTGACCATTGAAGATCCTGCATCCGTTGCCCATCTTGTCGAGCTCGCATGCCTGCGTCTCTGCAAAATTTTCAAACGTCCATCAGACTCGGCATACAAAATGCAGTAAAAATTGGACTCTCGATGTCGACATGATGATTTCTTTATAATTACGAGATTGATTAAACGTATGTTCGGTGATGAGATAACGGGCATGTGTGTTTTATCGTACGTTCGTCTCTCCTACGGTTTTTCCTCATATCAGCTGCCCTAAAAGATAGGCAAAGGAGAAACCGATAAGAATGAGAGAAGGGTGTACGACTATGACATCCGTGCGATTGCCGCTGTGCACGACCGCACTTCCCGCGACGAAGGAGATAACTCGTGGACCGATGCGACGTCTGGTTCAATGTACGAGATAGTCACCGATTTCGGATTAGGTGTATCTTTAGGTTTTTCCTCTGGGAATTTTGTAGGCGGTCGTACAATGTAATTGAGAAATTATTTTGTTGTTTAAAAATTAAACTTGAATTGATTTTACTATTAAAATTATAACTATAATTGTTCTACATTTTCAAAATATATGAAAATACCACGGATTATCACACGCTGCAAGTAAAGATAAATATGATTCTCATAATAAATCATCCTCAAAATCATCATGAATGCTCGAGAGCCGTTAGATTCACTCACAAAATACAAGTAAGATTATAATTATTCGTAGTTATAAATACCTAATATTGTGATGAAAAAAATAACAAACAGCAGCGCAAATCCCCGCATGGCAGTATGTTCGGAAATTCGCACGACAAAGACACACAGATAAGAAAGATCGTCGAACTTGGTGATCTAAAATAAGTAGGTACATGACGATAAGTCAGTGTAGTGGGCTCATCAGTGAGGTCATAGGTCGCAACTTTGCGAGTGTAAGAAATTGTAACAGAATATAATACCAGCTCGCGAAAACCCTTTTATCGCTATAACGCTGTTTTCACATTTTGTGGCTTACGAATTTCGTCGTATCTACACTCATAGAGCTACATAGTTTGACATCTTTGGATGCAGCTTGTATTTACATAAATTAATTACGAAATGAAAAATAATTTTTCCAAGAATACAACCTAACTAAAAGACTGCTAAAATTGCCCACATAAAGTAATACTTGCCCCGTCTCAGTTACACTGCTATAGCTTCATCAGACACCGGCTGCAGCGAAAAGAGTCGCCTCTTTGTTATCCTCCTAAATGAACAGACCGACACTCAATCTTAAAAAAAAGCTCTGTAGCAGGCCTGTGTCGAGATAAGCTCGTGATCATTCGTCAGATCGTGAAAAACAGAAAGTACGGTTCAAGAACCGCGCGAGTGCCGATAACTCTAAAAATTAAACTATGAATTGGAGTATAGAAAGAGGCAACAGCAGCACGCGCGGGTCTCGACGTAACGGAGCACGGAAGGCGACTAACCGAAAGCTTTCAGCGTGAAGCGAAGAAGAAATGAAGGAACGGCGGTGCGTGGGGTGCAACAACGAGCTCAGCTGCACGCGTCGCACGAGAGCAAGATAACACACGAATGCCAGATTTCTCCCTACTCTGCTGCTGCTGCACACTCCGGACGCATCTGCACGCATTTCCTTCTCCTCATTCGTCTTGACTTGAATTTGTCTCGCCCATCCCTTCTTCTCGACTTTCCGCTGTGTGTCGGTTCTTTATTTTCGTTACGCTCCCCGGTGTTGGATGAGTGTTATTTATTCACTTTTTTCTCTTGCATCGCTTCCATGGTCATTTTTAGCGCCTGAATTCTCGCAGTCTACTGGATTGAACTTGATTTTTCATCAAACGCGTGCGCTTCTTTAATTTCGTGTTTGCTTATCTCCATGAATAAGTGATTTTCTAATTAATAATCGTGAATAAGTTTATATATACAAAGAGTATTTTATCGCTTCGCTCGTGCAGAAACGGAAGCTTCTATCATTTCAGGATAGAGGCCCAATGACATTTGACATTTAGTGCAATTATTTGGAACAATCCGATTTCTTTGAACTAGGTATTTTTTACTATACCACGATTCTTCCGCTATTCGAAAGGCGCATCGAATGAGGTTTGTCGATTGGAAAGAATGTGCTCTCTCGATTTACAGTGGAACGATAATAATTTATTGAAAAAATATATATAACGAGATAATTTTTCAATATATGCTTAGAACAATTGGATGGATTGATTTCACAGCGTTAGTTTAATGGCTCGCGCCTTGTTATATAAAACAATAATTTTGTCGCGATGTATAAAATATTACCTTAATACAAGATATACAATTCGTAAAATACTATAAAAATCTTAAATAATATTATAAAATTTGATCAAAATACGGTTGCTGGCCGCAGTAACAGACGTATTTTACAATATACTTTTTTATCGATATACAAAGATAAGTCGTTAAAGTTATGTTAGAAATCGAAATTGACTTTTAATGTATACCACATATAACTTCTCTTTTCGTGGTCACCCTCATTGAAGAAATTTCATTGAACAATTTCTTCTACAAATGCACCTCCACTCATGCCTCTTAAATTCTGGAAAAATAAAATTGTTTACTCTAATGGTATTCTTAAAACTAAATAATAGCACTTCGTTACTCTTCTTAAAAGCATAGATACTTGAATAGTATAGTACTTTACATGAATGTTTGATCATGCTGCTCATGAATCATTGTAGATCTTCTCGATTGGACGATTCCAGTCTGGCGGTCGTATAGTTCGCGCATGAGGCCGTCTTTCTCTTGCTCCAGCAGCGCTATTCTATGACTCTTCTTGCTGACCTCCTATAAAATTTTTACGAATTATATCGACATTTACCAATAAACTTAATTATATATATATATATATATATATTTTAATGACAGTCTCATGCACCTCGGTTAATCTATGATTTTGCTGTTTTAATCTGGACATCATATCGGTTTGTAGTTGCGCCGACGTTGGGGTACTCAGAAATGCTAAATTCATATGTAAAGGAAGTCCACCTCTTTCCCAACTACTGATCAAAGCAGCTAAATGTCGATTGACTTCAAGTACTCTGGCCCTCTGCAGTTCTAATCTCTCCTGCTGAGCTTCAGTCCATTGCTCCTAAAAGATGATTTTCTCTCAGCATAAACAAGTTATTTTGTAAATCACGAGTGAACAATTATAAATATTGTTAAATAAGATTTACCACATGTGAACCCATTCGTCCCAAGTGCTTAATTTTCTCTTGGGTAATCGAAATTTGCTTAAGATACCAATCCCTTGCCTTTTCAACTGCTGCAAGACCTTGAAGCAGCACATCTTTTTCCTGCTCTATCTGCTTCATTCTTTTCATCTGTTAAATAAAAATTTCTTCATGTATCCAACCAATTTACATTTTGCATGGATTACGTAAGTTTCCCAAACTCTACCTCTCATAAAAATTATATCTTTATAGTGTTTTATTGGGAAACCTTTGATGAAAGTGTGCTTTACCATGTTGTAATCAATACCATTCTGCAGGGTATGTCGCCTTGGTTCTCTACGTCGACTAGGTGATTTTTTATTTTGTGCTTGCAAGGCCAACTGCTGGGCATTTTGCATATCTATGGCTTTTCCATCACCCAACACTCTGGCTGGGTGAAGCAAAGTGTTTGTATCTGGTCTATATTTGACACCAGGTATTTGACGTTTGTCAGAACCTTTATCCCCACTCATCAAACCCATTTGCCAATTCTGCAGTGCTGTGCGAATTTCAGACTTGTCAAAACTCCTGTCTGCATTCAAAACCCTGCTGTCGAGAGCTGCACCAGTGCGAGGAGGTTTTGGTGGTCCATAAACTGCGCAAACAGCAGCGAATAAAGGCACAATCCAGAGATTCCAGCAATAACAATGCGTAATACGCACCTTTGATAAGCTTTGACTCGGAGCAAATCCTTGAATCAACATCAAACTGCGGATTTCCCTCCTTTCTACCTGGCAACTGTGGCATACTAAGTGTTCTTTGCTGCGAGATAACGTTATTTGGCCTTATAGTAGCTGTATTTGACGAAGTCCAAGCAGCTTTGCTTTGATTGTCAAGGACTGGAGCCGAGGGAGGTCTGTTTGGTTGGCCAGCATCGAGCTTCTTTGACTCGCTGTCGGCCTGGGCATGTAGCAGGCATATCTTGAGGCCCGCGCAGAATCTTTCAAAGGACAGCAAACCATTTGGTGGAGTCACCTTCTTCAGACCATCCAGGACTCCCTTTGGTAAGCCAGATGCACCATCGTCTCTCCAACGGGCTTCTATATCTGCATAGTTGACGTACCCTAAAGATACACATTGTTAATGTAAAAGCCCATACCTATGCCACGGGTATCGCAAACAAACGTAAAAACTCACCCGTATTTTGGTCATCCATAATATCAAAGAGGGTCCGCATAGCGGAGACGAAATGCTTGGGCAGGCCATCGATGTTGGACTTGGTGATCTGGGCCATGGTGTACGGGTACGTACCTGGGGAAAAGTCAACGCGAACAGCTCAACAAAACACTTGCCGCAAAAAGCAAAAGCGCGCCAGCAGCTAAGTAAACAAAGGTTGTTTACCTCTCGGCTCGCGACATAACACTCATAACGCGCGAGTGAGTATATCTCTCGCATAATATAAGCCCCCGAAGGCCGCGCGAGTGCGAAATAAGTGAGGAAAGAGGAAAAACTACTTGCCTATTTCGTCTATTAGCTGCGCTGCAGCGGCATGGCCAGGAATCTTACAGGTGGTTGACGGCCAGACATTCCAGCAGTGTCTATACTCGCGCGAGGTGTGCCTCTTATGCACTGCCGAACAGAGCTATATATGCCTCGGGTTTGGTGCTCCGCTGATGGCGGAGTGGGATATATATATATATATATAAATATACAGGTATATAGAGTGCAGTTGATGGGGGGGTCCGTTGCGAATGTTTGTGGGAAAGATAGTAGTCGCGGGTTTACGACTCTCCAGCGGGGCCCCCCCCGAGTCGGTTATGCGGCTCAGGTGGATTTTACCTGCGTCGTGAGGATGATTTGTCTGCACCTGATGCGGTGTGTATACCTATACGGGGATCGAAGAAGACGATGGAAGCGATGCTGGGAATAAGTATAGCTGATAGGGTGTTTGTATTATTGTAAAGGTGAGGTCGATGCTCCTTTGCGTGTTTTTTTTGTTTTGATTTTTTGGTTATATACTTTTTCGTGAGATATACACGTTGTATACAAACCGTTTCAACTCGGATGAATACGAGTGCACATTTTGAAACGAAGATTTTCATTGGCTCTATGCAAATCTTATTGAGATATAAGATGTAATTATAATATTAATTCAAATATATGTTTAGGTTTCGATGGGTTTTAAACGACCTTTCTAAGGAGAAAAAGTCAAAAGTAAATATAGGACAGTTGTATATTATTTGCTAAAGATATATTTCAAGTGAAGAAAAAATTGCATTACTGGAAAATGAAAACAATAAGGAATATTGAGGCATACTTCAATAAAAAAACGGCATATTGTTTAATATGACATCGATAGGACTCTGTAGTTTTTATTTATTGTCATGTAACACCGAGTAATTTCATTATTTCTAATAAATTCCTATATAGCATGCACAACAATTGCAATAATAAACAAAACACGCATAATGTGTATATATATAAACATTGAAATATAAATAAAAGTATAACACTCTCTGATCCCCAGAAAAATTCTAATCTTTATAACCTCACACGATACCATATTCACATCGACGCATTCTCACCCCTCACGCGTGTACTTATTATATATTAAAAAAGCCTGAACATTTTTACAGCCCAGAAAATACGAACTACAAGTTAAAACTGCCTCGTGATCGGATCACTGCCCTCATCCCTGACACTGCCCTCATCTCTATTCGGGCTCTTGTCATCGGAATCGCTACCAGAGGACGAGTGTAACGGCGACGTCTCCAACTGGAGATCGATGCCCTGGGTCAGAAGGCTGGTAATGCGCTCGACGTTCACGCTTTCGTCCTGCTCGTGAATTTTGCGCAAAGCATTCGAGACGATGCACAAATCGCCTCGAAGTTCGCTGACCACTGCGGTGATCTTCTGGGCGTCGGTCAGGACTTCCACCGATTGGGTGTATGGGTTGTAGCGGAGACCGAAGGGACGCTTTATCTGACTGGCGAATTGTCTGAAAAGCAGAGGTAATATCGCAAGAACATATCGTCGATTCTTCAAAAAGTTGAATAAAACAAATTACACGGGGTTTCAACTACAAACTCACCGCATCTTCTCTTTGGCCTCTTCAATGCTGTCCGTGTAATAATACGCATTCTGAAAAGCCGTGATGATGCACTCCTGCTTGACGGTGACTTCAGGCTCGAATCTGAAGGTCTTCTCCGGCGCAGCGACGGCGTGCCTGAGCTCCGCGATCGACGACAGCAGTCCAGCTCCGTAGACCCTCAGGTCGCCGTCCTGTTTGCAGAGTCCGAATTCCACCGTGAAGAAGTAAAGCTGTGGACGGAAAATCGTCGATCAGAGTCATTCGAAAGAAGAGCTTTTAGTTTGCTTTCGAGCTTACCGTGGCGAGCTTGTCGATGTCCTCGTCCGACGCTCCAAGAGACGCCAGTCCGAGCTCCTGAGAGAACTGAGCGAAGCTTGGATTCGCCAGAAGAGGCATGTGTCCCAGAAGCTCGTGACAGCAATCGCTGCGAAGATAATTTTTTTTTTTTTTTAGTTTAATACGCTAAGCAGATTGTTGGATACGATTGGTTTGCATACGGTTCAGGTGTGTAGAAGGGATCCGAGGAATGACGGATGTATTGAGTACAATGGAACACGCGGAAAGCCAGGCCAGCCAGGAAATCACGAGGCGACAAGTAACCCGCTACTGGGCGCAGTTGAAATCCTGTCGATTCTGTTGGCAAGAAATTATACATTTTTTGACGCTTCTAATATAAGTAGTTTCTAACGTTATTAGAGGCTTGTACGTACTTTTGAGAAATGTATTAACGTCCTGCAGTTGCGGTATGTTGTCTTCTCTTAAGTTAAGAAAAAAATTTATGCACAAATGTGTGTTGAGGAAAAAAAAAAGAGATTACGCAGTGTATTTCTGTAATACCTGTAGCCACAGTATTTCTCAAGCTTAGACCAGTTCTCGAGAAACTCCTTGCAAGCGTATTTCTGATAAAGTTGATGAAGTTCCCGGAAAATCGTTCCCCTACGCGAGTAAATCATCATTCATCATTCTCAATGCTATACAATCGCGAAAATACAACGGGAACCGAATCGAATCCTTTATAAACTTTCAAGAATATCTCATCCCCAAGACAAACACTTGAGTAAGCTCTATCTATCCTAATATAATTTACTTATCCTCGTCTCGTTTAAAAACGTCTAAAGCCGCGTTTGTTTTCTCTCGACGCAACCCGGCACTTGCCAACTAAACGTACAGCTTTCTCTCTACACACACAAACACACACACACACACACACACACAGACAGACAGAGCTATCGCCGACGAATCAAATCAGGGCAATTAGGCTGCATTCAGTCTGGCAAACTCGCTTCTCTCGTTCCTTTCGCGATTGCGCTGAGTTTCTTAGTTGAAAGAATTTGCTATACGGAATTGCCTTCGTGAAGGAGGAAACACGATTCTTCAACTGCGTGCAGGCGTTATATACCGGGTCGCGGCCATTATACAGTTTTGATAGGGCGAAAAATCGTTTGGTCGACTTATAATCGAACTTGATTATTATTGATAAATTGGGAATGACTTACCAGGTTTTTACCTCCTCGGCTGTGTACTGTATTTTTGGGATGGGCATCCCGCTGAAATGGATTTTTAATAATGTAATTTTCACGCGGGAAATAACGTAGACGTTATTGCTGAAGAAACTTACTACTTGTAATTGTTAGCGATATCCACGAACTGCTCGCGTCGCTTGCGATAAACGGGATCCTTGAAACCCTGTTATTTTTAAAGAAAATAAAAATATTGAAATTTGAATTTTTGTCTTTTTTAGAATGTACGAGTGCTAGAAACTTACGGGGTGATCTGCGTCCAATTCGGAGCCGTACATGAGTACTCTTTGCGCCTGATCCAAGTCTGCTATCTTCCGAGGGAACCACACCATGTCTACTTCGCTAAAATCTACGAAAATCGATATTTCTTTTAAAAGACAGATAACATCTATACACAAATGAAACAACCAGCGACGGACGCGCTTAATAGCATTACTCTTTGATGCGTTAGAAGCGATGCATTATTCATGCGGTTAACCGCACTTTCCGAGATTACTTTTTCGCGTATGCAGCCCCCGTGGCAAGGGACCTAGAGACTAGCATAAAAGTAAAAGTCGAAAACTATACCAACCAAAACTCGGCGCAGCCGAAAGCGGCGGATGCGGCACAGTGCCGATCTCCTCGTACTGGGCTAAATTGATCGCGGCTACCTCGCGACTGAGCATCCGCGTGAGCTGCTCCATTCGCCTGGTGTCGCACTCGACGTCCACCAGGATCTCGTATTCCGAGCCGCGACGTACCGACTTCCGGGACTCTATGTGCACGACGTTCACTCCGAGGTCCTTTAATTTTGTGAGGAAATTTTTCGATTTAAACATTCTCTTTTTAAATAAATAACTTAATAGTCGAGGGTAGATGTATATATGCTTGCCTGGAAGACTTGGAGAGCTCGGGCAAGCCCGCCGACTTGGTTTTTTAGAGAGAATACGACGGAGTTTTTCGTGTCGTTGTTCGCGACTTTCTCAACCACTGGCACCTTTAACAAACGCTTGTAACATTATTTTTTTTATTGTAGAACGATTATTCTTCGGCGAGACAGAGACTCACATCGCGACTTTTGTGCAAAGGACTGCCCTCCTTGATGGTCCACTCCTCGTCTCTTCTGTACAGCCACATTCCCAGCAAGCCTTTGCCTGAGCCACTCATTTTTCCTTCAAGCCTGGAAGTACTTGCTTTAACGGTAAAATTACAGACGCGAAATAACCTGTTGAATTTTTCTGAGAATTCAAACGGCAAACCGATCTTCCACAAGAATGTATCACACAAACACGCGTCGAGGAAGCGCAGAAGCAAAAGTGTCCCGTCCAGGAGTCTTCCCGGGGTACTTAAGCTCTCACCCCCTCCGTCGAGGGTAGCTTGACTGAATGGCGCGATCGCAGCCGATTGGTCCGCCACTGCTCCTTCCAGGAGCTTCTTCCCATTGGTGCTCTCTGTCTCTGTATACACACTATTTCTCGCCGTCTTTTTCTTCCCGAGCTTCCATTCATTTGAGACTACCATAGATTTTGCCCGGCAAGCTGTTCGTTTTCGAATGCTGAATATTCTTTGACGTCAGTGTGTAGGTGAGGGTGAAGGACGGCGATGGGGATGCCGATCGGGAGCTTTAACGATTCGCGCGTAATGATGTGGTTTGTTTTTTAAACGTAGCAACAAATCCATTCTATAATCAAGCCGTAAGTCATGTAGCCGAAGCAACGTCGCGGCTCGTTAACTCGTCACATCGTCGCGCATAAATAGCCCATGACACCGCACAAAGTTTATATACCGAAAAAAATTTTCAAAATTTCCGCGTGACCCAATTTCCTCTCTCTCTCTCTCTCTATATATATATATATATATATATATATATATATACTAACCGCAGACTCCTCGTCTACTGAATCTCCTTACGCTTCGACAATCAAGTCGAGTGAACAAAGCAAAGGGCAATAAGAAGATAAAACCGAGAAAAGGCGAGGTTCTCTTAATAAAAACCGTCCGATCGCCAGAGGGGCTCAAAGCAGATGCAGCACATTAGACCGTACCGGCCATCAGCTGTACTTATTTATACGCGCTATCTCACGCGCGCGATTAAATTGCGCACGATTTTTCTTCTCTGCGTAGGAACATATATACATATAGTATAGAAGTTTCATGTACCCCAGATGCTTCTCTAATCAGGCCACGCTTTCGTCGATTCTGTGATACGGTTCATTTTAGTGGCTATGTTTATATACGCGTTTTATTGCTTTTGCAAACGTTAATTATATTGCAGGGATCGATTTGATTAATTTTTAAAAAGCGTAACATACGAGTGTGTAATAAAATCCTGCGTAATTCAGAATTTCACCGGAACACGAGCGAGCTTATCGAGATTCATACGTCCAGCGCAGAGAATCGTTAATTAACAAACGGCCCCCATTCGAAACTTTGCCTTCTCTCTGCGCACACACGTAATATACGTTCCAAAGTGTATCGCGACGTTCATTTCAATTGTATAACCGCTGTATACAGCTGATCCGGAAAAATTGCGCAGATAGTTTAGCGGCTGCGTCCTCAGATTTTTCCTCGAAGCTAAGCTATGAGTATACGGAGGAAAATAAAAGGACTCTTTACGAGGGATCAATCACTTACCGCGCGAAGAGAATCTCGAGGGAGGCTTGCTCGTTTTTATCTCGCATTTTGACTCGAGGCGATATCACAATAGGTGTTATGTATATGTATTTTATGTATCACCGCTTGAGTGTATAATACAGGAAAAATTTAAGGATCGACGGTAGAATTTCGTTACGGAATTAACGATTAAAGAGAACAGCCGTACAGAAGTGGGTATTCAGTGTCCTCGAATAGCTTTATCCTCTGAAACCGACGGTCGGCACGGAGAAATACGAAAATTCAACGGTGCGTCAGTTACAGCCGAGGAAAGTATAAGAAATGTATAGTATTTTAAAAATACTGCTTTCTTTCGATCGATATCGCCACACATTTAAAGCTCCTCTGCGTCATTTTTTAATTTTCATGAATAATATCGGTTTTTAATTAGGTCAAGAACGAATATAAACGTTAGTAAACTTGAAACATTCAAAACTCCCACGTAACTATCAACAAGCCTAAACAACATTACTCGGCGTAAAAAAATTCCAAAAACCCTCTAAAAAAAACCAAAAAAAAAACTCCTCTCTCTCTCTCCGAGAACATCGATACACAGCTGGCACTAGCATCACCCTCCGCCAGATAGCGCCGTCTCCCCGGGACACCCCCATACGCCGGTCTTGCGCACAAGTGCGTCGGTCCGTCCTGAAAAAGAAAGCACCAGCCGCAGCAGTAGCCCGAATCAATATCGTCGCGGGCAGTGGTGCGGCTGTTCCGGCAGCGAGAAAAGCCTCGTCTACGAGAGCAGCTCGTCCAGCGCTGCTCGAGATGGCCGACTCCGAGTTCGAGCAGTTTCGCTACTACTTCGAGCGGCTGCCCCAGCACCTGAAAGCGCCGATATCCAATTACACGTGAGTAGTAGAGTGGAGTAGGTGCATAGAGTCTAGCATTGACCGACTAGGTGATTCCGAGGCGACGACGTGCGGGGCTATAGATGCTCAGTTTTTTCGCGAGTGTCGGGGGAGAATGATTGTACCGATAGCCCGATGCTTCTTGTTCACGAGCTACTGCTCAGCGTTTGCTTCTTGATATACTACGCCTGCTGGACCATCTGATGTGGGTAAGCTTCTTGTTGTGTACGAAAGACGAGCTCGGCTGACTTCCTCTCTATACCCGTGTATATATATACAGGCCTGTATGCATAATGTATAACGCGTTGAGCTTTAAAGCTCGTTAGATTGATACGGTTCGATTGTTTGTCATCGGGTGATATCGTGTGTACAAAGCAACCCTCGACACAAGCTGTCGCATCGCACTATATAAGAACGAGTCTCTGCGCCGCCGCGCATGAATATTTCACCTGTGACCTGAAAAAGCTCTTGGGCGTGTATCGCTGACTCCTAGCCCGGAGCGTTGCACCTGCAAAAAGTCATCATCCCTCGGGGAAATCGACTGCTGTGTATATAACGTCACATGATATATCTCGATAATACTCCAGTCTCTCGCGTCAATACTCCCTCGCACGGTGTCGCCGTCTGCGGCGCATGTGTATACGTGCACTCTATATAGCACGAAAGTCTTGGCGAATCCTCTGCAATTCGCCGCCCTCGACTCGCTCGCGCCCTCGTAAATATAAGTATCGTACGCAGGTATCGACCCGTTCTCTTTCTATCACCGCGGCGTTTAGCTCAAGTGCGCTCGTGTTTCTCGACTTTTTTTTTTTTTTTTTTTTTTTTTTTAATGAAAAAGCTCCGAGAGAGCGCCGTGACGTAGTGTAGGTGACGCGCGGAAATTAAGCTGATATCCTAGTTTGTTAGAGAGACACGTAGGCGGGAAAGAGTTAGAGGTGTATATAGGATGCCTTTGCGCAACAAGCTTCTTCGCGGCGGTTTTAACGAGTCCTCCGTGTTGAGAAATTTGCTTCTTCGTTTTCTGGAGGATTCGTTGAATCTTGAGCTGTGTACGTTACGTAAGAGCCGTTTCGGCAGAGCAGACGTCGTCCGAAATGAAAATCGATCGATTGACAAATTTCAGACTCGTTCACGATGTCATGCTGGACGACTCGCCGACCTCGTCCCAGGGCAGCGAGGTCGAGGTTGGCAGCAGGTCAGCCGTCGGTGTGGCCGGTGATTCCGAGGACGAGGAGGTCGTGGTACTGCACAGGCATGAGGCTCACAGCGGACACAGCTCAGCCGACGACAGCGAGGATTGCGAGCAGATGTGCTGCTCGTCCATCGTTGCTGACAGCGATTTTAGGTATATACCTGTGTGTCTGCTGGTATACATTTTTACATAACGTCTTTTTTGTATGGACTCGTTTTTTTCTGGGATCGATTTTTCAAATATTTATATGCACGGCGATTGATATATTATTCTTTCCTTGATATGCGATTCAAAGTTTTTATTATGTTATGAAATTATATATGATACGGCATGGTTTTCAGATAAGATTGTCTGGTTTTCATGTATACTTTCGTTGAAATTTCTTTAATTTATTAAGTCTTGATAATTGTATGCATATAATAATGTTAATAAGGATACAATGTTAAAACATCGTACTGTTAAAATTTTATTCAAAGTTGGCTAACGTATGAAGCTTATAAAATTACGGTATAACAATCATATATATTAGTCATATAGAGTAATTCAAGTAAATATCGTACTTCAGCTTTTTTCCTTACTAACGACAAACTTTAATTTATCAATTATTCTAAAACTAGAATCATACAATCCTTTCCCTTTAACAACTTCAATTTTCAATCTTTTTACCTCTCTAAAAGTAACTAACGTTTTACTTAACCCTCATCCAAACTACCACCTACAGTCGCATATATATAGACTCTAAAAAAAATCCCACATATACAAAAAGTCTATATCAGCACCCCCAGCAAGTGAATCTCTAGGAAGCAGTATATATATATATAACATATGCAAGGCATGCTCGTGAGTAGTATGTAGCTGAATCTTGGTATTGTTGCACCTCGGGTGACGATTAGCTTGTTCACCGGGCTGAGCAGTGGCGGGCTTGTCGGTGGAAAGATGAGGGCCGGTGTGAACGGTGGTCGGGACAGCGTAATCAGCGACATTGGCGACTCGTGCTCGTCCCTCAGCTCCTGGCCGACGCCCGAACATCATCCCAGACATCAACAGCAGATGCAGCCGATTGGGGCTGCTGGCACAGAACGCAGACGCAGGCGCCTGCCTGAGATACCCAAGAATAAGAAGTGTGAGTTTTCGTTAATTTTCTTTTATTGATTATTCGGTGTCGAGAGGGACCGTGATGAGGATTGGCTTTTTGGAGGCGAGTCAGAAATTTGGAATAATATCGGGTTGGGAAATAGTTCCTGGCTAGCGACGATAGGTGGCGCACAGGCATTTTTTCGCTTCCCTCGTCAGAATCTGCGCCCAGAGTGTATGCGCCTCATAGTTATGCGCCATTTATACCAAACATGCCCTGATGTGCTTGGTGGAGAGTATGCCAGTCCTCGTCCCAGGAATTATATCCAACGCTTTCCCTCGAGAGGTCAACTCCCTCGAGCGTTTGCAGACGGAGATAATCCTCGCGGGCATCTTCCTTCCGCTCAGCCTCATTATCGTCTTTGTCCATTGTTTCTCTCATTTCGCTGCACAAAGCGGCAAATAATGTACAAAACACACTTTCATTTTCCGGGTAAGAGGCACCTCGAGAAGAGGAATAATCGTCGAGGAGACACTTACCGTTTAGTCACAAATCGACCAAACGATGACTTCGTTTCCACTTACATCAGGTCTTGTAACTGCTAAACGGGTTTGTAGGCGCACTACTGTAGCTCATAGCGTATTCATACATACGATCGATAAACGTCAACATGATCGCTTATTTCACCGTATCCACTTATCGATTCGACAAAAATAAAGCAACCGCGTCGCAAACCTCAATGGAACAGCTCGCTGTAATAATTATGCGCGTGTCCATCCTAACCTTGCCCAATAACCGCGAAACCGATCCTACACGAGTAATTATTATACGTCCCATCGAGGAAACACGATATCCGCGAGATATTATAAAATTTGCATTGCAGCACTCTCGTGTCCGCTGTCGATGCAGTCGTCTCCGTCGCTGGCCGAGGAACTCGGGGCAGCGGCGGCAGCCGCCAACAGGCCTCACCTGATCTTCCGTAAGTGCCATCCGAGTCTGCGGCATCCCGAGGACGATTCGCCGGATAGCGAACGAATGGCTACAGATAGCGGACACTCGACTGCACATTCCCCGGACAATGGACCCAAAAGCGTCTCGCCCATTCCTTGCAGCTCGCTACAGAACATCGACTCGGTATCGCCTGACAGTACTCCTGGTTAGTTGTTTTTTTAATTGTTTTGATGAAAAGATCTGCAGTTTTATTTTTACTGAAAGTCATACGTTTATCAAAAAACGACAATTATAAATATACTGTAAAAGGTAGATTTTAGATTTCATATATAACTTTGCGCGTATATACCTACGCTATAACCCACTTTCGAGTTTATATGACGACTGGTATTTTTAAAATTATTTTGATGAAAAGTTCTGCAGCTTTATTTTTTACTGAAAGTGATATACATTTATCAAAAAACGACAATTATAAATATACTGAAAAAGGTAGATTTTAGATTTCATATATAACTTTGCGCGTATGTATATACCCACGCTATACCCCACTTTCGAGTTTATATCACGACTATGGTATTGTGACGTAGGTATAGGAGATCTTGTTGTTCGAGATGACGAGCTGCCCGCGGCTACACGACCGCCTCTATATAGGCCTCACTGACATAAAAGCTTGCTTCGTATATATATGATACGGTCGTTGCCGTAATCGTGAAGGTGGATGATATATAACAATCCACGCATCGCCATACATAAATATAGCTTCCCCTCTTCGACGTCGCGTGGTATTAATACACTCGAAAATAACGTCGTATCCCGTTGTTTATTTACAAATCGTTGAACATTCACCGGGAAATCCGCAAATATATGCTCATCAGCCCGTCAAGTGGAAAAGTGTCCGGTATAGTCAGATAACCAAGTCGATTCAGTCGACGCAAACCTTTCCGCGGAGACCACTGTAAACTTGTTCCTTTTTAACTCTCTACATCAATTCGACCTTGCATCACACACCGAGATCGAGACGACACCTGTTAAATGTCGCTCGATAAATCTCGCAATTGACTATAATACGCTTATATATAGTCAGCAGGTGTCGCGGGAAATCGATAGACCCGGAATTCAACTCTGTTTAGTGACACCTTTTCCGATACCGGGAAAAAGCTACGCGGTGTCGCTTCTACAGAGTCGAAGACGTAGCGGCTAGTTGTGAAGTTTTTATAAAGTTGGCTCGTGGGTGATACTACGTTGCAGGAAGCGGGGGTGTACCCTTCACGCAGCTGGAACTGCTGGAGGCGACGCACAGAGGACTGCATAAATTCGTGCCACGACATCGGGACGAGATCGACCTGGAGATCGGCGATCCCATATATGTACAGAAGGAGGCCGATGACTTGTGGTGCGAGGGTGAGTGTATATATATGTACTCGAGAAACTTTTGTTCCAGTCTGCTCGAATCTGTGTCGTTAAAATTGAATTTTCTATTTTTTTTATCGACCGCGTTGTGATGAATAATCCAGTATATATATAAATAAGCTACAGCATTTAACGTAACATGCAAATTCGCACTTGCTCTCTGCAGTCCATATATATGTTATGTACGAAGCAATTGTTCAAACGTCGACTTTAAACTTTGCTCGTGTGTAACGACATTAAGGAGGGCAAGAGTGAGTGTACTTTTTGCACATAAAATCGTATAGTTTATTAATAACGATCCATATTGCATACTCTACAAAATAAAAATTTCATTTGACCAAAACAGGAGTAAATCTGCGAACGGGTCGCCAGGGCATTTTCCCATCGGCATACGCAGTGGACATGGACTACAGCGACTTCGATCCAGCGGCGCCGAAGGTCAAGAAGGAGCGTTATCTCCTGGGCTATTTGGGTTCGGTCGAAACCCTCGCGCACAAGGGCACATCTGTCGTCTGCCAGGCCGTACGTCGAATCGTTGGCAACAGCTCCCAGGACTCGCCTGTGTCGCAGAGCTGCATACTCGAGGTCTCCGATCAGGGCCTCAGGATGGTCGATAGAAGCAAGCCCAGAGTACGTTTTTTTTCTTTCGCTTTTGTGAAAAAAGCGACTTTCGCTAGTAACGCGGGTTTTGCTTTGCAGAAGAACACGGGTCCGTGTCACGACTACTTCTACTCGCTGAAAAATGTTTCCTTCTGCGCCTTTCATCCGCGAGACCATCGTTACCTTGGATTCATCACGAAGCATCCCACGTTGCAGAGGTTCGCGTGTCACGTTTTCATTGGCCAGGACTCGACGAGACCCGTCGCCGAAGCAGTCGGGTAGGTATCACGATATAACGTATTTGTTTATCGATCGCGTGAAAATTAACATTAGCGATTGTCTTGCAGACGAGCCTTTCACCGATTCTACACAAAATTCATCGAGACTGCTTTCCCCATAGAGGACATTTATATTGAATAAAGTTCCCGCAGCCATCAGCAATCCCCCTTGTAAATAAATCTCCTATATAGTTGCCAGCGCACGGGCAGAGAACTACAATATATTATATATATATATAAATATGACAAATTATATAAACCAAACATTGAACGCGACGTGGAGAAATCAACGTGTTTAATCTTCGTATTTCGGTTGAATTTTGTAGCTTCGAAGAATATCGTATACTCGAGTAGCTACTTTAAAGAGGAAAAGATAAAAATGAAAAAAAAAAACAGTAACAGAGAAAATCAATCTCAATCAATGCATACAGGTGAAATTTGTATTACTTATACGATACTATACATTATTATTGCTACATTTAAAGTAGCGCTATGGGTATTTTTTTATTCTTGGGACGGCAAAACAAAATTTACTTGTTTCCTGTGATCTGGTATATAATATGTCGTTGTTAAAACGTCAATTTAATGAGATTCTTTCGCTTTGTCTACTAAAGTATGCCGTATTAGACAGAGACAAAATTGTTAAATTTTTTACAATCAAAAAGAATTTCATTATAGTGATCGATTCTCTCGCGTAATAATACAACGCTAGGAATGTTTTGCGTTACGTAGTCTGACTTCGTTTATTATTATTATCATCATTATTATTACGAGTATATAAAAGCGCGAAATTAACTACACATAAGTATTGTATTTTGCATGTTACGAAATGTTCCCCGTGGTATTAAATTTCACTGTAATTTAAATCTAAGAAGTGCGAATTTCGCTATGTATCAAAAAGGACCAGTTCGTGTAGGGCGCGTAGAATACGACTAGTGTTGTAGAAGTATTACTTCCTTCAAGTGGCAAACACTTCTTATGGTATCGAGTTCTTCAAAATCGCAATGAACGTGTCCGGCGGATCACCGAAAGCGAAATGAAAATATAGTTCGAACAATTTCACCTGTTTGTATAGTCCTGGCATAACCTCATGGTGGCGGTATAAGGCCATCGGGGTCCAATCTTCTTCCCTAAACGATTTTTAATATATCAATTGTCTATGTGTTCGGTATTATTAATTTTTGTTGTAATGCTTCAAAATATTTTTAAAAAATTTCAACTTGAGCTCACAACTCTTTGCGGATTTGGATGCAAAGCGTTAATTACGGATGAGAAGAATCTTTGTGAACGACTGCACTTCGATGGCCTACGGTCAGCTATATACGGGTTGCGTCAGGACTAATATAGTATCGCAATCGAGCGATGCATACTCGGAAGCAATTGACAAAATATACTCTTTACAAACGTATTATTATTATTATTGTTTAAGCGCGCGATTACTATTATTGAGGATTGCTTACGATTTTTATTATTTAACGTTTTGTATCTCAAGCACGCTGCAGTGCCATCGCTTCGACGAGAAAAAGAATTTCAATTTAACATCTATCACTACTATGATATTGTTTCTTTAAAAAATTTGCTAGAAAAGCTCACAAACATACATATTTTTGTATTTGTTCGCGAGACGCGTGTGTGATGTGAACGTGAAAAGTGGCGTCGAGCACGTTAACGGAGACTTGTGAATTCAAGCGAAGGAACAGAAAGGCGAGATTTGCATTTTATTTTGTGAAGAAGAAATGAAAAGACTTATAGCTTATAGCTAGCTGACTAATCGTCGATGTAATTAATAAATTATCTGTAAGATTTAAAAGAAAAAAATGTGTAGAACATTCAAAATCAGATGTGTAAGAAGGGAAATCGTGGTATGCGGAGCGAAGATTTTGTAAACAATTATTTTTGTCTGTTTTCATTCTTTCTCATAATGTCTACATATATTTTCTCATATCAGGCAGCATTATTTACAAAAATGTTCCACCTCTACGAAGTCTTGATAATTCAGTCTTGACACAATAACTATTACGTGTACAATGATTTCCAATCATTATAAAGAATTCATTATTTGTTATACAATAATAATAGTAATAATAATATTAATTCACCCTTATCTCCTTCTATTTTCCTTTTTTTTTCATTTTATAATTTTCAATCGTACAAGGTTATTATAATTTTTCTTTCAATTTAGCGCATTAACAAAAACAGTAAAGAATTTACGCGTACATGAAAAATCTATCTCAAATCAACGATCCAAATTTAATTTTTCAAACATATCTTTAAAAGTTTATATATTTAAAAGCTTCGCTAATTTCACAGGTACTTCTTCATATATAATTTTAAGCAATGAGGAGCTTTTGGGTTGACTGCGCAAATGACGGCGTACTGAAACAAGTTTAAAGAACACTGATTATCGTCATATTGACACTATTGCTACATTGCGTATCGACGAGTCAGGTAAATGTAAAAAACCGAATTAAAAAGTCTTTTTAAAAAATGATGACAAGTCTTATTTTTTTTACAAAAATTTCATCGAAATATCTATCTCCTGTGGATAAAAATTGAGACCTGAATGTAAATTTTTACACGAGGAATGGCATTGAATATATCTTTTCGTCAACTCCATAATCTTCTGCTAGTACTGTAAATTCGTTATTTAGTGGCATATGGAATTTATCGCCTTCATTTTATATATGAAGAACCAGTTTGAAAAAAACAGTAGTACGTCATGCGCAGACAAATTGGATGAATTTATCATTTCCTTTTTTTCTATCAATCGCTGTTACTTCGTTGAGAATTATTAAGAAGAATTATGTCGTTAACGAATCACTGAGGATCTGATCTTTAAACAGTCTGAGTTTTCTCGAAAAATTGGTTGTCTAAGTTTTTAAAAGGTAATCATTAAGTACATTGTTATGAAATACAGCAATGGAAACGTGTATGTCACGTGAAAAAGTACTGCAGAAACTTATTTAAAAAAACAGTAATTATCGATGCTTGAAGTAACGAATTCTCTAGTATTGCAATAAAAGACAATTTATTCAGACAACCTTCTTCACGAGAAAACTAAACAAAAAATTTCTGTCTACATGCTTAACCATTAAACATTTTTATAAATCTCTGCGAGTATCTCAATTATCGCCCGTCTACTCACAATTCACAATATTCACGAGTGCCATCAACTATTAACATTTTGTCCGTTTCGATATTTGTTAAAATTACAAGTATTACAATTACGAAAATGGCTGTCATCATTTTCGTACAATTATTGCCCGATTGCGCAAACCATCGATACGTGGTAATGAAATATCGAATCCGCACGGCTCATTTAAAAAGTGGCGAGAGAACACTGAGATTACGAGTAAGTTGAGTTTGTCTTTATACAAAGATCGTCCTTGCAAATAATTCACAGTAATGAGACGATCGACGATGAATTACATTACAACATGAGACGGAAACATCATAGTTTTAACTTTCTTAATTACACTTGCGTCATTATAAAGTTAATTCCAGACGCTGAACTGTAGAATCGATCATTCACATCGAAAACAGTTATGTACAATAAAAAGATTTTTCCTTTCAAATATCGATCGTTTCATCAGCTGCTACCCTCGCAGTGTAGTATAATAATAAAATTGTAATGATAATTATAATGACGATGCCGGTGATAATAATAATAATAGCAATAGTAATAATAATGATAATTACAATAATTATTACATTATAATATTAATAATAATAATAATAGTTATAATAATATTAATAATAACAGACGCATTTTAATATTGTTGAAGCACGTAAACATTTTTTTATATCTTAATAGGCGTAAACTTTAGCGCGCTAAAAACAATTTATATAGAAATCGATTGTGCAATGCTTCAACTATATTATATATAACATAATCATTGGAGTAAATATAGAACATCTCAAGACAATCCAAAGAAAAGGTACACAAGTAAGTTTGTCGACATCCGTGCACTAGTTTCATGAAAAAAAAAGAAAAAAAACTATTGAATTTGAAGAGCCTTGCGATCTTGCATAATTTTTACATTGCAGTCTTACAGTGAGCCAATTAAAAAAACGATGGCAACGATTTCCATTATATCGTTCATGAATTAGCATTAACATTTTAAACGCATATTACTCATAAATCTAACATATTGTACAACATTACTTCGTATCTCGTCACATTTTGCACTCGGTTTCCCCAGACACGTGCTCGTACTTAAACGTTCGAACACCGTGTGGTAGTTTCATTTTCTTAAAACTAAATCGACTATTTACAATTTTTTAGCATTTGTCCAGTCCTTATATTTAGGGCATATTCTAAAAGTAATTTAATATTCTTCTTACAGAAAGAAACGCGGCCAATCTTGCGATGTTACGATGCGGGAAGTGATCAAAACTTTTTTAACCCATATATCCCTTCAATTGCCGCATAAAAATTCTAATTTTGCGTTGACTCTAAAAAAACAAATACCTCATGCAATCATTATTCATATCAAAACGATTATTTGGGCATACACTAGCAACAATGACATTCTGAATTATTAGGCTATTCTGAATGTTTGCTTTTGTCAAATAAAAGTAAAAATTAATCTTGGCCGATTCAATATTGCATTGGCCATTTAAATGGATTAAAAATTTAATTTGAGATTAACAATATCCGACTCTAGAAATGTTTTAAATACTCGATTGGAAAATATGGTAAATAAAGATTCTAAAAACGAAAGATAAAGAGGTGTTTTTTATATTGAGCATTCGAAAACAATTAGATATAATGATTATTTTATTGAATATGAGAAATTTAAAACAACGTATATTGTGTACCGAAAGAATAAAGTAGGGTACTGACGCCTGCAAGTGAGTCGTTATCTGAACTTCGCTTGCGGGTACCGATAGCCCTTATTATTTCCGAGTGTAATATATATTTTTCTCCCGTGTATGCGGAAATTATGATTTCATAATAGGGCAGAAAATGCCACATAAACCTAACTTCTAGAAACGTTATGTTCGTTTTTACGTTTTCCTGGTAAAAGTATAGAAACGCGTATACGCGTAGCCGTTTCTAGGAGTGAAATAACGTAACGTTTTATTCCCTTGAAACGGGCAATAAAATAGATTTCATTAAAGTATGCTAAAATGTACTTAAAAACTAAGCACTGAACACATGATGCATCTTCAAGATTATGTTCAGATTAAATTTGGTAATAGTAAAAAAAAAATAAACGTAAAAAAGAATATAAAATTTTGAATATAATAATAATCGATTAACCTGAGATCGCATTGAAGCGTTATATATTCAAAATACTAAAATTTTATAATTTGCACTTAGTACGTACTTTTTGTATAATTTTTTTAAACATTAACGGACAATTTAAAAATATAACTCTAGCAAATCAGCAGCATTTAAAAAGTTTTGATCAATGTAAATATATAAAATTAATACTAACATTTGTATTTCGTCATTGCCATTGCCTCTGAAATTAATTTTTAAAATATGCCCTCTTTCGGTCGTCTAGTCTTTCAATAAAAAAAAAAAAAAAAAAAACAAAGTCCTTTGTCAAGAAATTTCCAGCCCTATCTTGCATATAGTTCCATCTTTTTGTACAATTACAGTCAGTCGACTAGACACGACACATCTTATATGGCAAAATTCCGGAGATTGCACCTTTACGATTCTTGAACAGTCTTCCCATAGGAAGCAAAATCAATTGTTATGCTCTGGCTGTTGCAATCTTTCTCTCTGCATTTACATAGACCAGTCCATGTCTTCATAATCGCATAATTCAAGCATAAGATGTTAAGTTCAAGTTGACATTGAAATTATCATTGTTCATTCATTAGAAATCTATGTCATGTGGAAGGTTACGTTGCAATCCGGAGAGTTGTTGCTTCTGAATCTTGCGATCGTTCTGTAAATATCGAAATTCTCCTGCATCAGTGAGAACATTTTTCAATACAATCCATTTAAAAAACTGTTAATTACATGGGCCTGCGCAAAACTTTCGCACTTAGTTGGCATGTTCGGCTCTTCTATGTCGCTGTACTGTGATTCACAAGAAGACACACTGTCTGCTAACTGTGAATGGGCACGTCGCACTTCATTTTCAACGACAGCACCCTGTTACAGAATGTTTCATTTTTATAAATTATGATTGATCTTTTAAGTTATTATGTGAGTAAAGAGAAACCCTTACATCACTATTAGGATATTGATCATCATTTTCATTTTCTACTATTTCTGTAAAACAAATTATAATTTATGTTAAATTACGCAATAAAACAATGTCGAGAAAAAATTAGTCTTATTGACTTGATATTTACCATCGAGATTTATCGTGGGCGGTAAGTTAGAAAACAGCTTTATTATAGCTGGAAAAAATATAAAAAATTAGACAGTGTGTAAAAATAATCAACTATTAAATTGTTTGTATAAATTATTTTACCTGGATTGTTTTCAATGGCAGAATTCAACAATTGATCATCTGGAATATCTTGAAAATCAATATATTGATCTTCTGTCAAGGCTATAGATATTGCATTAGCATCGAGTTGTTTGAAATGCGACGGGACTTCTTGTAAATCTTTAACTAATGCCATAGACTGCGCTGGAACATACGGTGTATCAGGATCATTGACAACATTGTCGCCATTGCTCCTAGCTATTTTTTTCGAATTAATGTCATTTGTGTCTTCTGGGTGCTCATAAGGCCTTTTTAAGTTCGTTTGCTGCCGTGGCTGTTGCTGTAGTGATGGCGGCGGCTGCAAAAATGACTAGGTTTTTAGCAGGTTAACTAAACGTGACCGACAGTGAGTTATAGATTATACATGAAATAATTATGTCTTACTAGATCGCCGTCGGCCTGTATGGATCCTTTATTATAATCCTCTACAATAGGGTTCATATCAAAAGGCGAAAGTATGGTTGGAGGTGTTATGGGATCCGATTTTACTACTGGAGGAAGTTCAAGAGTTGCCACAACTTGTAGATTAGAATTCAACTCGCTATCCTCGTTCACAGACGGGACAACTAAAAAATAAAGAGAATATTAGTGTTATTATCTTTTACACATCGACTTCAGTTACAGTAAACAAGAATTCCAAAAGGTACCTTTCTCCGCGATTGGAACGAAAGTACGTTTAGACGGAGTAGTTGCAGGGTTTGAAGAATCGTCTAGTTCTGGCATCCTCTTTTCTCCGAATGGCTTGACGCTGTTACCGTTATTCTTAGGAACATCTGTTTTACTTTCTAGATCCTTTTTAGCGGCGGCACTTTGCTTGCCTTTTCCATTTTTACCTCCTTTCCCGTAAGAAGCGTAAGCATTTTCCATGTCTTTGATGCCTACTTTGTTAGCATGGATCACGGCTGGAGGCAGGCGTTTGGAGTAGATGGCAGCCTTGATCAACTGACTATTTGGCAAAATTACCGGCGTTTTTCTTCCTTCGATGACCGGCTGCGGTAAATCACCAAGCAAATGAGCAACTGCCTCTTCCAACTGGCATGAATCATCAAAACTTCCGGTGCCGTGGCTTGAACTCTCGGATTCCGATTCCTAATTAAGAACGCAATAGTCTATTATTACACAATATGGATCAAGGTGCGTGTGATTAATCTTGAAAGCTGCAAATATACTTACAAATCCGTCATCTCGGAATTTTTTACCTCTACGGCTAATGCAACTGTTTACGATAGCCGAGAACCTCGTTTTCATGTCAGCGATCAGTTCCTCGCCTTCCTCTGGCCTGTAATTCAATCAAACGCTGTAATGTTTACAATCTTCGGCAATCTTTGGCAAACTAGAAAACTTACGTTGTTAAAGTATTGATGCAAATGAAGGAACAAACGCTGTTCGAGGTCTCGTCGAACTCGAGATAGCCGTGCGTCCTCAGATAAATGTATTCTCCGGTTTTTGTCATGAGACGGTAACACGATGAGCCGTAATTCTTTCCATGATCATACACTGTGAAAAAAATCATTGTAATTCAATAACTAAAACGCTTTCCGTTGATTTTCAAACAACAGCAGGATAGCACGATTTGACTAAGTCGTAAAAAGCATAAATGTCAAGCGAGACAATTGTACTTTGCCATGTTTACGACCTAACGCGTCATCTATCTCAAAGCGCGTCTGAAAGAAAAAAAACAATAGAACTCACTGTCTCTAAGCGCCACGATAGTCCATCTGACGTCCTCTTTGTGCATGAATTTGAAGGCGGAACTACCGGATACCTCCTCGGACATGTATCCGGCGATAATGGATATGCGGTGATCGCAGAAGATGATCCTACCGTCGACCAGGTGACGTGTGAAATATTCATTCTTGTTCGCCTCCAATATCGATAGCTCGGTGATTGTCCGTTTCTTAAGTAGTCGGGCTGTGCCGACGAAGATTATGTCGTTGCTCGTGGTATTATGTTCACCTGCAAGAATCCCTTGTCATTAAAATCAAATGACCAGCACCATTCATCAAAAAGCAGTCTTTTTCCCAAAAGAATTCCAAACACGTTGTAGCCTGAATAAGCTACGCACGCTTTATTTCTATTCAACTTGTCTCGTGTATTTCTAATGAACCGTCGATATCGTCCGAGTGCAAACTACTTCAGACAATTCAGGTCAAACTGTACAAGAATTCAAAGAAACAAACTCACCCGTTTTCGAGCGATCTCTGTTCCGACACTCATGGGCCAGTCTGAGAATACCGGATACCAGGATGTACTCGTACTGTACGGTTTCCCGGCGCGAGTTAGCTCGCTGGGACATTCGTATGTTGAAGCTCCTCCTTTCAGGTTTGAAGTTGCTGTACTCGGGTCTGATCGTGCTATCCTCCGAGGAATTGGAGCTTTCCTCGAGAGAGTCGGAACCTGTGGTCGCGCTGGGCCTAACCATAAAACTGTCGTCGGGCGTCAATCCACGGGTCAGCTCCTCGTGGTCCTCGTGGTAGATGTAGTTGTAGAGCGAGTCTCCTATAAGGTCGATCTGAAAAATATGCGAAGAGTTCAGCCTTGCGATTAAATTACAACACGCGCGCGCGCGCGAATTCGATTCTTCCTATTTACGTATAAAATATTCGTCTTTTTTAATACGCGCTGATTTTTTTTTCACGTGCCTGTGTATACAGCGTAGGCGATATACGCGTATATAGATAAAGTGGGGAATATAGAGTCGCGCGTGCAGAGATGCTTGTTTTCGCAGCGGGTCGTCCTCTACAATGAGATCTGATTGCCTCGATTTTCTCTCCTTTATTTTTTTTTCTTTTTTTTCTTTTTTCCATTAAAAGAGAGGAGCCGAAACAGCAGCTTTTATACAGGACTCGTGGGCTGGAAGTGGCGTCGCGCGCGACAACCGAAGACGCTTCTCGAAATAGCTCCTCATAAGCGAGCTTAACGCTCACGAGTCGAGTTTAATTAACCGCGCGAACATTTGTCAAAATTATATAGGCTCTCGAGTGTACAATCGATCACTCGAGGATACATCGCGGAGGGGAGGAAGGAAAAAGTAGGTTCGATGAGACGGATGGAAATTCGCGTGCGAGCAAGGTCGTATATACTGCGGCATCATAACGCGACAAAAAAGTAGCAGCAGCAGCCTCTCGAACGAGGAAACAAATATCCGCGAACGGTCGCGCGTGCGGAAAGAGAGAGAAGCGCAGTCCGGGAGAGCTTGCATAGAAAGGTTGCCATGGGAGCCGCTCGGGATGCTGCTGCATTTGCCTGGAATTTGATCGATAATTCCCGACTGTTGCTGCTGCTGCTGCTGCTGCTGCTGCTGCGCTCGTGCATAGAGAGGACCACCCTGACTTTACCCGACTGATAACCTTCTATAATATCTAATATAACAGCTTCGCATTCGCGTTCTTGCTTTCTTTTTTTTTAACCGAGAGTTTCCCCGGACGAGAGCCGCTGGCCTCTATAATCTGCCGATATATACCGAAGGGGGGAGGAGGGGGGTTATTTACTTAAACGACTCGCTCGGGAAAGCTTAATTACTCTCCCACTCGGGCGCTTTGATTAACAGTCAGGGAAATTATAACGGCGTCAATCAAGGCAAGCTCGACTGCGCCCGGTAATCTCGGCCGATCCCGAAATACCGCGAGCTGATTTCGGTTCGATTAATCTCGCGAATCCGCGAGTTATACCCTCGGCAGAAGAGTACGCCCGAGCGCGTATAAAAACCGGGCCGCGCGTGCATGCTCCGCATTCGAGTGCATCGATGTGTTTACCTACTCACCATCTCTCTCTCTCTCTCTCTCGGCCGGGATGTTAATTAAAATCGGGCGCATGTTACGGACTCGTCGTTTTGCTGCGCGAAAATTTATGGGCGTGTGCTACTAAGCTTTATGTCTATATCTATGTATATAATATACTGGGAGAGTTATTGGAGAGAAAGAGAGTTATAAAAGTAGGTCAATGCGTGAAAGATTTACCTGTTCGTGGCCGAGATGCTGCTCCACGTGCCGGCTGATGTAAATTATCTTGCCGGTGGTTGTGACCACTAGGAGAAAACTCGTGTTTCCTGATAGATTCTGAAATTTGTTTACATCGGTGTTGGTATATCAGATTTTCGGACGTTTTTTGGGGATTATCCGCGACATTGTCAGTCCGCCCACTCCCCGCTGAACGATGATATGCCATTACAGACGGTACATATATATATATACAGCACATAAGGATCATCGGATTATTATTAATTAATATTATCATACGAATCGACCCCGTGCGCGAGTTGTCAATTTAACTTCGAATTAGCTTATATTCGCGCATGAATATTCAGACCAAAGATTCGCTCGTAAATAACGCTATACGAGCATATATATATATATATATAGGAAGTCGAGAAAATGGAAAGTATATTATACACATTCGTATTCGAAAGTTATCCTTCGCCAAGTCTATCGGACGGAGATAGAAGACAGGTATGCGTATATATATATATATATATACCGAAGCTAATCGAGTTTAGTCTAAGAGTCGCGAGGCTCGCGCGGACGACACGACGGTGTGTGGACTGACAATGAAGCGGATTTTATACGAATACTAATTCCCCAAGGGGGACTTACGTCTACCAGGCAGTTCTCGAGGTTGATGTCATTGAACCGGCTAGGAAGAAACTTCTTGGTAGGAATGCCCAGAGCTGCAAAAATCAGCCGTTATATAGTACCGCATCCATATACTCTCATTCACATGTATATATATATATATATATATATATATATATATATATATATATATATATATTATATATATATATATATATATATATATATAATATATATATATATATATATATATATATATATATATATATATATATATATATATATATATATATATATATATATATATATATATATATATATATATATATATATATATATATATATATATCAGTCGTCTGGTCGCATTATTTTGGTTCTCATATAATTGGCATCAAGCGACGTGCAAACGTTTATTTTTAGCCTAAGAAGGTGCGTGTGTGTGTGCGTGTGTGTGTGCGTGCTGTGTATATATGAATGGGTCGCGTCGAAGACCGCGTCGGAGTATTACATATATATATACTTACTATAGGCGACCCTGAGGTGGGCGGCGGTCAGCCTGAGCACCGAGATTTTGTCTTTTTTTCGCGAGCCACCGGTAGATACCGTCGGTACCAGTGACGCCATAGTCGCGATTTGGGTGTTGAGATTGTCCCGGCGCTGCTTCTCCGCCATGTTGCGCGAAGCTCGTGGATTGCTGAAAGCAGAAAGACATACGTATATCGGTTATTATTTGAATTCTATTCTTTTTTTTTTCGATTTTTATACGGTTACAATCTTCATGGTTTACTCAACCACATATCACTGTCATACCTTTATCGTTTCATTCTACATTGCTATACGAGTAATTCCATGTTTGAAAAATTACCACACAATACCATTCCTCGTTATATGTTTTCTGATTATTCGATTTTTCCTACGTAGTTACAGCAGCTTCTCTAATGTGCGTTAAAAAAAAAAGGAGCCAAGCCACGGTATATAGGCGGCGCTGCAGCGATCGATGCATTATATATATATATATATATATATATATATATATATATATATATATATATATATATATATATATATATATATATATATATATATATAACACTTCGCCGGCCGGCCGGTCGACCGTGAAAACTACATACAACTTGCGACGCAGTTGCTACTATACCGAGAGATGAGTTATGTATATATATGTAAATGTGGTGTACAGCTCGTTGCGCAATTGCGCCTCTAGATGTACACTCATCTCTGTTCGCTATGAGAAAACCGGCGTGGTGGAAATTATCGCTGAATTCGCGCTGCCACGAATTAATAGTAGTTTTTACCATTCAGTATTTTGACACCAGTGTGGTCATAGGTAATTTTTAACATTAAAAAAAAAAGCAGAATTCTTTGACTACGCGTTAAAATTGTTGTATAAAACAAGAGAAAGATACGAAATTAATCATGCTAAACGATTAAATTCACTGGGAGTGCATAATATATTTTCGTCCCAAGATTACCACAAATTTGCGGGTATTTTTGCGGACACTTTCAGCAGCCACGACACAGTGTATCAGTTAACGGAACGGCAGTATATTATAGCCGCACGACAGTCCCGCCATCTGGGACACCTGCGACACTGCTTTTATCGCGGTGTTTAACCACAAAATTGAGGGCTTACCGCACAGTTGACCAGAAATTGAAAAAAGTGATTACTAATTAACTTGAATTATTTTTTTAAATTTCCAAAAAAATGAGAAAAATATTGATCGGAATATCTATAACCTACACCGAGAGAAATTTCGAAGGCTCAGCGCTCGATACTTCCGAAGGTACGGGAACACGAATAATATTGTACTCTGTCCCCTCTAAATACGAATGATTCGGCTTCGAATTCGAAGTATAGATACTCTACGATTCTCGTGCATGTATGGAGCGAGACATGGTATTAATAGCAGTCGAATTGCGAGAGTGGGGACTCCAAGATTCTCCGTACCGCAGGGACTCGACGCTTCGCAGTCTCAGACCTCGAAACTTGGATACTATAGCGTGTCGGCTGGAGCTCGAAAGTCGAAGCGGTAGACGCTTATGTTCGTAGCGCCAGAGTTCGGGAAATTTCGGGATTCGGGAACGACGAGAATAGACGGCAAAACACTCGATCGATAGAGATCTGTACGGCCGCAATAACATGGAGCGCTGAGCCTTCGAAATTTCTCTCGGTGTATTTTTCTCGGACTGTTCAATGGCTGATAAATCGAAATCTAGCGTTATTTTTAAAATTACCGTTTTCGAATCAATCAATAATAAATGAAGATAACTCGCGGTCGATTTTTTCATTTCTGGATCACTATGTGGCGCCGACTTCACAAGTAATCTCGAATTGATAAAACTTTTCATATACATATATGTAGATGCTGGCGCCGGGATTTGCAACCGGGACTATGTCGGTACCATGAAGTTGCACAGTGTAAATGATCGGTGACGAGGAAATGGTACTTTTGTTTTTGAAATCCGGCGCCAAAGTCTCGATTAAGGCTCGGAAAGGTCCTGATGGTCGAACTCGAGGTAAAGACAGGGGAAGAATATGTTCGACGAGTACAAGGAATGCTAAGTTTGGAAAATAACTTTGATCGACTTCTTGTTCGTATTTTGACGATATTGAATGTGGTGTGGCTTGTATCTCATTTATGCATTGCCTTTGCGAGAAAAGTTCGTTTATATAGAACGTTACTGAAAACTAGCTATCAATAGTTCCTTACGTTCTGAAATTTAGCATCAAAAAGTATAAAAATTAAGAAACTAAAAACGTGCGTGTATACTATTTATATATATCAATTAAAAAAATTGCATCATGCGGCTGATTATAAGGGTGTAACGAGCGTTTACCCTTTCCGGGAATCCCATACAGAGCAAATAAAAAACCGCGATCTCCTATCGCACTAGCTAGATAAATATACGCAGCAGCCGGATTTGCATATAGGCGATGCCGACCCCCCAGTTTTCCATCTCCGCACACGCGCGCACGCAAAAGTTTGACGGTCGCAAACACTCGTGTATGATTGTATTATATCCCTGGTAAAAAGTTAACGATGCGTAATAATCGCATGGAAGCATGTTCGGCCCAAATCAATGTTAAAATCTTATTGAATGTATCTATAACCATGATCATATATGATGTTCGTTTGTTTACAACGGAATACGTTCTAATTATAAAACAAATTAAATTTTTATCTTTAACAATGTAACAACGCAAGCGTAATGTTTTTAATTAAAAAATTAGCCACTAATTAGCTAATATTATTCAATATAATATAATTCAATATATATGCGCTGCAGCGCAGTAGTTATATTCGCATAGGCAAACTTGTGTAATTAATTTCGTAGCATATATATATTCATGTAAATTATATGCAAAATACTGCACATAATATACAGTCCATTTTAGGGCTTCTTTTTTTGGTGCTGATACAATAAAAGACACTCGATACATGTAAACAATAATCTTCCGGCCAAGGTCGTGTGTCGCGTAATGTATGCGTCACGACTTGTTGGCAAAGAGTATATAAGAGCTGCATACATGCACCGGCCGGCATTATATTGTAATGCCGGTGTTGGCCGGCCATCAGAGAGAGAGAGAGACAGAGACAGAGAGAGAGAGAGAGAGAGAGAGAGAGAGAGAGAGAGAGAGAGAGAGAGGGAGAGAGAGAGAGAGAGAGAGAGAGAAAGATGTTGTAGGCACTTTAATTTACTCGCCACACAGGGAATTCGTCGGATTTCGTTATCATGACATAGCATGTATCTTTTGTTAATTAGAACCTTCGGTATAATTGATACTGTTTAAGCTTAGTATAGGTATTATATATATATATGTTCTATTTATAGCTCGTGCCCATACTTGCGTTTTTCATGTGATAGAATGAAATATTCATCTATAGAACAAAGTGTATTTCAGCCGTTGTTTATTTAAAAAATAAGAAATGCTACGTATAGATGAAATCCAAATAGCCGTGTATATATATATATATATATATATATATATATATATATATATATATAAAACCTCCGGTGTAGATTGATTGATCTGTTTGTTTTAAAAACAAATCAACAAATCCCGCGAAACTTTGTCTGGAAAATCGACGAACTTTATCGAGGGTCTGCCTCGAAATAGCAAAAGGTTACAAAGTTATTTTATTTCGTGAATATACATATCGCGCGCGCGAGAGAGAGGGGGGTTATAAATGCAAAGGAAAATAGCTGCCGGTGCCAATCGTATTTTATGCATTCGACAGATACAATCGACGTACGGTCATCGAAAAGACACGTTTATATATAAACGGTTATATATTATGACACATTTGTATACAGATTCTTCGCGAGAAGAGTGAAAGAAACACGTGCATCTGTTTTTGTGCGGCTTTTATTTTTAACAAACAACAGTGCAGTTTATTGAAAATATAGGTATGCAATGTGTACACAGTGCCGCAAGTAGCAACATTGCGGCAAAGGAGCCGTGCCAGACAATCCAGTCCTTTCGATCCCCGAATGCCCCGTCGAAATAAATTTAGACGTTATATAAAGAGAGACTTATATATATATTGGCGAAGAAAGCCGGCGACTACGCAATTGAGGGTGGCGATACATAGAGACCGGAGAGAAATAGATATTTTTATATATGGCGTGTATTTTCATGGGTCGGTATTATATATCGAGCAGTGTCACATAACGATTTTGTGGTATATTATAGTAATAGTTTTTTTACGTTTGTGTGTACATATGCACTTGTCATCAGTGATAAACTGCTAATAAATTGAAATGAAGATTATAGGTATATGTGTATATACAGGAAAAAGATTGTTTAGAGGAAACATTACTATAAAAGGCTAATATAACCCGAGGACGGGTTCGACCCATGTAAACTTTTTCTCGTGTTTACTGATTTTTGTAAAAAATTGTTATTCGTCTAGCAAATTTCACTTTTCTTTTTCATTTTAACGATTTAAGTATCTTTTTTTTTACAAAAATTAGCATACAAGAAAAAACTTGATTCTCTACGGTTGTCCTCGCGTCACCAGACAGTTTAGTATATAGTATTTCCTAAACTACTAGTCTCCGTGTGTAGAGCCTCTCAAGCGAAAGCTCGTATAAAAAAATAAAAAATTAACGATTCTTATATAAACACTTCACGACCAATCGATATGAAACAACAAAAAACCTTGCCTCCCCGCGAAAACAACACCCAACAAGGTCTGCCTTCAGGCCGACCTATATATATATATGTGTGTGTGTGTGTGTATTATATACATAAAAAAATCCTCTAAATTCAAGGATCCTCTCGGCTATAGGGACTCAACTCTAGCCGCGAGTAAAACATACACATATACACACACACACACACACACATATAGAAGCCACCCCTCGATGGTGTTTTCTCCCCTTTCTGCCTCGGCGCCATAGTATATCGCCAAGGTCTCGCGTCCCGAGCGAGTTTCGATCCTCCTTCGTCGTTGGCGTCTATATATTCTATGTGTTGTTACCCCCCCCCCCCCCCCCCTTCTATATCGACGCGCGTTTCTGTCTCTTATTATATTACGACACACAGCGCAAACGCTCTATTGTTTTAAATAAACAATACCGCGATTGCCTTCTATTTTCGACGTTATCCTGATAATTTTTTTTATTTTGCGCTCGAGAAAAATCGCTCACGCGTGGGATCACTCTTTATTTGTTTACCCCGCGGTTGCGCGGAGCTTTTTCCTCGCCGATGAGCTGCGACCTCCCGCGACACAATGTCAAGCTGCCGCCGGTTGTATACCTATATAGAGCCTTCCGATGTACCTATATACGCAGGCATCCGGTAATTATTATTTTTTTCTCTAATATACGTCTCTCTCACCTGAGCAACGCGACTTTGTTTTTGCACTTTCAATGCGTGTACGTAGGTAGATGTATAAACCTATACCACAGTGCTATATATATATATATATATATATACGCACTGATGTTTTCGATTCCCGCAAAGGGGACAGATCGATAGATAGATGCAGATAACGGTGCGAGAGAAAACGCGAATTCGAGCTAGATCTGCGTGGTGTTATTTCGAAAGGCAGGAAATAAATTGGAACGAGTGGCTTTGCGAGAAGAGCCTGATGTGTACAGTGTGTGTATATCATATAGGTATGGACTCGTACTGTTGGAAAATCATGCGACAGTACGACTTGACAGATATCGATTTTCCTTTAGAACATTGGAAAAGCTAGTGCGGTATATGAAAAATTTTTACGTTTGGAATTTTTTTCCCGCGCGTTGTTCTTGGCAAACCTTTCTTTCTTTTGTTCTTTTCTCTCATCCACGAAATCTGGAATAATTATCACTTGATCTTTGAATCACGGAGTATAAATATAGGATTACGAGCGAAAGTCGTCGCACACCTACTGCGCAACCAAAACACTGAATACATTAGGAACGAGAATAGAATTGCGCGGTATGAATTAGAATTCACAATTGAAAACAAAAACACACATGCACAGTCACACTATATATATTTTATCGGCGTAGACCTGACCAGAGACAAAAAAAATTCTGCATCAACCGTGTTGGTGAAAAGTTCGGTCGTCTTTCGGCATGGCAACCGCGCCCTGCCCTACTGTGTATATAAGTATATAGAGCTATCCCCCCTGCAAGTATATTTTTTTTATTCTGGTAGGTCGATATATATATATATATATATACAGGGGGGATGACTAACCGAAAATTTTCGGTAAGATTATTTCGTTGTTTACGCGTTCGCGCTATTGAATTTTGGAGAATGACACTTGTTTTTTCAGCGCAGATTAAATCGAGTTTCCAAAGCCGGCTCTGATGAGTCACTTATACCAATAATAGTAAGATAATTCACAACATAAACTCGCCTAGACCGCTCGCACCAGCTGATGTTATCGGCCTCGAGATAGAAAACCTTGAAGAGTTCATGAGCTACTATCATCCGAGTTTCGCGTATGTATATACGACCGCTCGAGTTTCGCAATTTTCTCACGATTCAATTTTTCTGTAGTTAGGTAATGGAACTACTGTGCAATAGCATCGCTACAAAAAGAAAAAAAAATCAGTCTCGCGACTACATAGGCGAAGATGGTTATCGACTGTAATCAAGCAAGACCTGCTCGACTTCTTACATCGCGTTAATCACCGACATATTTTCAAATCTATTTTGATCAATTTATAACTCCTCATCAGGTAAGCATTTTTCACTGTAGACATACAGATATTGTTTTTTTCGTAAATTTCTGAATCGTAAGTTTTAAAGATACAAAATACACTTCGCTATCCATGATGAATAATTATGGATTTAAGTAGCGAAAACTGTAGAGCGCAGATACCTGTAGAATTTGGTATAAACGGTTGTTGTCAGCAAGATGTAACTACAACCAAGTGATGATTTTGTAGAGAGAGTTATAACATCATTTTATTTACAAACAATTGAATTGGGCCAGTAAAACAAAGCTTTCTTAGTTAATTATAAGCAATTTTTATCTTATTGTTAACTAAACTTAAGGGTTTTCAATTCAACGAAATATAGCCATTGTCCAATGGTATGTATACACAGTGTCTGAGAAAGAGATTCCGTATTGAAAAAAAAAGAACTAAAAATAATTAAAACTCCCCTGATGATTAAAATTTTACCAGGATCATATTGGAAACTTAAAATAAAGAGTACCAATATATTTGGATCGTCCCTAAACTGCTTAATTTCAATCAGGCCAAACGAACTGGCGGCTCCATCACGTAAGATGCAGACGAACTTTTCGGCGCGTAAAAGATTACATTGTGTTAAAGGTCAATAAGTATAAGCTTTTTTTTGTGCATCGACGACTCTCTCCCTGTATATATACATCTAGGTACTGCAGAAGATGGGGAGAAAGGAGAGGGTTGCCGGAAGGTGACCTTGGTGGCTATCGCTGTCCTCTCCCTCCCGTATTTTTTGCCGTCCTTTTGCTCTTTTTCTCTCTGATTTGTGCGTCGCCGCGACTTTAGTTAGCGAATACGTATATATAGATATACGCAGGCGTTTGTTTTATATGAGAGAAAGAGGCGTCGGGTGCAGCTGGGCCGAATGAAACGCGAATTCCGTCGTGATGGAGCAGCTTTAGCAATTGCTCTCAGATCTCTTTTAGACTCGTCGCCGGAGAGATGATATTTTCCTTCGTTGGACAAGAATGTAAAAAGAGGATTTACCTTTTGACGGAGATTGGGTTATCTCTCTCCGGCAGCGATGAAAATGAAAAAGAATATTCTGACTTTCGCATATTCAAGGGAGTGTAAAATTCGGTTGAAAATTCAAATTTCCCGCCCGAAATTATTACCAACTGAGAAACATATAATTTACTTCTGACTAATATAGGGGAAGCCCAATAAAATATCGGCTCTCCACTTTCATTGATTTTTGATTTTTTTAAATTTGAAGGTCCTACTACTAATGCATAACTCGCTGACTAATGATCATTATCCATAATTAAGCATCATAGGCGAAATATGATAGTATAAACTTAAACACCATTGATACAATATAACGTGGACCAGATGTGGCGATGGCTAGTCTAAATTTATTAAGAACTTCGCCAAATCTACCAGTCTAGTGATAGACTTTGACGCATAAGTGCTTTCGTCAAATCAACAGTGTACGAAGTACATAAAGAAAGTCGACGGGTGTGCATGCTCGCGCCATAAAAAGCAGACAGTCCACTTTCTCCACGGCGTCTGTATATATAACACACACACACACACTTCATCGGGAAAGAAACGCGGGAGCGACGTTGCATAAAGCTGTACCCGAGGAAGGAGATAGGATTTCTCTCTCTTCCAAGTGCTTCTTAAAAAGAAAAAAAAATAGAAAAAGTAGAAGAGGATATACAGCAGCCGTTACATGCTGCACAGAGGTAATGGAAAGTTCCGGGATGTACCTAATGGTTCGGAGTTTTATTATTCGCTGATGCTATATAGCGTGCAGTAAAATCGAAAACTTTCGCAAAGAGACGCGATATGAAAGAATAACAATTTCCTCTCGATATCATTATAATATACTCCCTTTTTTTCTCTATCTCTTCCCCGCATATGGATAAAAAAAGGCTCGCGAGGTCCAATTGACCGTTATTTTCGTTCGCAAGAAAAATAATACACGTGTGTATATTAAATATTCTCGATGGCACATGTATTTTTGGCAGACATCCACCGTCCCCTTTGACGTCCGAGCAATGTTTTCTTCTCCAGCGAAGTCTCTCTTTTTTTCGGAGAAGACGACGCGACGTCGATGAAATTGCGCTATTTATCCGCGCGCAATCAGTTCGTTTTCTTCAGCATCGGCTTAAAATGCCGCGTAACTACCTCTAAGTGGACTCGCCCCTATACGCACCACCTTCTCTCTCTCACTCTCTCTTTCCCGCGTATAATGAGCCCGCGTCTTCTAGTTTGCTGGTTATTCTCGCGCGCATGTAATTTCCTTTCGCCTACTCTTTTCTCTCTTTCTTTTCTTGTTTACCGTTTTAACGCTGCTGCCGCACCGAAGCGGATTTCGCGTAGTGCTTAAAATATTGTTCGCTCAGTGCGCTCACTATGGGTTTATACTTTTGTGTTTTTGCGTGGGTTAACGAGCGCCTGATCGATAATGCGTCCCTGTAAACATTTTCCGCGTACCTGACTCTTCGAACTTTTTTTTTTCTATATATAATGGACAAATTGAGAATTGTTGCTGCTTCCGTACCGTAGTATCAAAATATTTTTTTTAATCGTCGTCGTTTAAGGCAATCTACCCATCAACCAATCAAATATCTTGAAATACCTCACACCGCATCGTCATCTCTTTTTTAAACGAGAAATAAAGAAGAAGATGCATATTCATAGCGTAAAGCAACGCTTCTTTCGACACACCAAAACAATGGTATAACGCAGTACATCAATATTGCAGAAATGATAATTGATAAGAGCCGGAGCAATGACAAAAGCCTCTCGCTTGTACGCGCATAAAACTCGGCCGATTATGTATAATGTAAACCAGCTCGTTTGATTGATTTAAAAAAAAAGAAACGATGCGGCGGGCTAATCAGGCTAAACGAAATGCATCGAGGTCCCGAAACAATGTGAAACTCGCACAGAAGTCGAGAGACAATGGGGGATAATATACAACTCACGCGTTGATCGACGACGACAATGAAAGAAAAAAAGGTTACAAAGATTTTAATCGCAAAGCGTTCGCAAGCGGCGTTTCAAGGGTGTTCACGCTTAATCGAAACGAAAGAATCACCTCGTCACATGAATAACCAGCACGATTATTTCTTTTCTTTTTCCTTTCTTCATTTTCAAGTTCAGATCTGTCAGGGCGCTTGGATTATAACCCGCGAGAAGAGTTGGATTTTTCCGCGTAAAGACGAACGCGACGGATTAATAGCAATTCGCTTTCGATGAGACGAATAAATTAACTGACCTTCGCTATTTTATGTATACAAATAGTGCTGTCCATTTCGATGTTTTTCATTATATGAAATATACACGTTCGAGACACTCGATCAGGATTTAATAATAATTTTGTTTTCTCCCATCAGCTTTGCCTGACGAGAAATGAAAGGGATATTAGAACGCAGAGCGAGAAAGATGAATTAACACCGTAGAGTGAAAAGGAGATTTTTCATGGCCATAAGAGTGTTAACACACAATATTTCTCTCAGAAAAACTCCGGCGAATCACACATATAGAGGCCGCGAAGGCCACAAGTGCGCCGCGGTATATAGACAGCTGCCGCGATCTAAGGTCAAATGGAGAGCAAAAAAAATAAAAAAAATATTTCTTACTCCGACGTTATAATATATATATATATATATATATATATATATATATAGAGAGAGAGAGAGAGAGAGAGAGAGAGAGAGAGAGAGAGAGAGAGAGAGAGAGAGAGAGAGAGAGAGAGAGAGAGAGAGAAGAGAGAGAGAGAGAGAGAGAGAGAGAAGAGAGAGAGAGAGAGAGAGAGAGAGAGAGAGAGAGAGAGAGAGAGAGAGAGAGAGAGAGAGAGAGAGAGAGAGAGAGAGAGAGAGAGAGAGAGAGAGAGAGAGAGAGAGAGAGAGAGAGAGAGAGAGAAGAGAGAGAGAGAGAGAGAGAGAGAGAGAGAGAGAGAGAGAGAGAGAGAGAAGAGAGAGAGAGAGAGAAGAGAGAGAGAGAGAGAGAGAGAGAGAGAGAGAGAGAGAGAGAGAGAGAGAGAGAGAGAGAGAGAGAGAGAGAGAGAGAGAGAGAGAGAGAGAGAGAGAGAGAGAGAGAGAGAGAGAGAGAGAGAAGAGAGAGAGAGAGAGAGAGAGAGAGAGAGAGAGAGAGAGAAGAGAGAGAGAGAGAGAGAGAGAGAGAGAGAGAGAAGAGAGAGAGAGAGAGAGAGAGAGAGAGAGAGAGAGAGAGAGAGAGAAGAGAGAGAGAGAGAGGAGAGAGAGAGAGAGAGAGAGAGAGAGAGAGAGAGAGAGAGAGAGAGAGAGAGAGAGAGGGAGATGGGTATTTAGCGGTAACTCGCGTACGAATCGCCATCTCGCGGGCGACGTCAAAAGAGATTGACGAACTGCAGGCAGCCGCGCGGCGGCGAATTTTTCTTTTCCCTCTCTCTCTCTCTTTCTCTCAATTTCGGCAGCGGCGACGATATTTGACTTGCAGATTTGCGGCTCTCTTCCATTTGACTTTCAAATTTTTCGCGCGATCAATTTTTATTACTGAAATGTTGAGTTATTTGGACAAGTGGCCGATGCAGAATTCACTGATGGATGGCCGGCGCGTTTAATCATCGCCGCAGCGGCTGTTATTTAATCGACCTTTTAAAAAGCACACCCATATATGATAATATCGGGAGAAACTGTATAATATCCGCTAACTTGCAGCTTATATAGACGATACGCAGCGGGAAATCCTTTTCACGCAGTAATGACTGGCAGAAGTGTATATAGTATATTTTCAGCTTATATACGTAAACGCGTTAACCTGATGTTTCCAGAAACTAAGAAATCATCTTTCCTTGTAAAGTACATACGCTGCACGCACGACTCACTCGTCCTTCTAGGACAAAACAAGATGCGTATTTATATGCACGTATAATAATAACCTTTTTTCCAAACAGTCGCCTCAGCGAATAATTCCCATATATAGCGGCGACTTTCATCGCGAGATGACGATCAACTTCCGGGCGAGAAAATCAAGCTTCTTTCGTCTAGACGAAATACGGCTGAAGCACGTTTCTAAATATTTAGCCGCAAGATGTTACACAGGCATCGTACAACGCGGAAACCATCGTATACAAAGATGATGAGAGAGAGAGAGAGAAAGAGGGAGATATCGTGATATGTATACTAACCGCAGCAACTCTTGTCTATACGTGATGTATTATTCCGAGAAGATATTGAGGTCAATTTCAGTAAGTACATAGGTAGTATTTTTTTGTTCTGTCGAAGGTTGGACAATAATTATATATAGTGGATATATTTTAAACTGGAAATTGTATTACTCCCTCTAATATTATTGATTGTACGAATCTGTGCGGGTGTCCGGTCAGACAGAAGCTGTTACTTTATATATACTAGCACTAGATGTATGTAAGCGCGATCTCAATTTTAAGGTTAGAATTTTCAAATTCAGCGCCATTTTGAACACGACCAATCAGATCTCCATATCGCGATCGACGCGCCATTCTGAACTACGAAATCGGAAATACGTTTCACTGATTTTGATCGACGAAATGTACATTGATACAATAATATAGGTATATAAAAATAATTGTAACTAAAGGTCAGACAATTCTATAGATGCTGAAACTTTCCCATTACTGTGACAATAATTTTAAAAAACTGTCAGAAAAAGAAAAGAAAACTGTATCAAAGTGTCGTCAGCCAGTATGTAGCTATATCTCGAGCTATATTATACAAGGCCTAGAAAACACATTTTTCCTGAGTGATGATGATAGGTTACATATTCAAGTATTGTACTGGCACGCATAATACCTCATAATTAATTTCAGATTTTGAAAATCAAAATGAAAATTAAATTCTCAGGTTATTAATTTCACTAGACTTTCGTAGGCAGTGCTCTTTTTTATCTTGCAAATTATAATTTATATCATGTTAGGGTTGTAATGGAAAAGGAGGACACTCTTATAAAAATTATTTAGTAATAGAATTATACTTGATTCAACGTTCCCGGCAAGTGCACCGTAGTGTATTGATCACGGTACAGAAGCTCTATATATATAATTATTGCGGTCAAGTTTGAAAATAAGCGGTCTACAGTTTGAAAATATCATTTCTTTTGTTGTGGGTCATAATTTAACTTTGCGAACAAAATGTACCAAGATATACCCGTCCTAAAGAAAACTATTTCAATTGGGACGATTCCAAATTTATAGAGAAACAATGCAAATAAATAGAGAGAGAGAGAGAGAGAGAGAGAGAGAGAGAGAGAGAGAGAGAGAGAGAGAGAGAGGAAGTTGTTATATTATGAGAAAATACAAAAGTCGATATTTCGCAATTTAATTTCCCGGGTCAAATGTTTGCTCTAAAGTAACGAATTCGAATACCAATTAAAGAGATTAATTTGAATTCGAATCGTTATACATAATCCCCGACGAGATCCTGTGGTATATAAACATGACGCGCAGCGGAGAGCAAGGCACCTGTGCTGGTGTTTACAAACGCGTTACAGCATATAATACACTACAATACCACAGGTATATACAGGGCGTGAAACAATCGATGAGAGAGCGGCTGTGGAGACTCTCTCACCGGAAAGTTCAAGGTCGTACACAAAAGAGAGAGAGAGGCAGAGAGAGAGAACTTAACGCACCGCATATCACGCCAATCAATCAGTTATTATAACTCTTCGACGATGATGTGGTTTTTCTGTTTTTTTTTCTGTGTTTGTGGGCTATTAATAAGCGAAGACGAATTCGGACGAATCGGCCGGCGGTCGCGATTATGCTAATCCGAAAAATCGTGGAATTTTTTGTTTTACAAATATATAAATGTCGTCACGAGTCAATCATGACAGAATCGCTGCTGCTGTGAGGCAATGTTTATCGTAACAATAGCGAAAAACACTTGTACAAACAAACCTATGCCCGCGAGAAACAGAGAAAAGTCATTGTTTCTCCCGCGATTTTCCTCATAGCGCAGTAGCTATTATTATACAAGCTACACACTCCCTTATATATATTCAATAAACGATCACAGACGACATTGAAATAGACGGGTCTCTCCATACATCCGGCTTTCATACCGCTGCTGAAAAATAGCAGCGACGCCTCGCGCGCGCGCGCGACTATATCGCACATTTTTTCGGCACCGTTGGATACATCATGCATATGCATCACCGCCGCGAAGACAAAACGCTCTGAATAAGTGATATAGGCAATGATCGGGATAGCTTCTATATACTATATAATTTTCTCGTGACGTCAAGTGCAACTTTTTTGACGCACATTTTTTTCCCTGTATAGAATACATAAAAAACATACACACAGAATCTCGGCGACTTTTGTTTACGAAGCATCGCACGGCGAAACGAAAGCGCACACTGTGACGTAAGTCAGATTAGCCGCTACAAGCTCGAAGGAAGAATGCGACGATGTGCGCCTGTCGATGCTGCGGTAGAGAGACACCCACGTGTACATTTTTTTTTAGTGCACGCGGTTGCAAGGGAGAATTAAACACTTATCAAGGAGAAAGAACGTATCATTATAGAGCGCAAATTCAATTTCGCAAGAAAGTTTGGACTTATTTCGGTTTAAGTATTCATTCGGATGACACGTGACAATTTTCAATATGCGCAAACAGCGAATTCATACGCTATATGTTGCGCACAACACAGTGAGTTTTTATCGCGTATTTTTTAAAAATCCGTAAATATTGCAGGTGTGTACAGCGCATTTTATAAAAGTTTCGATAATTGCCGAAGCCTTGAAGTCGCGGTTGAACTTTTCAATATATATATGTTAACATATATACATCATATACCGACGATTTTTCCAGAGCACGATCTATTATATATCTATCTACATAGGCGGCACACAGAAACATATAATTCGAGCGATTATTATTCAAGGGCAGCGCAAACAAGTGTCTCTTTAATCTGGCTCTCGCTCGCCTTTAAAAAGGAGGCACGTATAGCCGTGGAATTCACATCAGCCGTCCCGTTCACGCAAAACAAGACGACATCGGCAAACCGGCTCTAGAGAGGGAAAGAGAGAGAGAGAGATCCTCCATTATAAAAAGCAGTCAATCGGGACATTCACTCGGAAGGCGAGACAACGAATGAATAAGCTCTGCTGCGGACACGCACACTCGCACGAAAGATCGGCCCATAGCGAGTGAAAATATGAAGCGATTTGAGTGCAGCAGCTGCGCTGGAGGGACGAAAATAGAAAGTGACGAGTAGTGCCAAATATTTATATGCTCGAATCTATGGGCCCCTTCGAAGCTCTCTTTTTCTATTTTTCAAGGCTGTATTTTGAGCAAAGCTACGAATTGGCGGGAAAATTTGAATGTTTCTGTGGAGTTTTGCTACTTCGACGACTGTTGTAAAAAACATACACTTAATAACCAACATTTATATAAACGACAAGCTGAAATTAACTGAAGATGTCTGCCAAAATTAGATTCTCTTACAAAGTTCCACATAATATAGCGCGTCACATGTGCTGCGCAATTAAAATCATACCCGACCTCCCTCAACGCGTGCACAAGTGGCCGGGCAGAGCGAAGGTGTGGGAAGGGAAAGAGAGACTATAACGTATATATACTCGAGTACCGGCCGGCTAAACTTGGGACATGCAGTATTGTGTGCGCTGCGTCTTCTGGGTCACGTTGACTTTGCTTTTTCGAGAGAAAATTCATTCGTTATGCCGATGGAATGTTTGGATATAAGAGAGAGGTATTTTTAGGGAATTTTTGCGTGTGCTATACGTGCGGCGATAAATAAACATCGAATTTAGAATCGTATTCTGCGGGTTACGTATGTTGCTTTGGGATTGTAAAAAAATGACTGTAAAAATAGCTATTGGATTGCTTTTGATGGACTACGCGTGAGCAACGCTCGTGACCGAAGGTATACAAAAAGCGAAGCTTTCAATGGTAAACATAATAAGTCGCTTCTACATACGCACGTAGTCGAATCGTGTAGTCGTTTGTTAATTTAGAGCGTTTTTCGAAAGTCAAGTTCGATTGTTCTGACGCCCGACATGCTGCTTTAAATTACCGACGCGATAACGGCTAAATTGTTCCTTTTTTCCCCTATATAGTGTAGCGTTACGCATAAGACTTTTTTAATAAACAAAACCGAAAAAAAGGAAAAAAATTCCTTTTCACATATATACCGATTTTTCGGTTTCCAACGAAACTAACCTTGCCTGCGCGACAGCGTCCATCATCCCGAGAGTATTCATTCCGAATTGTTGCTGCTGTTGTATCTGTGGATTCAAAAGAATTTGATGCTGAAGTTGATATTGCTGATGCTGCTGATGGTGAGGTTGATGACGTTGATGAGGTTGATGATGCTGCTGAGGTTGATACTGCTGAGGTTGATGCGGCAGAGGTTGATGCTGCAGAGGTTGATGTTGGGGATGTTGATGTTGCGGATGTTGATGCTGCTGATGTTGCTGCTGCGGCAGCTGCTGTTGTTGCGGAAAATGCATCCCGCCGTCTCCGCTAACCGGCTGGTGATCATGATGTATCTCTTGCGGCTCAGGCACCGCACATCTCGCCTGTTGTGGCGCCATCCCTTGCAGGTACTGTTTCTGAATCTGTGGCTGCCACATGGCTCGCGGAAGAAGAAATTTTCTTTTTTACGTCTCTTCTTGCCGACTAGCTTTTCTCCTAATGATAGCCGGCATCGTCGTGCTCCATTTGCGATGATTCTTTATTTTGTTCGTGTACACAAGTTCAACGCCACCGATTATACTATGATAATATACGACACATTGGTTTTCTTCTTATACGACGTGCGAGAGAGAGAGCCGGATACGCATACAGAGACTTACGTTGACAACGACATACTCGGCAGAAAAAAGAGAAGTGTACTTGTATATTACAGTCGGCGATGCTGCTTGTTTGTTACATTAAAATTAGCCTTGCTGTGCTGCTCGCGGGCTAATCTCGCACGACCGATCGTACGCTCGGAGACAGATAAAGCCGCACTTTATCTGGAGCTCGAGGCTACGGCAAACAGCCATTCAACACTTTGACATTACGCGATGTTGCTAGATTTTTCGACGATGGAGATCGACCATAACCTCTTTTTTTATTTCAAATATGTCCGCTGTCCACAATCGATTTTCTATCTCCCAAAGTAAGATTTGGACTTTTTTCGGAAAAGAGAGGAGATAGAGTTTGCCTTATCGTCAGTCTATTTTTATTCCCAATTGACAACGTTATATTATACGGCTCTCCTTATCAGCGGGCTGTGCCGAATTATATACACACACACCTTAGACTGCTGCCGATCATTCGCGTCATACCCGCACAAATAATGAAAAAGCGAGCCGAATCGTTACATTGGAGAGCCTCATAGGCTACCGATTCTTGTTCCGTATATATGTTATCCTGTGTGTCTTTGGGGTCAACGTTCAGATATGTAACACTACTATTTCATGTGCACGTATATATACACACACACATGTAGAGTATATGTATGTATATACGAGTGTCTCGTCTTCTTATCAACCAAGTTCCTCTTTCTTTTTCTTTCTTACTCTACGGCAAACGCCTCGAGGATTACGTTTCTTATGCTCTCTCGAATAGGCGGAAGGGTAGCCCTCCTCTCGTTTGTCGAGTAAAGATCGGCTTATCCGAAGCTAACAGAGAGCCTATACAACCGCATCTATCTCTCGAACGCGCGCGCGCGCGCAGCATCCGGTGACGGGGAAAATCGCAGCGGCACTTGTTGCTCGAATTCGTACACGCGCGCACTCTGCCCTATATAGTATAATTATTCGGTGCGGCTCTTAGTACCGATTTTCACTATCCGTCGTAACGAGACGAATCGCGTCGTATTTGAAAATTCCCACAGACGCACTACTTGAAAGCACGAAACAGCTGTGCCTCTTACCGCACTGCACACGAGCCACGAAATTAAAGAAAAAAAAATATATATGTATATACAGATTGATGGTTATATTACAGCCGGTGGCGGCAGCACCCGCGCGCGGTAACGGGGTGTGTTAGTATGTGACGCGCAGCGCGCGACGCTCGCTTGCTGACTGATGGCTCGCCCGGCTGCTGCTGCTCTGCCTGGTCGCGCGCGAGATCAGCCGCGCACATTCCCCCTCCCTCTCCCGTCGTTACGCGGCTCTTACACTTCGTGGGTCGTTGCTGCGTGTGCCGGGCTTTGAAATATGTCTATGATAAAAATTTTTTTCGAAAAATTTTCCGAACGCACGCATACGCGTGTATATATATATATATATTTTTTTTTATCTTCTTGGGAACGACTTGTGTGACTTTTTTCAGTAAATAACAGTTGGGTCTATCGGTGATAGAACTAACTACTCAAGTTAAGCTGTTATCAGGAACAGATCACTTTTTTGGTGTCTGCACGAATGCATCGATAAGCATACGAGCCAATCTACTAACGATAGAAGAATTTCTTAAAAATTGTCAAAGACCAGAGATAATTCTAAGTCGTTAATTTTACTATTTTTTACAAATCTCATAACTTTCTTTACTACATTTTCAGTGGTTCATAACTTTCAACTGAAGCCTTAATTCTTGATGATTTTATTTTCAAAGTTTATTTCAAATTTTATTTTCAAATTGAAGGATTTTTCGCCTGGTTTTCATTTTCGTCATCGTAATATTGTTTCCATGTTCAATTTATTCCTAACTTCAAATTTACAAACCCAATAATCTAATTATTTTATATTTTTATATATTCCTTTGTTCCGCCGGTATATCCGTTATTGGATTTTCAAGGGAACATCCATACCACCTATACGACCTTTCCTTATAATTCTCTGACATCATCACTGTTGAGACGGGACGGTCACCCATCCAAGTATACAAACAGTGCCTAACGCTGCTAAACTTGGCTGTTCGCCCGCTTGTATCTCCGCGCGAGCCGCCAATGATGCCGCTTCTATGTATACATACAGATTACTATGGGTATATATACAAATTACTGTAGGTAGCCCTGTAAAACCGTTACGAAAGGAATCATAATAAACAATGCGTTGGTGAAGAGACATGAATTCTTCATATTTGATTTTCGGTTTGATTCTATCCATAATTTTTGATTGAGTCTATCGATCTAGCCGATAACTCCATAATTTGTAAGTTAAACGACAACATAATGTTGCTATTAAGATACACCATCGTACATAAAACATATTTTTGTAAATAAATGTCCTTGACAGACAGTTTCCTGAAGAGGGTCTGTATTGACCGTAGAAACGTAGGAGAAAAAGGAAAAAAATACACTAATATTTTCGTTTTTCTACGGCATCTTGCCTCAGGGAGATCCACAGGCTCAATCAAAAAATTGTTTGAATAATAAACAATGTTAAAAATTAAAATTTACTAAAATAGTGGATTTATTATACAACCAACCCTATGTTCTTTTAATTGTTACCTTCTATCTAAAGTTGCAATCCTCCAACTTCAATTCTCACCTCCAAAAATCCTTTTAGATTAAGCCATAATTTTCAACATATTATACCCACATCACACCCAGTATCGTATATAATCTTGCCACTAAACATAAAATTGAGCATATCGTGCCCATATTAGCCTCAGTTTCATTTTTTTAGCTTTTTAAACAAGATAGAAAAACTAAAGACTAAAAATAAAAATTTTGATGTTTTGGGAGCCCTGAAAATGCATTACATTTTTAAATTTCGCCATATAATCAAGTTCAATAACGGTAAATGAACTTAAAATATGAAAACAGAAGTGTTTTGCATACATAATCGTAGATGAATGCAATGTAGTAAAATATAACAGCTTAACTGTATACTTTTCAGAATAACGACTTGACATGAACTTTTCATCAGCTAGCGTAACAAGCAATTCACGATTGCAAAATTTATCACTGTCATTGTATTGGTACCGGGTATCCATCAGACTCTATATATATATATATATATATATATGAGATTTAAAAAAAATCAATTTTATTGGACTTTTATTAGTTTATTATTGATTATTTGATGGGCTTTCATAGGTAATATACAAAATAACATATGCAACGTAATTTTTCATTAAATTAAAAGCAGACATTATCTGGCACCTAGGCACTATAAGATAATAGATAATTATATCTCGCTTGCAAGATGTGCTTATTTACACGTAATTATAGCAAAATGTCTCGAGGAGGTATCTTCGTATTTAACGTTTTGAAAACAAACCAATGACGTATCGAATCAAATAAGAAACTCGTCGCCGCAGAAACCCGAGTACGTTATATTGCTAAGTTAACGCGCAGCCATATATATACCGCACATGCATATATATACATACATCATGCGTGTATTTCCGCTGGCTCAAGAGCTAAAGCTTGTTGCATAAACTATGTTTAGAACCAACTCGCTCTATATACACGTTTATCTTGTATGTAATGTCGCGTGTTTTCAGTGCAAATACTTTTAGAAACAGTGTTGTCGCGCGCACTTGGCACACCTCGAACGCGAATTTTTATACATCAGATTATAATACGCATATCATTCAATATACGCTTGTTGCATTTTCATTATGTAAAGCTTCCTCTATAATGCGCTATTCAATTGTTATATATGTTTCTATGCAATTTGTTGGGTCTCGTTTATGTCAAGGTTATTATCATTAAATGTTTATCAATCTATAAATGCATTTTGCAAAAATTTGTGTATGTAAGAGATTAAGTCATAAAAAAGCGCTGAATGTTATTCGAGCTATCGGATTGGTTCTGTCTGTGCGTTAAATAAACCAAAGAGATACAAACATACATAGAGCCCGAAAAGAAAGAATTGTGATAAAAAACGCGATGGCTGATAAGAGCGGGTTTATATAATTTATCACCCGTATACTTTTAAATTTGCAGGAAGTTAATTTCTGCGGTTTTTGCGTTATTCAGCTGGTTACCTACTTCAAGAAAACAAGCGACAGTCTCGACTCTTTATTTTTTGCGAAGTAGTTTGCGATAGAATAATATATATCTGTACGAATGTAAAGGGAAAACAAAAAAAAAACTTTATAATATACCTACATGTAAGGTTTAAAATTTATTAGTCTTACGTAGGATATAATGCTGATTATTTAAAATCCTTCCACACACACATATAAGGTGACTGTACAATATGTCGAGTAAGGTCGGTGGGTATAACAAAGGCTACCAACTCGTCATCTTTATATTCAAGTTGTCAATAATATCTGATCGATAAATTCATTTGAATGATTTTAAAGGCAAAAAGTCGCAAGCAAAATATTATTTATTGCATCAAAAACACCATTCTTGTCGTATTGACAAAATAAGAGACAGAATAAATGCTCACCCATAGACGGAAACTTGTGATGTGCCAGAGGGACTGGCTCTTGAATCTTCGTCGTCATCTTTCATCATTGCCTGAAAAATAAAGCGATGGAATAAACTATTAATTATACGCTGATAATTGATTATGTATACAAAATAATGTATATAGGGAACAATAAATAGTATGCTCAGCATTAATATATATGTATTCATTTTACATAATAATAAGATTCAGTGCAATATGTTATTACAACTTCTTATATCATTCGTGAACTTATATATTCTCATTCAACGGTGGCTGAAATATTAATAGGTCTTATAGTCACTTGTTGCAATCTTATAAAAATATATTATATCATCTCTTCAAATGTATGTTACTAGTCATAAAGAAATCATACGAAGCGTAACCCTCTATTAACACAGCTCTATAATTAAAGTTTCCTTCTGACTTCTCTATCGTTCTATATATTCGCAAGTATAGTGCATACCGTCGACTTCCACCACAGTTTTGCACTTTTAGTACCGGTACTTTCATATACTACTTCCAATTTCGAAAAACTAAAACAAAATACAATCACTTTGAAAGGGAATCTATTTTTTCACTTATATATACAATTTTATGCAATAAACACATGGTGCAGTTTAAAAGGTACGTATATATAAACGTTATCGATTTTTCATTAGTTTACCCGCATGCAATTATGTTGTTTTGTTTTTGAAGGCCTTTTTGAGTCTCCGTTTAAACAAGTAGACGAAGACTCGACAGCGACCTATAACTCTAACGCACTATTCGTTAAAAGGCACTTATTGCATTTGTCCATTATTGATACTGTGTGGTGTACGACCTCTATAAAATTATTCTCCATCGAAAATTGCAGCTAAATTCGACGTAACTTTCCTCTCTCCTATGTAGGCTCGCAGTACTAGATAATGAGATTTCGAAGCGGAAATGCATTTTTCTGCGAACGACAAAAACATTTGAATCGATAAAGCAGTTATCACTTTGTACGCAATTTCTAATCTCGGAAATTGTTACATTTTATATACTCTGTAGTAGCTTCGCGTGTGCACATCGTCTCTATATCTAATATGTCTACCAAGAAAGTCAAAGTCACGGTCTCTCTCGCTCTCGAGTAATTGCAGTTTTCAAGAGTATAACGTGTTTTGCTCCGTCCCCAGCAAAAATGTGATATAACTTTGTAAGTATGCGAAAATAGCGATAAGCACGCAAGATTGAAGGCTACCTGTCTTAAATAACGCGATGATTTTTACATTTTTCCCGAGCTGATGTATAGGTATACTGCATTGCGTGTTTCTTATTGCTATTAATTATTTTTTACGTAAGCCTGTAGGGGAATGCTTTATTAATGATTGCAACGAAAACAGAGTCTTTCAATTGCAAGTTACCAGGTATGTATAAACGTCACCGATAAGGACTATGCATCGTCATTAACTAACTGATTAGAATCATGAACGACATATAAGTTGCGTCCTTCGCTCAATGAATGCCAATCGAGTTTGAGTGCGAGAAAATCCATGAAAAAGATTCAATTGTAATTCGTTCAAAACTTTGGAATTTTTCAAAATTAAGAAATCGTGCGCTTTTTTATAATTTTTATTTGCTGCATTTAAACGAAGACAACTTTTTACCTAATCATGAATTTTCCTTAATTAAAGCCTTTCGTATTTCCAGTCATATCTTATAGAACAAGAAGTTGCCGCAGAGATGTTTACCACTTAATTTTTTTTATATTCTTGAACGTACTATATCTGAATGTTTTTCTGGATTTCCTCATATTTTTCTATGGAAACTATGTACGGTCTACTCATTTACTCGATAGAACGATCACGCCTATAATGGATGAGTAATATACTTATCGGTAACCGGACTAAGTGCAGGTGACTATCACCTCATTAGCCAGTCATAACTACAAATAATTGTCTGCAGCGATCGGTTATTATCATAATTATCGAAATCCCGCCTTATCAAGGAGACAAGAAAGTTATCGAGTCACTGTAAATCAATATTTTCTCGAAAATAACGTTTGCCTCGCAGCATTTCTCCCGCAACTTATCCAAAATTTTCATCGACGCAAGTATTGAGAGGCGAGGCCTTCAAGACGCTTCAAATTTGCTTCGAATGCACACGTCTTTACGCGTAATTTAGAGAGAGGAATGTCCGTATGATGGAAAGCCAATAACAGAATCTCTGTATTATCATGCTACGGAGAACAAGGAGAATTCTTTCCCCGGTTCGCTGACACGTTTGCATAAACATATTACAGACTCTACCGAGTTAAATTCGAGCTTCAGGTAGGCCTGCCCTATATATGTGTGTGTGCGTGTGTGTGCGTGTATATATATATATATATATATATATATATAGATAAATATGTATGGGTGTGTGTGTAAAATAACCTCGTATGTTCTCGCCTCCTCAGTTCTCGCGGTCGTTGACACCCCCTTGATTATTGCACTATCTCAAAGTCGAAATATATCTTTCAGTCTCTACGTTCCTCTCTCCCCTCTCTCCATGTTTGCGTCTGTCATCTTATCGTATATTATATACAGTATCACCTATAAAAAGTGAGAACAGCTTGGGATTCTTCATTATCGAGACATGCATATTTCGACGATTCGATCTGTTTTTTGTGATCCCACCCGGTCGGCCGTTTTTAATATGTCAGATAAGGCTCTCTCTCTCTCATCGGCCTTGAGTTGAACACACAAGCTGCTATGCATTTCGATAAAAATATTCGTGTGGGTATACATACATATACAAATTCATATATATATATATATATATATATATATATATATATATATATATATATATATATATATATATATATATATATATATATATCAGCGACGATTTAGTATTTATGGACGTGTTGTATACATCTTGTTCTCTCTCTCTCTCTCTCTCTCTCTCTCTCTCTCTCTCTCTCTCTCTCTCTCTCTCTCTCTCTCTCTCTCTCTCTCTCTCTCTCTCTCTCTCTCTCTCTCTCTCTCTCTCTCTCTCTCTCTCTCTCTCTCTCTCTCTCTCTCTTTCTCTCGTGCTCAATATCTTATCGGTTCCACTGTAAGTATACCTATATGCGGCTCCAAAATTATTTCGGATTGCAGAGTCAAAGTGTACTGCAGCACAGCACTTGAGTCTCTAATAAGATAAGGGAAGTATACATCAATTCTTTTCTTTTTTTTTTATCACCGCGTACATATAATTATATATATGTAAACATCATATATATGTATGAAAGAGAGAAAGGCTTATTTGTTGGAGTTTTTTTTGTTCAGAGATTCAACGATGCAGAGCTGTCGCGCATTCTGTTGGAGAGGCGGCCACAAATATAAGGAAAAATTCTACACGTTTTGTTCGTCGCCGATATATTTATATAACAGGCCTATGCGAGATGCTGTCTTTCTTCTATAAAACGACCTTTTTTTTATTTTCGCCATCAATTCCGATCGTCTTGTTTTAATGGACCGATTTTTCTGTGTGTGTGTGTGTGTGCGCGCGTATGTGTTTGTACGTGCGAACTAAGCAAAAGTGGGACACAAAAACAAACCTATTAGGAATCGGAGGATATGCCTTTTTTCGCCGGGGGGATATATCTCGAATACATAACTAATTTTTTCTGGGCGTCAAAAAGGAGCAGGTCATCCTGAGCGAACCGGATACCTATACACAGATACTCTTTCCAAACAAAAGGTATTGGAGAGAGATAGCGAGAGGAATGCTAAGCTGCCTCGTTAATTAACGCTTCTTTGATTTTTCCTTTTTTTATACCGATCGAGAAATAGAATTTTGCATTATGGCACTGAGACTTCATATTACACAGATGCTTAATTTTACACTTACGCAATGTCACCAGAAAGAGGCATCGAAATACATAGCAACGATTATATAATCCGCTTAATCGCTGAAATTCTCGATCAAAGAAACATCGTGTGATCGAGCAAAAAAAAAACGAGAGACCAGTCAAGGCACTTTTATAAAAGTCGGAATCGGAGGCAGCGGCCCTCGGGCCCGTTTTTGCTGTGCAGAGAGAAACCGTTGTTTTACGCTGCCTCACGCGATTTAGAAGAGACGTGATAATAACGGGATAAATATTTTCAATAATTGCCGTTCTTTTTTTATTCCCTTTGCAGCATATTATAGAGCAAAGTAGATGTTTTGAAAAAAAAGAATATCTGTAGTTATTAAATTTTGTATAATATAATTAATTATCGCAGCGTCGAATCGGTCGGAAAAATACGTTGACTCTCAGTGTTATGATAGGTTTTTATCTGCAGAGCCTCCTGATAATAAGCGCTAATCAGTCTCGAGAGAGCGAATTGTGAAAATTGTACGGATTTTTTTTCGCCCCCCCCCCCCCCCTCTTTTTCTCTACGGATGGGGACAAATGTAACGAAAACTAATTTTGCAGATGGTTATATTAATGCGCCGAATACATCTCACCGAAGGGTAAATGTACCAAAAAATGTCATTAAACATCTCCCCACCCTTCATCTACTCTACTCACTGGGTTCACAAACATATACGTCATGGCGGGAAAGACATCATTGTATATAAGACGTGCTGTGTATACATAAGTGGCGCTTTTTTTCTCTTATCACGAGAAATTTTCTCTTAGTTACAAAGTATAATGTGTGCCGAGAGATGAAGCGATAAGAGAAAATCGCAAGATTATATGTACTGAACTATGTATAGTATATCATACGTACAGTGTCGAGAGTTGAACTTTACGTAACGATCCGCGTTTATTATATATATATATATATATATATATATATATAGATCTGTGTGTGCTAGACACTTATAATTATGTTTGCCCGAGTATTCGCCACTTTCTCTTTCGTCCCATTCATTCGCTGAGAAAAAAAAACAACCGTCGCTGCAGAATCACACGAACGTTATCATATTATGACCATACTGTATGCACTGATTAAACACTCGAGAAAAAATATTTATCTTAAGTCGCAATGCGAAGGAGTGTATCAGTAGCTCGCCGATCGAAAACTGCACATAGCGTAGTTGCGCGTCGCGATTGCGCAGCAGTTTTTGCATTTTTATTTTCCTTTTTTCGCTAGTTTTTCCGTTCTCTATCCCCTCCATGTTTCCAAGAGCAAAGCTAGAAGAGAGAGGGGGAAGAGAGCGGGAGAGAGAGAGAGAGAAAAAACGAGAGTCTCGAAAGACACGATTAGATAACGAAGTGCACATAACCATCATTGCTGCTCCGGTGATTTAAGATCGTCGTCGAGGGGGCTTGATATTCTCTGACTTAATTGTCCGCCTGACGAGCTATTACGCGGTCGGGATATATGAATTCCAATTACCATGCGCATACAATGTTGCTGCGCAGTTATATTGTAGATTCGCTATCGGCTCGCTAGATCGAAGCTGGGATTTAAATGAGCGCTGCGTATAAACTAATAGTATATTATATATATATAGCTACATAAAAACTATTGTATATATCGTCTACCCGATTATATATCGTTGTGGCACGCCTATAAATGTGTGTGTGTGTGTGTGTGTGTGTGTGTGTGTGTGTGTGTGTGTGTGTGTGCATGTGTGTGTATATACATATATATAATCGTCAAGCCGACAACGACGACGACGAGAGAAGGAGAGTTTATTTTTGAAGAGTCTCTTAATTATTCATACGGTCATTTGCATTAAGCGATTTCTTTATATTTAGACGCTCTATTCGCAGGATATAAAAATATCGACGCACTTGATGGGATACGCGATTTTTTTCCCGATGACGGGCAGACTTAGTTGGCCTTTTTTTTTCGCGTGCGCGTCACACGGTGCTAATATATAATTATACGCGATTTGAAAGAAAAATAGCATGAAATATTCTGGTATGCGTTATTGACAATAACATTATATCTGTGTATACATACACGCCTGAAAAATAATATTTCAGAGAAATCACTCGTCGAATGCACAAATACAGATACAGTACACACACGCAATAATATATCTTCATTGATAAATCGCGTTCTCTTTTAATAAATAATCAAGTCGACTGCAACTCTAGCCTCTCGTATGTATAAACACGACGAGATGCGTCTACTATATACACAGGCAAAAAATAGAGCGAATTGCTCTTTGAATAAGCACAGAAAGAGAGACAGAGAGAGAGAGAGAGAGAGAGAGAGGGAGAAAGAGAGAGGGAGAATATTATTATCGCGCGGGGTTCGTAATAACTTGTAACATCAATGTAACGCGCCGAAGCCTGATAAGTCGTGGCTAATCTACTTCTCTCTGGTATATTCATCCGTATTGTGTGTTGAATATACACTTTTACTACTACAGCGAAGCCGCGTTACTATAAATAAGTGCGGAGTATTTACGGAACACACTCGAAATACGCAGAGAGCCAATCTATTTTCGCAGAATTTTTCATTGCAAGTATTATAATACGTTGAAATGAAAAAAAAATCAGCGCATCTTCGTTGATATTACACTAATGTTGACGAGTTCAAATATATATATCTATATTATATACACAGCGCAGATTCGCTTCATTGACAGTTTGACATGCCGAATTGATTTCCGATCGGAGAAAAAATTCACGCGGAGCAGTTTGTAAATTGTATTATTCTAAAATATACTCTCCACTGCGCGTTTAATCTCTCTCTCCGCACAAATGTGAAAGAGGGGAAGAAAGAATCGTCGTCAGCAGCAGGGTCGACTGCAAATACGATCGATATGTTGATACACACACCTCAGCATATCGCACGCAGCAGCCGAGATCTAAGAATAAATATACACATGCATGTAGGAGTCGTATGTGACTCGTTGGTGCGCTTGACCCAGTTTAATCCACTCTTTCTCTCAGTTCCTCTCTATAACATACCCTGACCATCCGCGTCGCTAATTAAATATGCCCGCTCAAAGATGTAATTCGGTTCAATGCTCGGAAAATTCAATTCAAGGCCGAGTCCATTCATACACCCCGCAACACATCGTGCTTAACTTCCTGTGTATAATACAGTCATATACGTATGTAAGTGTATGTATAGTTGTAGATGTAATTGTAAAATAAATCAGCGAGAATTTTGATAAGCCGATATACGCGAAGAGAGAAAAACTGATCGGTAAATATTAATGGCTGCAAGAGCTGCCTCGTGGCCTTGGGGCTGGTTAGCTATAAGAGAGAGAGAGAGAGAGAGAGAGAGAGAGAGTTGCGGTATACTAGTTGTAACTAATAAGTATACTACTATACACTACTCCGCGTCATTTTTTTCGCAAAAAACGAGCTGCACAGTCGTCGTCAAGGTCTTACATTGTTTAAGACGATCGATTCTCTCTCTCTCTCTTCGTCGTTGTTATACGCGATACGACCGGTTTGTTCTTTTTTCTTTTTTTTCTGCACCTGTACATATGCGTTTCTGCATACCTAATAATGATGGTTTGGCATAAAAAAAAATCTATGAAAATACCGCGCGCGATTCTAAAAGCATCGCCGAATCCGAAAAGCGAGTGTATTTTTAGTTATACACGAGAGCGTATCATAGAAACGATTCCGTTCTCCACTGTTTTGACTGCACAGAAGAATTTTCACGCGAAAATTGTTCTACAGTATAGTCTGCCTCGCGAACGCTAAGAAAGAGCGAATTTAAAAAAAAAACAGCGCTCACTGTGTTATATATATATATATATATATATATTACACGATTATACGCGAAGCCGTAGACTCGCTCGACGAGCGAATGTATAGCTTACGTAACAAAAATACAATGTTGCGCAAAGTGCGCGATTTTCGCGCGCGCGCACGCAGGTATATATATATATGTATACGCGCTAGTGGAAGGAAAATGAAGATATATAGCGACTCTGTCTCTCTGGAATTATCATACTCGGCGCCGATAAGCCGCCGCGACTTTGTATGTACAACTCTGCCTGTTGACCCACTGCTACTTGATACTATATAACGCGTACTTCAATATTACTCGCGAGCGAGCGAGCAAGAGGGAACGTTATCGCGAACTATACACTCGGAAAAGTACTTGGAAGCCGAGCGATATACCTGTACACAGAAAATTGGCTGCCAGTAGAGTTGAGTGTAATAAGAGAGAGAGAGAGAGAGAGAGAGAGAGAGAGAGAGAGAGAGAGAGAGAGAATTTAGGGATTCATGATTAAGGAGAATAACTGTTATGTCGCTGCAGTTTATCATAAGAGCCGCGCGCGAGAGTGTCTTATTCAGCATGATTTTTTCGGCATCAGAACACCGTTACGTCAGCTTGAACTCACGGCTGTTCTCTGTAATCGATGAGCCTTGCGGCGCTTATCGCACGATAACTTCGCTCGACATTTTCGCGTACGGGCGTACTTCACGTTATTATACATATATGCGTATATGTGTATATATCGATGGCTGCAAGTAACATAGGCGTATCTCTTGCGTTTAAGCATAGGAGCTATAGGCGATCGTTACTTGAAGCAGTTACGATATACATATATTTTTTTTACTTTAGGCAGCTCATGTTGTTTACTTCATATTTATACGTTAGCGCAGTCATCTCGAAAAGTGAATTTTATTGTGCAACAACTACTGCGGCTGTAATTCTCTTTCTCTCTATTCACAGAGAGAGAGAGAGAGAAGCTCTCAGAGCTGTGTGTGTAACTTCGTGGCCGGAATTGATAAAGTTTACGCGATTTAGTTGGGTGCAAACTTCGAATATAACTGTAGCATATAATAATATATAGCGCACGAAGAATATATATGCTATGTGATGGCAAAAGAAATTCCGGGCCGACCGCGTACACTTTATTATAAACGCCGAATTCGTTCTACTTCTTCTTCTTCTTCTTCTTCCTCATAGCAGCTTGATATACGCGGTTAATTTGCGAGTCTTAGGCCGTGGGCCAGGCGCTATACACATAATAACATTTCGAAGTCTCGAAGCGTATACCTGGCTCGATCCGACGCGCTTCGACTTCTTTACTTCGCTGTCTCACGCTCTCAAGTTTGTGTGTGTGTGGAGTCGGACCTTTTTAGAAAACTTGTTTTGCAATAACGTGTCTTCACTTCCAGAGAGACAGATAAGTAATCCTGGATCTCGATTATCCTTTTATATATATATATATATATTGTGTATATGTGTGTGTCTATGTATGTGTATTGCGTGCGTCGCTCGAATGGGAATACGGTGTATATTGTCGGTCCCTACGATGACTAACACAGCTCAGATTGTCATTGAAGAGTAATGTATTTTTCGCCACGAACACTATTCGCCTGGTGTGAAGATCGTCGCGCCCTCCCATTGCGGGCTATGCTCGTGTTAAATCTTACGGCTAAAAAATAGTTCGAGCGGCAGCCGTCGTCAAGCCTGTGGGACGCTCCCTATAAGACTCCCGTGTTAGAAGTGCCAGCAGCGCCAGTCCTCCCCTCCAACGACCCTCACAGAGGTCTGAGCTGCGTTAGCCTTCGCGGAAAGATCAAAACTATGTTAGTTTTCGCGGTGAGGTTCTAAACTGTCTTATTCTTCGCGGGAACTATTGAGCTGTATTAGTCTTAGCGTCAAGAATCTGAACTGTGCTATATACTCCTTGGCCGTGGGTATTAAACTGTGCTACTCTTCGCAGCCGGAATGAACTGCGTTACTCTTCGATAGTAATCTGAACTGTGTTTGTCTTCGTAGGGACCAAGGATATATATAGAGAGAGAGAGAGAGAGAAAGAGAGAGGGAGAGAGGAGAAAGAGAGAGCCGTGCATGTCAGTTTCGGCAACGGCGTCGATGTATTATCGGGGTTTTAATTTTGAGCTATAAAAAAGAGAGAGTAGGGCGCGAGTTGTGTATACACATTATTTATGGATCGAGTCGGTGAATTTTATGTAAGGCTAAGTATACACTAATATCCTGCGTCGGTTAACCGACCAAAATTAAAAAAGAACATAAGAGCGGCTTATCTCTCGTCTTATATATCCAGACTCTTATTATTACAGTATAATTATATCGTCGCTCTGGATTAAAAAAGTCCCATTTCACTTTCGCTGTTATAAGAACGGCCTATTATCCACTCGCCGAAAAGAATTAGCTTTGCTCTGGTGGTTTAAGTTAAAAATATATTTTTCATTAAAACAAAATATTTTTTAAAGAAAACAGTATTTATAACAAGGCTGCCGAGTTAACTGCTAAAACAAAAGGTATTTAAATAACAAATAAAATAATTCCAAAAAACAAAAAAACAAATTAAGCCATCAAATGCGACTAAACGCAATCTTCTTCGCAAACGCAAAATAGGGTGTTCTTGATCCAGAACGACGATATGTAACTAACTCGGAATTAAGCGCTCATATATATATGTATATATATAGAGGGGGCGTATCTGATTCTATCTATTGCTATATACTCTGTGTATGTGTATGCCGTTGACATCGTTCCTTAAATATATATATATACACACGCATTTCATCCAGACAACGAGTCGTTTACATTCTATATATACGACGTGTATAGCAGCGTCGTCTCGCCCTTCGAAGCCAATTGTCGATCAAAACGTTTCTGGGATGAATTGAGATTTGTGACGCTTATATTCCATGTCTCTCCTATGCACTGCAACTGGAAAAATACTAGAAATATTCTGCAACATAATTATATGAAAGTAAAAAACAAAAAAACAAAAATTGTACAGAGGTTAGTGAACCCGACAAGTTAAAAATCGAGCGCACAGCCGTTAACAATTTTAGCGCGAAGTCTAACTCACTATACTACTAGCTTTCGCTCTCTCGCGTTTATAATTAAAACCGCGTACATATACGCGGGGGAGTGTGTATAGCATAACTTCGCTTTCTGGCCGGCCTTGATGTAGAGAGATGCCTATATATTATAAGCTCTCTCTCTCTGCATGAAGCTTATGGGGTAAACGTGTGAGAGCTTGATTCGTGTGTGAAACTTGATACTCGGCGCATTGCTACGATTTTTTTTGTCTTAATCCTTAGGAGGAATTCCACTGATACTTGTTTTTTCCCTTTTAAGCCGAAATAAAGTGAAGGGCTGCACGTTTTTTTTTAAATCAGAAAGATTAAACTTTCAAAGGATTTTAATAAAAGAGCGAGCTTGAAATATTCTTCTTCGCATACACTTGTTGCCGTAATATATAGTAATGCTTGCTCGGAATTAACAGAGCGCTTAAATTTTAAATATTCAACGTTCCCGTTTAAAAGCATAAAAAATATTTTAAACTCTGAACGCTCTTGATATTAAAGCTCGCAGATTGAAAAAAACTATTCAATTTTCCCAATTATTCGCGCATCTATACTTATACAGAACATAGGCAACACAGGCTTCAGTCCGCAGAGTGGCACCACCGCACAGAGCGCGAAAAAAGAAGCAAGACGGTATGCTGTATAGGTCGCGCGCTCTCTGCATCGTCGCCGAAAAAGTCAAGTGCTTTTGTGATATTAGACCAGGCGATCTACCTTACCGACTTTGCATCAGGAGGAGCGTTGACCTCGATATCGAGAGCCATGCTGACCTATATTACCTAACTCCGCGTCGTCTCCTGCACTGCATTGTCAGGCCCATAACGAGCACGTGCGGTGATTGTCTGTATGTGTTTTTCAAGAGAGAGAGAGAGAGAATTTTCTTTGTTATCGCGCGACAGCCGCGGAGAGAGACAGTTTCGATTACAACGAAAAACCAACTACGTGTGAATATATATATATATATATATATATCATCGATTCAATTTCACGATTAACTTCTCATCGATCCCGATGTCATAGGAAAACGCACGAGTTTTCCAATTGTTTATGTGTCGACGGGCGGCAGCGGGCAGCTATATACTTATATATAGCTGAATCTGCCCACGTTGTCCGATCCCGCGCGCATCGAGTTCCCAGTTTAGCACGAAAGAGCGAGCCGCTCCTCTCCGAAAAAAAACTCGTTTCTTTTCTTCCAGGTAATTAGTCCCGCGTATATCTATACGTATACACACGCTTCGACTCTCGGACATGTATGTATTATACACACTTACACACAAAATTGTACATTATATACACACATAGCACGCATAAATAACGAAGCACACACATGCGAATAATAATACATGTATGTCCACATGTAAGTATACAACGCAGAAAGAAAGAAAGAACCCAAGGTCTGTTGTGCGCTTAGCCGCGTTGCATCCGCTCTGGTGAGCGTGTAATATATAATATATATATATATATATATACATATTGCGTGAATGAAGAGTGCGGCTAGTACGTATACACATATATATGTATATAGAGGAGGGGAGAAAAAATTCGAGAGAGACAAAGGCCTCAAAGGAAAGCTTTCGAGCATTGTCTCTTTCCTTCTTTCTTCCAAGCTTCTGCTGTACGCTGCCAGTGCATCGAGATACAGAGGGAATATTGTGCAGTAGGCCATTGAGAGAGCTGCAGTATAGGGACGATGCAGCTGCTACTATACTGCAGAAAGGGGACGCAAACGTATAACATACGCCGAAAAAACTGACCACGTACAAATATCGCGGGGAAAGAGAGAAGGGTCCTTTCATATTGGTATATGTTTGTATAAAATGAAAAATCTCGAGCTTATGTAACAGTGCAAAACTGTGTAAGGAGAATAAAAAAACATTTGCATACGAGAACAATTCAAATAGCAACAACAACGAAGTTCGCAGCTGTAAGAAGGCTCGACGAGCGAAACAAGGTGTACTTATAGGTATAGTCAAAAAAAAAAACGCGAAAAAAGGCGCGCGCAGCAGCGCATCCGCCCGTGTTTATCTAAGCGCTTCGGCTCTCAAGGTTTCGTCTTCCTGCGCTGCTGCTCGCCGCCTTCTTTTTTACTCGTTATTTTAATAATGTATACGTCGAAAGCGACGAAAACAAAGAGGAAAATACAGCGCTTCGGGCTTAGAACTGCCCTTCCGTTTTCTCGAGTAAACAAGGAAAATCGATTTTTCCGAGTCTGCTCCATGGCTAGGCGAAACATTTCAAGACTATTCGATATTATAATCGCAAGTCAACGCCCGCTACGAAAACAACGAGCGCTCTTATATATACATATGCAATATATATACGTAGACTACGAGTAATCAAGGATCGCGATGGATGGGAGGGGCGCATCATCGCATTGACCTTGGGCCAGAAAATCGTGGCGCTAATCGCTCCGATTTTCCTTGATAAGACACATATATAGGTAGTAGCGCGAGAGAAGGGCGGGGGCGTACGCAGGTCTTGAAAAGCAGGAGGGACTCTTGAGGGCCGACCTTGAGGAGCCTCCACCTCGCAAGAGTCTAGCGCGAAAAAAGGGAAAGAAATCGATTAACGTCGCGACGCGGCGTCTCTTATCCCCCCCCCCCCTGCGCGCGAGTCGTCGCCGTCGTCGTCGTTGCGTATATTGTGCGCGCTCTCTCCGTCTCTCTTTAGTGCCCCAAAAAGTTGGAGGTTAGGGATGGTCATGCGCATAAATAACCGCGTCTCGAAGCCTCTCTTTTATACATGTACTCGCTATATATATATATATGTGGCGAAGCGAGAGATAAGCTATAATACACACAGCGACTTATACATATATAGGTATGCACACTCACTTGTTTATTGCAGCTGCTCTCGCGGCTGCTTCACTGGGTCCTCTTTCTGCTATATATATATACTTATATATATAAGTAGTCTTTTTCTCTCACTCGCGGCTCTTCCTCCTCGTTACCGACGTGCAAAACGTCACTGGGGGGTTTCTTTTGGGCCAAGCCGCGACAATGGCGGCGGCTTCTTCGTCATGAGACAGAACAGCACATATTATTACGCGGCCCGTCTGCCGTTCTGCTTCCGACTGATCACCAGAGCGGGCTCAGCGGGCCGGTGTGTAAAAAGCTCCGTCTCTCTTTGTCCCTCCCTCTTACTCGCCTCACACCGTAACGTCCTCGACGTCTCTCCACTACGAGCACCTCCTATATACCTATATACGTACACCTACGTATATATATATATTGCACACACACTCGCGCGTATTACAGTATGTACGTGTGCAGCAGCGCACAAGATCGCGACTACTGTGCGCTTTTTTAAGCGCGGATAGATTCACCGATATATTCTTGGGTGTATCCTACATCCGTGTGTTATTTTTCACCGCTGCGATGGCTCTCGACGAGAAGTGGACGAGACAAGGCTCTCTCTGCGTATGTACTGAATATTGTACGCGCGATAGGTGTATATAGGCTTGTGGTGTGGCGTGTGTGTGTGTGGCTGGTTGTACTAAAAGGCGCGCCGCCGCGCAGGCACTGTTTTTGGAGGCCGCGCGCGCACACATCAGCGCAGATGGGAGTTAGACGGAGACGGTGCTATATATATACCGTGTAACCGCGAATGTAAGACCGCCGCCGCGGCTTTTGGAGATATAAGTATAGTAGCACATATGCGGCGCTGATGCGAGTCGCGTTCGATTATATATATATATATTTTGCGCGAGCGACTCTCTCGGTTGGTATTATTGCGTTGCGCGGAACGCAGTTTCCGCGAGTAGTCGCGCGCGGCGCGAATGTCGCTGAGCGACTTTTTTTTCGCTGTTTTTACTGCGCGGTTTTTGGCGTAGCTTTTTTGGGTAATTATATACATAGTCGCGCTGACGAGGCTGGCGAATGCGGTTTTACCGTTTTTTAATTATACGTATACTCTGTAAGTTTGTTCATTTTCCGACGTTAAGCTCGTTATCTGCGGAACTGAGTGGTATTGTAATATGGTACCTTGAGTTTTAGCAACAAAAATTATACATAATTGTTAAACTCGTGATGAATAATTACCGACTCTTACATTTTTTGCCGAAGTTTGTTAACTTGTTTCACGAACAATTTTAAGCACGAAGCGCTTCAGAATAACGCAAAACTATTTCGCATCTACAAAGAGATTCTTTACAAAAAAAAAAAAAAACTTTTCATCTTACAGCTTACGAAAAATTGAGCAACTCAATCAGCGGATCAACAACAAGTTTCCTCTCTAGCAGAAGCTACCTGATCAATGCCGCCATATAATATACTCTTCCCTTCGACGCTATATATATATACAGAATAGCAGACGGTTTTTCGGCCGCATTCGCGCGCAGAGCAGCCTCCGACGACCCAGCTGATCGGCGACTCCCGGCCACAGTGTACTTATCCAAAGCAGAGGAAAATTCGAAAAACCTAGCGTACAACGACAAAAGAGCATCGGCATCATGGCATTCAATGCTCTGAGACAACGGGTGACGAGCGTCGGGCTTCGTCGCCAGCCGAGGGAAATCAGCGCCTTCCTCGGGCCGCGGCTCGTCATGTGCGAGCCCAAGTGCCGAGCGGCCTCCAAGGTATATATATATATATATAGATACAGATAAGAAGTGTCTCGTTTATTATCGGGAGAGTGGAAATTTTTCAATCGCAGCAGTGAGCTTAGTGATAGGGTTAGATTTATTACATTCATGTGTGGTTTCTTTTTCGGCTATCGGAGATGATGGGTTCGGAGCAGATGCTGCGGGGTATTTTTTTCTCTGGTTTTACATAATCGATGCGAGGAGCGACGGTTTTCCGTATACACGCGCAGATAAAGTATCATGTTGTTTTTCCGGATAGATGTCGCGGGTGAGAGATTTTGAAAATTTGAATTTCGGGTTCGACTGCGGTTTTTCAATGCGCGTTTGCGGAGCTTGCGACGCGAATTTTAGGTTATACGTACTGGTGCGAGTGACTCGACGGTGAAAGAGGCGAAATGAATTTGTTTTTACGACAGGCATGAAAAGTTCACGGTCGATTTTGTACAGCAAGAGAAAGGTCGGTATCGGTAAAGCTATAATTTTATATCGTGTATACAAAGTATTTAAGACTCATGTCCGATATGCCTTCTCAATGAAAAACCGCTGACAAGTTCCTTCTTCTCGAGTTTTTATTCTAATATAAAAAGTATTCATAATTTTTAATCGCATTTGAATTTGTAATCAGTTGAATGGGTAGAGAATAATTTGTAATAATGGATTGATTGATAAACGCAAAAAATTGTTTTGGAAAAATCAAAAAAGTTTTAACAAAAACAAATTCTTTCCCCGAATTTGGAACTCAAAAACATAAGTACATGCAAAATTACATTGATATTCACGATCTAGATATACATACACACATATCCATACGGACATTTTCTAAAAACACGTGATTCTCGTGAACTCCAAACAACTCGACACGTATTTCTAACGCGTTTTTAATGAGATCGAAAATTTTACTACTAATATATAATGCTTCATCTAGGAAGAAGCAAACTTTTAATAAAAAGTCGAATTCTTTTTTAACGACACCCAATACAATTTTACCGTATATACCTAGCTATACGCACACCTGCACTCTCGGTAAATTTCTCAGCTCTCAATCACCAGCAAAGTTTATCAATATTCAATTGCACTCCTGTATATATGTGTATACATACATGCCAACTAGTCATAAATCTCTCGAAAGAGGAAAACAGGTCTAAAAGTCGACTTGATTCCTAACATCGAATCGAGAATCAACCATTAGCTATATACGCAATCTCAAGTCAGTATAGGCCACGAGCAACTCGTCATATTTACATAGCAGTAGTACAGCTCGTTCGATGGTGCATATATGCCTGTGTTGGTTTCTCGCTACTCCCGCTCACTCGGCAGTTTCTCTCCTCTCTCTTTCTTATACTTTTATGCGTGTGCGCGTATATATCTATATAAAAAGAGATGATTTCCGCTTATCTTGAATCCCGGCGGGGAGTCCGCTGACTTTTAGTGCTTCGCCATACTTTGCTCGGTCTGAACGCGTCTGCTCGTTGTTTTTCCTCGCGCCGATTCCGTGCCTTCTTTTTCACGATGGTTCTGTATATACATATACGATTGTTTACTTCTATTCACGTTCGCCGCGAGTTTCGTTGCAGAAATGACCGTTTGACGATTATGATTTTCCGTTACAGACCAGCGGCGAGTACAGGCTCGAGAGGGACACATTCGGCGAGCTGAAGGTACCGGCTGACAAGTATTATGGAGCCCAGACGATGCGATCGGTAATGAACTTCCCGATCGGCGACCAGGCCGAACGCATGCCGGTAATTATCTGAAGAAGCAATGTTGGATCGTCTCGATTTCTCGCGCGCTTAAATATTCACGTGCGATCTTAATGGGATTTTGTAGAAAGGCGTGATCGTGGCTATGGGTATCCTGAAGAAAGCCGCCGCCGAGGTGAACAAGGAATTCGGCCTCGACGCCAAAGTTGCGGATGCCATCAGTAAAGCCGCCGATGACGTAATCAGCGGAAAGCTCTACGACGACCACTTCCCACTGGTCATCTGGCAGACCGGCTCCGGTACTCAGACCAACATGAACACCAACGAGGTTCGCTTTCACATTCGATCTGCGTATACAATATATAGCGATCGAGAGTTCGACGACTCGTCTCCGATACATGTACTTACGGGTTGTTTTCTTTTTTCGCGGAAAGAGACGCGCGGCGTCCAATTTTTCCAGACTCAGCGGCTTTATATTAGCCATTCAAATTTTATTCCGCACTGCGTTCGATGAGCAATTCAAATCGAGCGTTGCTGTTATTTTATTCTCTATCGCATCGATGTGCATATTACATATACGTAAACTTGACGTTTTACTCTACAATATTAGTATAAACAATATTCTAAGGAATCGTACGCACAGGTGATCTCCAACCGAGCGATCGAGCTGCTCGGCGGTCAGCTGGGTTCGAAGAACCCGGTCCATCCGAACGACCACGTGAACAAGTCCCAGAGCTCGAACGACACCTTCCCCACGGCAATGCACATCGCCGTCGCCCTGGAGATCAACAAGATCCTGATCCCCGGCCTGCAACAATTGCACGCCGCGCTGAAGGAAAAATCTCTGGCGTGGAAGGACATCATCAAGATCGGCAGGACGCACACGCAAGACGCCGTGCCGCTGACTCTCGGCCAGGAATTTTCCGGTACGCGTAATTCGTCTACCTCTGGTGTTCTCTCGAGTTACGCAAGCGTAATTGCGCTCGTTAAAACGCTCCTTTATCTTTGCAGCCTACGCGACGCAGGTGGAGAACGGCATTGCTCGAGTTAAGGACACCCTACCGAGGCTGTACCAGCTGGCCCTCGGAGGTACCGCCGTAGGCACTGGTTTGAATACGAGGATAGGCTTCGCCGAAAAAGCTGCTGCGAGAATCGCTTCGCTCACGGGTCTGCCCTTCGTTACGGCTCCGAATAAGTTCGAGGCTCTGGCTGCTCACGATGCCCTCGTCGAGGTTCACGGTGCGCTCAATACCGTCGCCGTTTCTCTGATGAAGGTATAAGTCAGCTGTGCTTGTCAGACATCGAGTGAGAATGAGATTGTCAGTTGTTATCAATGAGAGTCAAGAAATTCGAACCGCTCGACTGTTTGTAGATTGCCAACGACATCAGATTCCTGGGCAGCGGACCTCGCTGTGGTCTTGGCGAGCTTTCCTTGCCCGAGAACGAGCCCGGTAGCTCTATCATGCCTGGAAAGGTGAACCCAACTCAATGCGAAGCCATGACGATGGTATGCGCCCAGGTGATGGGTAACCACGTCGCGACGACGGTCGGCGGCAGCAACGGCCACTTCGAGCTGAACGTCTTCAAGCCCGTTATCGTCGCCAACGTCCTCAGGTCGGCCAGACTTCTTGGTGACGCGTCTGCCACGTTCACCAAGAATTGCGTCGTCGGAATTCAGCCCAACATCGACGCTATCAACAAAATCATGAATGAGAGTCTTATGCTTGTCACGGCCCTTAATCCTCATATCGGTTACGATAAGGTAAGCGTTGCGACGCTTTCTCTCTGTATGTGTGCGTGTGTGTGTGTGTGTGTGTGTGGAATATTTTTCAGAGAATAAAAATTTTTGAATTTTTAATAGGCTGCCGCTATCGCGAAGCAAGCACACAAAGAGAAGCTCACGCTGAAGGAGTCGGCGCTGAAGAATGGCCTCACCGAGGAGCAGTTCAATCAGTGGGTCAGACCCGAGGAGATGCTCGGACCCAAGTAAAAACGTCCATCGTTGTGGGAGGACGTTAAAAAGTCATTGTTGAGAGAAAAATTGTCCGAGATATGCATCTCGGATACGAGCGCATCAGATTATTACCCTGTTGATTGAGAAACGTTCTCAAAAGATACGTTTATACAAACATAAGAACTTTCGCAATAAAAATTTAACCAACGAATTATCTGCTGTTCTCATGCGCAATTTATTTATAAACAATAATAAGATGACTGTTGCGACTGTTGTTCTGTGGGAACATATCTTATTTTTTGCCAGAGTTGGTCTTGAAATTTGAGAGAAAGAGGGGGAGGAGATAGCCGCTATCGCAGATCGAGGGGTAAAGGTCACTGAGTAATCATTCTTCTTCTCCTCTCTGGAGTCATAATTTCCATATCAGTCCTACCGTAGTACTCATCGAACCTTCGTCGAGATGTTGGCGCGCACGGTTAAACGTTTCTTTAAAATCGCAGAAAGACAGTACAGCAAAGTTGGAATCATAGGGGTGCCTTTCGACAAGGGACAGGTAAGACCTTCAAGTATTTCTATTCTTGTGTTTACTTTATATTTTTGTTATGATTTTCTCAGAGAAAAGCCGGAGTCGGAGAAGCTCCTGACATTATAAGATCGGCGGGATTGGTGAATGAATTAAAAGGCTTGGGTATGAGAAATTGTTGTAAGAATTACATTATTTCGAAAGCGATTATCCTCAATATCTTGAAAATGCGTAGGATTGGATGTTTATGATTATGGAAATGTACAATATGAAACTACTAACATAAATGTGGATAATATGCCAAACTTGGGTGACGTAGCCGCGTGTAATCAAAAATTGTCGGAAATGGTTCAGCAATCCTTAAAAGAAGGTAGACGCGTTTTAACAATAGGTGGAGATCACAGTATAGGCATTGGTTCCATAGACGGCCATGTCAAGGTATAATTTGTCATACTAAATGTTTTTTTAAATTTAAAATTTTATGCAACTCAAAGAGGTGGTAACTTTTTACTAGGCAAGCAAAGACGTAGCAATACTGTGGATAGACGCTCATGCGGACTTGAATACGAATAAAACTAGTCAAAGCGGAAATGTTCATGGAATGCCAGTGGCTTTGTTGACTTCAGAGTTGGCCGACTACTGGCCTTACTTGCCAGGAATGGATTGGCAACAACCAATGTATAAGAATAATTTTTTTTATACGAATCAAGTTTTATTATATAAATATTCGTATTGTTTTCTAGTGTATCAATTCGGAGTGTGGGCTACATTGGCTTGAGATCAGTTGATAGATATGAGAGATTAGTCATAGAGAAGTTTGGAATTACAGCTTTTGGAATGGAAGATGTAGAAAGATTCGGTAAATATTATGATCTTTAGAATTATTGATTAGATTTAAAAAAATACAACTTGAATCTTACTATGCAGGAATTCACGAAGTTGTAAACATGGCTTTGAGAAAAATCGATCCAGATAACAATAAATCTCTACATGTCAGTTTTGACATTGATTCGCTAGATCCACTGGAAGCTCCGAGCACTGGAACACCAGGTAAATATTTAAAATACATTTTTCAATTCGAATGAAAAGAAGTTCGAATGATAAATATATGAAATTTGCGTATATGCAGTGAGAGGAGGATTATCTCTGAGAGAAGGAATTCATTTAATGGAAGATTTGTACAGAACTAATAGATTGAATGCTCTTGATCTGGTCGAAGTAAATCCAAGAATAGGAGATAGAAAAAGTGTTGACTTGACAGTTGAGGCAGCAATACATATAATCCAAGCTGGTTTTGGATATTCCAGGAGAGGTTTAAAAGTTCCTGAGGGAATCACTGACTTGCCTTTGCAAACTTTTAGATGATAAGAATAAACTACTGTAATAAGATAAAAAAATTACTCTGGTTTCTTTATTAATAACTTATAATCCTTCAATTTACTCAATGTGAGTTCCATCCTCAACAATGAATTGTCCGGTTTGTTTGCAGAATATTCATAATATACACTTCCTTCATCTTTTGGTCCAATCACTGGTACTCTCACCCATACCACCTCTCCATCTGTGCCAAAGTCTTCTCTTACTGTAGTTCTAACTCGTCGCTCTTCAATAGGTTCACCTAAGTATTTAACAGCTTCTGGATGACTTCGTAACAGTTGCATCGCTTGTTTGTAATGCTCTGTTTTACGAATTCTTTCACTGTATATGTAAGGTATTGTGTTCAAAGCCACAAAACTGGCCACTCCTCCAACAATTCCTATTCTTACTGCAATTTTTTTTAATTTTTCGATTGGTAAATTCATTCTGCAAACAAATACATTAAATTATATAATTATATAATCATGTATACAAATTGTACAATGAAAAATTAAAAAAAAATTTTTGTGTCTAAACTAAGATTTTTCAAGTTTCAAAATTAATAAACTGTAAGACTCAATACTAAACTCTTTATTTCACTCTGAGGCCAAAATATTTAACTTAACGACTAAAATAAATTCTTAAATAATGATGGCGATTGTATACTATGATTTGCCGGATAATCTCTGACTAAATTTGCTCCATATAGGTTAGAACTTAGAACGTAGCAGAAGACGTAACGCGCACATTGATGGAGCCGACTGAGCGGCACGCATTATACCTATATATACCATATATATAAATATATAATATGGTCGCCGGAATCCGCGTGTGCGGTGTGTAATTCACGGGAGAAATGAAACGGTTTGTAAAATAAAATGGTAACGTAACAAAAACGTATTTTCAGTTAAGAAAGAGACCTTTCGTTTATTTTACGTTATGCCAACGGTTTTGTAAGAAATATAAATTTATTGTTGTTGATGAATTTTATAGTTCTTTTATGTGACCAAGTTTGCACAAGAGATTTTACAATTTACAATTTGTGATAACCTCTAAACATATAATTCCGTTATTGTTGCAATTATACAAGATGATGTCGATAAAATTTGGATTTTATCCCAGAATAATCAAGGTCGCTACCAAAGCATACCGTCACAGCAAATATGACTTTAAATTGCAAAACAGAAGCCATCTTCCACTGGCTTGTATATACACTTTAAGAAAAAGTTGTCAAGAAACACATATTTCGTGTACTGCATATAATGCAGACTGCAAGTCACCAAATCAGGTGTCATCAAATTTGAACTATTCGACAAAACCAATTCAGGTACCTCCACTAATGCCTGAACCACCACCTTCAGAAACGGACCTCTTTGGTTCTTTAGGAGGTAAGAACTATGAAAAGGTAGAATTGGATGAGGAAGAACAAAAGGAAGAAGAAAGATTGAAAAATATTTATGGTAAGGTTCCACGCAAGTTTAAACCAACTCCAGGACAGTATGCCAAAATGATAAAGACATACGTTGAAAAAGGGGATTTAAAATCTGCTGAAGAAGTTATTGAGGAATGTAAAAGAAATCAGGATAAACCAACGGACTACATGTTCAGTCTTTTGATAAGAACATTCGCAATTCAAGGGGATATAAAAAAGTGCTATAAATACTTTAGTGAAATGAAAGCCAGACAATATAAAATAAAAGCTAACGTATTCACAAGTTTGTTTAATGCATGTGCTAATTCTCCTGATTCAGATAAAGCATTAAATTATTTAGAGAGGGTACAATCCTACATGAATTATAAGAATGTGCCTTTGAGTTATGCACACTATAACTGTTTGGTAAAGGCTTATGGGCGTCATAATAAATTAGAACACTCTTACAAACTTCTAGAACAAATGATGGAAATGAAGTTAAAGATTGGCATATCAACTATTAATAGTCTTATGTATGCTGCTAATACAGATAAAGAATCCGGTCTGAAGCATGTTTTAAAAATTTGGCAAATGATGAGACATAAAAGGGTAATGATCGTACTTATTTTGTAATTGTTAGTTTTTATAAAGTATAATAATTCTTAATCTATTGCAGATTCCACCAGACATATTTAGTTATAATCTTCTATTCAGAGCAATTCGGGATTGTAATTTTGGAAATTGTACAGTCAACGAGTTGCTTCTGGAAAATACAGAACATCCAGCAATTATATCCAACAATAACAGACCTGATTTGTTAATATATCCACCAGTTCTCAGTGATTTGCCTTTTAAGAATATTCACAGAAAAGATTTGCCTAAAATCCAAGGCTTGATAAGTCCATCTGAGGATGAATCTTCAACTAGCACTTCTTCTGAATTATCAGATTCACCTGTTATCGATCATCAAGAGGATTATAATAAACCTTTATCTGCTTCTATTGCCAATTTAGATTTAGATGCTATTTTGAAACAAAATAAACTCATTCTGTTCGGAGGATTAGAATCTCTGTTTGAGAAAATGAAAAATGATAAAATTCAGCCAAATGTCAAAACCCTAACATATCTGATAGCGATAGTTCCTGATTCTATTGCGGCAGAGGAAATGATTATAAAATATGCAAAGAAAAATAAGATTCCTCTTGATGTAGATTTCTTTAATATGTTGATAAAAAAACGTTGTATACGTGGTGCCAAAGCAGCTGCCAAGGTAATATCGTTATTTTCATCTGTCAATATTTACACGTCTCCATTTGCATATCTGTTAAGGTTTATTTATGTTTATTTTATAAATTTTCCATACTCATTTTCAGACTGTTGTTGATGAAATCCACAAGGCAGACTTAAAACCTAACATTGTGACATATGGTGTTTTAGCTCTTTCGTGCACTAACTCAAACGAAAGCAGAGATCTTTTGAATTCTATGAAATCCACAGGTCACACAATAAACAAGTATGTCGCAGACTCTTTACTGAAGACTGCCTTTGGAAAAATGGATTTTGTATTTATTTTGGAATTGATGGAATACATGAGAAGGGAAAGAGTGCGTCTAGACGAAGAAACATTTGAAAAGCTGGACGAATTTCAACAAAAAATGACAGAATTAGTTAAAACAAAGGTAGACTATTGAATAAAATAATGCTATACTAGAAAGGAACTTGTATGATGGAAATATATATAATTTCTTTTTTGATTAGCATCGTTACGCTCAAACTGAGAGATTCAAACTTGGATTTTCTAAATTCAATATGAGGTACAAATCTTGGCAGGAGGAGATGGGACGTCAGATCGTAGCAGAGCGTGAACCCAAAACAGAAAAATATAAACAATGAATGCTACTATTGTATCATAAAATTCAAGTGATATCGCGAACGTGAAGATATATGAATCAACATTTATATATATTTAGTCGTTATGTACATTATTATTTTGATTCACATACAAATGTGCTTTTTATATAATAAAAAAAATTATTTAATTACCTCTTGGATAAATAATATATAAATAGCGTATATACATATGAGATGATCAGATCTCGGGAACCCAAGGAATACTTTACTAATTAGTAATCTCCTCGACAAATATGATCCTCAAATAGTAAAATTGATGCAGCCCAATATGGTTATTCGACGATAATCATGACGAAATTTTAACAACGACGATGAAAATAACGATATTTATATTATATATTCGATGCCAAAGAAATTTTAAAATTCATCTTTTACATTTATATTTTGAACTAATTTTGAATTAATATTAATGTTGGGTATCAACTCGATGCCAATACGTGTATCAGTTTGTTTAGGATGCGCGATTCTTATAAGTTTAGATCTCTCAGGGTGTATTGTTTAATACTGAACTTGTTAAATGCACAGAATAATTTGAATGTTAGAATTAATGGCATAATTTGGGAAAACGTTCTAAATGAATAAGATTTTTGCCAGTCGAAAGCGAAATTATATGAATATATATATATCAGTCCCTCGAAATATTAAGTATATGAATATATAGAAATATTAATCAAGAATTATATACACTTAGTCATTATTTACATTATTATTTTCACTCATATACAAATGTTTTTCTACAAAATTGTCTTTCATATATAATAAAAATTGTTAAATTATTCCTTGTCTAATAACGAAAATGAGCTAGCGCATGTAGGACGGTCGGGTCTCGGGGACCCAAGGTCTACTTCGTGAACCAGCGAGCACACCCCTTGATTGGCTTGATCCCCGAATGCTAAGCTTATTGTAGCCAGTGGGTCCGGTTGGCTGCGCTCCACATGTCTCCAGAGCCACAAAATCATCTACGTGCAGAGATGGTGGTCGAGATGTGTTGGGGGGTCGAGAGCGGAATGGATCGGCGCCCCTACCTACGCCTCCACCTCCCGAGTTTCCTCGCATTGAATTAGAATACTGATTTCTGCCCCGCATGGGCGCAACTAAAAATTAGAAATTAGTTTTTGTTAAAAAGCTCATTGATATTATCGATACAAATGTAAATATTTAAACTAGTACCGAAAGGTTGTTTTGTTTTAGCAGCTGGTGTATTAGTTTGTTTTTGAGCTTCCCTGGAATCCTGGGACTCCTCTTGACCTTTCATATGCATTGTATAATGAAGGGGCACTTTTGAACATACCCTTTGTGCCTCTGCCAAGAGATTAAAATCTGCTGGTAAGAGTTCCGTGGCCACGGCTAATAAATCGACGGTATTTTCGTTTTGAACCTCCAATAGAGATTTCTTCATCTTCTCTTTTGGACTGGTCACAATCGCAGTGGATCTCTGAGCAAATTGATTGAGTAACGCTTCAGGTGGTAATAGAAGTGGTTCAAGCATTTCCGGAAGAGGTTCTTTATCTTCTTTTTCTTCGACAACTTGCAATGCTTCTACCAGTTCTGTGGCTTGATTTATTTTTGCTAAGGGATGATTTTCCTTATCCCAGGACAGCAAGGTTGACAGTTGGGGTATTCGCAAGTATAACGTTCTTTCAGGATGTTTGCAGTGGATCAGACTGTCGATGAAATTTACAACAAGTTCTGCTAGGATTTCGTTCTTTTCCTGCTCTTCTTTTTCTGAAACAGCCGATAAAAACTAATGTCACAAGCGCACTTCTACCGTTATAATAAAATCCATCAGACATCGAATAAATACCTTCAGCAATGTAGTCAAGAAGATTTCTCAACGCATCAGGATTATTTTCTAAACAACTCTTCACGTGATAAAGTCCATAGTTGTGACTTGTCAAAGACACCAATATCTGCAGAGTGCTTTTTACAATATCCACGGGATACTTGGACGCACCGGCCAGAATCTCAATGAGCGCAGCGATAATGACGAGCAGCGGTTCTTTACTGGGTATCGAGTGAGCCAACTGTTTCTCGAAAGATTCTGCGCCTTCCTGCACCAAACTCAGCGTATAATCGCACAACGTCCCGAAAATGTCTACGAGTTCTCGTTGAACGTTCGCGTCGTTCGTATTCCTCAGGGCTGCGCACATCATCTCGATCACGGGCGGATATTTCTGGTCGGATTTCACCTGGGCCCTGGACGCGGGACTAGTCAGGGTGAGGAGAGTTGCTTTCATCGGAGCGTGTCTAGTGAGATCGGCTAGAAGAGCTAGGATGGGTAGGTTGTTCTCCAAAGGGTTGGCTGTAAGGATGCCATCTAAGAGACAGCGACCGACGAGGAGTGCGGTTGGTGCTGCCAAATCGCTCAACTGCTTGCAAACGGTCGATACAAGCATCAATAGTTCTGTATTCCAACTGGCACACAGTAGCCTGCGAAAAGATAACTATTTGAAAATCGTTGCAGAGAAATTCTCACAAAATTGTAACGGATGAATATGTAGGGTACCTAAGAGTGTCCGTAAGGCTGTTAGCTTGAGCTTGCAAATGCGCAGACCATAACTTTCTGAATCCCAAAGCCCTGATCTTATCCTGAGAGCTGGTTTCCTTGGGCGTCAAAATTGGAGGCAGTAGCCTGGCCAAAAGCTTCACTCCAGGCAGGAAGTTACACGGATTCGAAGATACCATTTTAAGCACCTCGCCCAGCATCTGAGTCCACAGAGACTTGGCAACGTTTCCGGAACCATCGGGATCTACAGCTCTCGTGAACACTAGGAGCGTCTCGATGATCTCGTTCGATAAGATTCGCGTGGAGTTCGTCGGTGGCATCGCTTCGATCAGACAATAAACTCCGAGTAGTGGAACAACAGCGGTAAGGTCCTTGAACTCCGTTGCCATGCACTTGACGAGTCGCTCGAGGATCGCTCTGGTGAGCTTCACGCAAGGTGCGAGTAATGCGATTAAGGCTAAACGCCGCCGTCCTGTGAAAGAAGCTCGATGGAGTAGAGGTTGCTCGTAGAACTGAGCGACATTCGTCATTACGTTCAACAGGGCTGTGAGACCGTCTGCGGCAAACAACTGGGTCAAGGCATTTCTGTGTTTCAATTCGATGTAAGGCTCCATTGGGTCTATGTCATCGTTTGGAGGAAAGACTAGGTAGTGGAGTATACGGCAGGCTGTCGTCAATTCACCTGGACATTAAAACAAAATTTATAGCGAAACAGATTGATTTGACACGCAAGTATAAATGTATAAGTGGACACAAACCTGGAAGAGTAGAAGCTCTCTCTGCATTTTTTCTAACTATACTAACCAGCGACGTTACGTCGCCATAATTCCAATTGGAACTCTGAGCAGCTACATTCAAATGCGGAATTACGTCTCGCAGAACGAAATGGCTCGCGAATTTTTCCAACAGATCTGCCGCACGATTTTGGAATATCGCCACCTCGCTCGAGTAACGTACCACATTCGCGATTATCTCTGCCGCGAATTCAGCGAGATCATTGTTGGACAGACAGGGAATAAGAATGTCTATGAAGTTCTCCATTGGGATAACGTTGATTATCGCTTGTACACCTTCGGGATAGATCAGGAACGAGTGCAGTTTTCTAAGTGCCGTCCAATCGTTTAGCTGGTGCACTATTTCTAGCAGACATTGTACCACTTGGAGTCTCCAAGCGATCGTCGATCCTATGCCACACTCGTTGCACTGAAGAACCTTGAGTAGAGATTTCGTTACATCTGCTTCTTTCAGAAGGTACAAAAGTCCTTCTTTGGTGTCGGCAAGAAGAGATAAAAACTGTCGGGAAGCTCTTATCAAATTGCTATCAGATTCGGGTGAGCAGAGGACCAGGAGAATACGACTTGCAAGCTTCCAATGATCAAAGTAAGCAATGAGATGCTTGCGAGGATTGCGATTGTGTTCCCTTTCAAACTCCATCTGGGCACTGGCGGGAAGTTGACGCTTCGGTTGAGCCATCAAAGTGGTTGCATAGGCGTATGCATTCGTTAGTTCCATTATCTCCAGCTCGGTAAGTTCTTTTAATTCTGACAACGACTCGTAGACGTGGACTTTTCTCAACAAAGAGCTCAGAGCGTATTTCAGCCTAGCCAGCTTTGCGGAATCCAGCATCATGAGAGATAGTTTGTACAATTCATTTTCTATCTTAAGGAATCCTTCTACAATTTTTGGACTGATCAACGCCGCGTCTACTGCTCTGATAGCTGCTAATTTCACTGGAAGGGCAACGTTCTCGCGCATGCATAGCGACAAAAGTTTTTCTGGTGCGTTAACTTGCAGGAGAATTTCGGGGCCGGACGACAGCCTGCATAGGGCCTCGGCTAATCTGACGCCGACTTTCACGTGTCTGACTTTGTAAGCTGGCTGCGGTTGCGAACAGGCAAACTCGACGTTCAGTCCTGCGTCGACGATGTTGGATAGATTTTCCAAGTCCTGCGAACTCAGGTCGAAATTTCCTAACGTCGCGCACAGGTTTTCGCAATTATGTACAAAAGTTTCTTTCTCTTGGCCCGACGCATTGCTGAAATTAGTGACTGACTTCGATAAGGATACTATTATATCCTGCAGTTTTTCTATCACACTACTGTCCATTTTATCTTCAAAGAACTGTTCGCGTTTCTCCAGTTCCAAGAGATCCGGCGGATTGATTGCATACATTTCGTCAATTTGCACAGCCTCGATTTCAAAATCAACTGCAGGTGGTTCGTCATCTGCCATGACATCCTCGTCCGACAAGATTGGCTCAAATGGCTCTATTGCACCTGACCTTTCACCCTCCTCTCGCTCGCCATCTTCTTCCTCTGCAGAAATTGATTCTGGACTCAGAGATACCAGCGACTCCGTAGGAGGTGTTGATGGTCTTTTGACAGTTTTCTGTGTAACGGGTGAGGATTCTTCCTTCCACTGTTGAGGCTCCACTTTTGGTGGCTCAACCGAGGGAGTTCTTGTGCGCTCGACAACTGGCACTGCATGCACTGGTGGTGATGGTGTGGCTACTGGGCATGTTTCCTGCTAGAATAGTAAACATAATAATTTAATTGAAGAAACTAATGATAACAAGAGGGTAAATATTAAAGTGTTAAGATACAATGTTTTAAAGAGCTAACCAGTGCAGTTTGATGTGCTTGGTTTTCATAATACCACTCTGGCTCTTGCTCTGGTGGTGGAACATTGTTTACCGGTGGTTCCTCTTGAGGCACTGAAACAGGAGGGGCAGGAGGTGGAGCTGCCACAGGTATTTCCTGAGGATTGCTGAGTGATTTGGTGAGTGTACCGTACACAGCTAAGGTTATTGTTGTATACCAGCCTCTTAATACTAAACCATCAGTTGGCAAATGCTTTCTATCACATTCCAGTTGTATGTGGACATTTTGTTTATATTCCAATCCCCCGAGTGACTCAAAAGTCGAAGCGCCTGGCTTGCTCAGGTCATTGACAAAAAATTCAATCTCAAACTGAGATGGGTTTGTGGCTCTGTAAAGTAACATATTAGAGTAGAGATGATTCAATTTGTTGGTTAGTTAATGGGATTAGCATGACGGTGCAGTCTATCCTATACATACCCAAGCCGAACCCCACCAGGGAAGTCTGCTTGCACACGAGCCCCCAGAGGGATGATCCTCACTTCACTTATGTACACAGGCTTAGGGAATTGCACCAGATCCAAGTTCAATTCCTAGAATAGAAGGAATTTGTCAGCCAAAGTTCTGTCACAAGAATCAGGAAAATAAACAATATTTGACAGTAGAAGCCAAATGATCTTACCTCGGAAATGTCGTGTGAAAATGTGTCGAAAAATAGTAACTCTGTATTATCCATGATTTTTACAGACGACGTGAGACAGGCTCTCGTTAACTGAAAATCCACATATTTGTACCACTTTTACCTCGGAAAAGCGGAATATAAGTAGTACCTGACGCTCGCGAAACGAATTTTTAGAATATCGTGTAGCGGCTGTCTTGGACTTCTGGACAAGCGGACAAGGTTTATAGAGGTTAGGTATCCTGACTGAGGTAAGGTTAGTTGCGTCATGTGTGTATCGCGTCGTCAGCGTGCCTTTCGTGCCGACAGGACGCTCGTAAAATCCACTCATCCACTGCAATTACGAATTTCATTGTCGAGGCAAGGACGTTTCGGCAACGGTTTCGGTTTCGCAAAAAATGGAAACTATGGCGGACGGCAAGCCGTGCCGCACTTGTACCGATTTTAAAACCTGGGCAAAGCTACAAAAGCAGACGTTCGACTCGGAAAAGGTGAGCGAATTTGTTGCGATGAATGTTGACGCAATGATGCGAGCAATTGTTTACTTTCGCAGAAATCGGATCAGGCCAAGTCGGGACCGGATCACAAGTACACAGAGACGTCGAATGCAGGTAGGAAAGACTGCCCGTTGGACCGGGATGAGCTGGGCTCGAGTACGTGGGGATTTTTGCACACTATGGCTGCTCACTATCCGGAAAGTCCTACTGTGGAGCAGAGAAAAGATATGAAGACATTTTTTTACTTGATATCAAAGTTTTATCCGTGTAATATTTGCGCTGAGGATTTACAAGAGCAGCTCAAAAAGTCACCACCTAAGACTGATTCCCAGCATCAGTTGAGTCAGTGGCTCTGCGATATTCACAACCAAGTCAACAAAAAATTAGGTAAACTTGTTTTTGACTGTAGCTTAGTAAACCAGAGATGGCGAGATGGTTGGCTTGACGGTTCCTGTGATTGATGACCAATTTTTAGATTTCCTATAATTGTTACATAGCTGTAAAGAGAACTAACACATGCACAAATGGAAATGAGATAAACTAATTTTTGTAAATAAGTAAATATCTATATTTAACTTTATAAATTGTTCCCACATTGTATGAAAAGTGTAAATATAATCGTTTGGGTTCATACATAAATATATACATGTAATATTGCTTATTGTACAAATGTCTTTTACAATCAAGAGATAGTATTAACTGTTGGTGGAGAATGTGAGAGAGTAAAAAGTGTCATAGCAGTTCGAGTTTGAGGTTCGTAGGCATGTCCTTGACCTTCACCTCCTATTGGAACTACCTGACAAGTTCTGATGTGAAAAGGGAAATTAGTATTGGCAGATGATGGTCGTGTCACATATAAAAATGTTAGATGTCCAACAAATATCACCCAGAGAGAACTGCCTTTAACAACACTCTCTCTTACCCATTTGTCAATTAAAAAAGTAATAGTTAGTACCTAAAAATAAATATTTCGTTTATCAATAATTATTGCAATTTTTCTTATTTGGTTTCATCATATAATTATTGTCAATACCGTTAAAGGTTGGCAGAGGAACCAGCCAGATCCAAGAGATAGTAGAGATCCATAAAAATGAAATTTTACTGTAGCATTTCGACTTGTTTTGTAGCAACAAATGACAAAAACCACCCAGGCACTTATTTTCAAAGCCAGCAGTCCGTATCCAGGTGGAGATTCATACAAATACAAAACAATCCCTGGATCGAATGCTTCTGCTTCATAAATAAACAGTAGTAACTGGAGTGATATGGTTATACCAATGAAGGCACTTAGTCTCCAAGTTTCTATAGGTGTCAAGAGACTCTTTGTCACTGTGTAACCAAGCGACATTAGCAGTAAAAGGGTAGTAAAAGTTGTTTCTGAACAGGCTTCGAGCAAATTTCCAATCAGAGATACTCCTTTCAAGTCATATCCTTTCAAGGCTCTATTTACATTACTGTAGATTTCGCACAGCAATCCACAGAATTGAGTTATCAACGAAAACATAAATAACTTGTATGTTATGTGTAAAAGTCTTCTTGTGCGCAGTTCAAATGCAGTGTAAATACTAAAGCCTATTAGCAGGATGTAAATACAAGCGCCTATCATTAATTCTGGCAGAATGTCTGAAAAAGCACAACATTTGAGTAATTAATTAGCAATCTGTTAATCCTCAAACAGTATTACAAAAGAAAAGGAGGAGATCATACAAAATTCATCTGCTGAAAAATGATGTCTCCAGAAGCTGCCCCCCTCGGCATTGGTCAAGGATATCCAATAACTTATATTAAGTCCTTTCTCATTGTGACAATCGGACAAAGCTATGAACCACCATCGAGGCCTCGAGGAACGAAATTCCCTGTAACTCCTGCACCGAACTTGATTCTTATCTTCCGAAGTGAAGTAACATCCGGAGACTGCGGTGAAGGTGGAATATGGTGAAAGCGATACAATTTGTCCAAGTTCTCTGCTGAGGACTGACTCCCTTTCAAAGCACGTTTTGTTGGAAGGATATACACTTGGCCATTGCGTCGGGCTGTCATAGTATAGCAACAGATTCGCCTCTGTATGCTCATCGTCGATGATGAAGTCATACTGAAATCGGCCTTTTTCCGAGAGAAAACAAAATCTAGCTAGAAAAGCCCAATTCTGAAAGATGTACAAAAGTTACTTGTTAATTGTATTTAGTATGTATTTTATCCTTCTATAATTACGTACGTATGCTTTGCACTATTATATAAATAATTTTATAACTTTTGCGAATAGCAATTTTCAAAAATTTTATAAAAACTCGCTCGTGGAATCGAATGAAAGCTCCGCTAAGCAGACAATAATTACATTGTTGATTTCTCTATTGTTGCCGTGGAGTTTTCGCAATATTCGTACGAGAAACACTTATCGATTAAACAACCCTCCCGAACGAAAGCTCATCCGATTGCTCAATATAGCCCAAAAACAGAACAGTTCGAATCGAGCTTTCAAGCACGACTGACAAAAGACCGGAAAGCAGCAAACTTATATTTCATCCCCATGTAAATATCGGTCAATTTACAGTAAACATATAAAACTCAAAGGACGCCAACACACGTATTTATTTAAAAAAAAAATCGATTACTTGATGCGTAGTTAACTGTCCGGTGAGAATCCTAGCGCTGCAAAACCGATCGACGAGGCCGACGAGAAATATGATCACGTAGACATTATGCATAGCTGACTGCTTATCCGCACTGAGCTGTCGCCGTTAATTTCGACAATCATGACTGTAATAATGCCAATCGCCCCTTGCAACCCCCAGCGCGATTGACAATATTTGCCTGACTGATGCTTCTGTTACTGGTGTATGTACGACACACGACGGTAGTCCGGTTCACTATGCGGTGTCCGCGATCGATATTTTTCCTTGCGAAGACGTATACTAGCGCACAATGTGTCGGTATATAAATGGGGTTGATTATTGACTCTTGGCGGACGCGTTTAGCCGATGTCCACTCGAAAGCTCGAATTAAAAATTCAAGATATTGATAATGCTGTTCTGTGGCCGATGAATGAGCTGGAATTCGTTTTTGTATAAAGCTTTCGAAAGGTGGCTTTAAACTTAAATTCTTTTTATCCTTATTACACTTTTATAAATGTAATTTGAAGATCAATCTTGATTAAATTAGACGAGAGGTACATTCGATGAGTTTTTAATACTTGAAAGTGCCACTCGCTATTATTTATAAACCATGCGAGTTTTCTTATATATGCTGCTTTCGGTAAAGTCAAATATTTGGAGGGCGTCTATATACCACTGCAAACGCGCGCTATAGCTTCGAGTGAGATATTAGGATAGAATTCGCATAATTAAGTCGATATATAAGACACTAGGTAAAATCTGAATATATACATACAGTGCCTACCGCTAGTCCGACTATAAGCTCGTCGGTACAAGAAGAGCGAATAAAGCTTAGACTGAATGAACAAGGATTTTTTAGAAAGTAAAAATGACTCGTTTTTTATAATTAATAAATTTATCTTTGATCAATATCGGGTATGCACATGCGTATCGCTTCTTTTGTAAACGAAATAATGTATTAAATAATTTTAAAAATCAAGCTGTAAGCCAAGTCCTCGGATTGCTGATGGTAATCGTATCGATTTCCTCCTTTGTGAAACCCTTGACCAACATTTTAGGTAGCACGTTGTTGATGATGTGAGCGTATCCATGGCCGCCGAAGTTCATCTGTAAAAACGAATACGGAATTTCGAATAGGATAAATAAATAACGAACAAATAAATAATTAAATAAATACGAAAAACAAACCAAACGATGCTTCGTGTGAATGTCATGGCTCATCAGAATTCTGTCCAATCTTCCTTCGTCTTTCAAAAGCTGTATTTTATCAATTCGCTGAGCATCAGACGGCATATCCGTAGGAACGTGCAACTGGTAATAAGAGCACTCGACGCCAAAAAGGTCCCACTGACAATACGATCCCAATTTGGCAAACTCCAGCAGATCCTCGTCCTTTGTCAGAGTTCCTATTGTTCGGGAAAATTATATTTACAACGAGTTCGACGACTCGCGTAATTCATACATCGTACAACACTGATCTAATTATAAACTCACGATCCAGATGGGACATGATTGCTTTTTTAACGTCGCCCCCGGCTTCCAAGTATATTCTCAAAATTTCAAACGGAGCTGCGGCATCTCTTCCCGGGTGAAAGCTCACTGGGCATTTCAGCTGCTCTTGAGCGTGTGCTGTTGCTCGAATGGCTCTTTTTTCAAAATCTGTAATCGTCAAAGAGAAAAGTTATGCAATTATTAAATTTCACTGATGACCATTCAATTTTACCTTCGATGGGCCAGGCGCTTCCCACTTCGCCTATGAAGCCAGCTTTTACCGATGGATTACCCTCGCAACCAACTGTCAACTCTTGCGTTATTAAATTATACATCTGCTCTTCCGTTGCTGTCAGAGATGGCGAGGTTTGCGTTAAAGCTACATAATGACCTGTGTAAAAAATCGGATAAAAATCATCGCATGTATGATAATTTTGAATTTTCAAATATTTTACTTTGCCTCTCTATAGAGAGGTTGAAAGTAAGTTTGAAAAAAAATCAATCGATCATGATTGTCATGTAAACAATAGGCGAAAGTAAATAATAAATTGCTGAGTACCAGTGCCAGCAATTACATGAACGCCGCTTTCTCTGCTGGCTTTCTGCATCAGCGGAATGTCCCGCTTGATTCCGTGACTCGTGTTCTCGACGATCGTGCCACCGCCGCTTTTTTTATAGAACTTTACGTCTTCTAAAACCGCAGCGGCGCTATCAGTGTCGTTGAAATGCAGGTTGTATTTGCTGCCATAGCTAAAAATAAATGCACGTTCGTTTGGTTCAGTATGGAAATCGATTTCTAATTGATGTATCGATCGCATCTTGCCGGAGAGCAAGGCTCATAATTTTTTTATGACTTTTATTCATATTGATGTGAATTATGATACGTATACACGATACGTATACATATAGCAAAGCTAAAAATATCCTTGACCGTCGTGTAACTTCGAACGAGTTCTTTCAGTATAATTTAAAATCTATCTGTAAGTATAGAGTATAGTAATCTTGTAGTTTCCTCTACAGTATAGAGATTCTGCAGATATATGAATGCTACACAGGTACATAATATTCACATATATAAGAGAATACCAAGAGTATATGTATATGTTTATTATAATGCTTACGGATATTGTTTAAGTACTCCGACATTTTTGAGGTCAATTTTCCCACTGACAAACTCGTTAAGAATCTCGGGCGGTGGCGCGTAAAACTTGTCGAAGTCAAGCGCTAGATGTTCGTGAGTCAGAACTACTCCGAGTTCCGATGCATTGACAGAGCCCAGTACTTAAAACAAAAACAAAACTAGTTTACATCGAATAAATTATACGAGTCTTTGTTATGTAGTCGTGTTATACCTGTTTCCACGAATTTATTCGACATTTTGCTAGAATTTTCTCCGATTCTACAATAGAAAGCGCAGCTCTGCCGTCGTCAAACCTTGATGCCTATCAACTGAATAACTAAGCAAGCAGATAATTGCCTTTATCGCTGATGTTTATATATACGATCCCAACGTCACTCCGATTTATGCACCGCTTTTCGGCCATCCACAACAAAGTTTAAAGATAAAAAACATTGTTGTATATGCATGTTTCTAATTGAATCATGAGATTACGATTTTCTTTTTTTAAATAATATTATGTATACGTATGTGTGGAAAAAATAAGATTAAAAATTTTGCTTGCGAGCAAAAAAATCTACTTACGTTTTAATGCAAGATTGAGAACAGATATTAATCACTTAAATGATCACTCCATTTAAAGATTTGATTATGATTTTATATGATATATATTTATATCACGTGTTTTATTTTACATATAACAGGTATAATACCTCTTTACAAGAATAAATCGCATTGTCGTTTAAGGATTGACGTAGCATTCAAATGGAACAAGTTTTTACGGGATATCCTCCAACTGGAGACAAAGTCAATATGATGGCAGTTACGCTCGTATTTTTTCCGATTTTATAGATAAAGCGTATAACAATGCGTTACATATAAAATAAGTAAGCATTGTCTAAGTTTGTTGCAACTTCACTGTTTTTCATTTTTGTTTCTTCGAGTCATTGCACAGCTTTGTATTCCCAGCGAGGCCTTTTCTTCGCTAACTTAACGCTTTGAACGTGTAGAATTACGTTGAAAACTTGAAAAATCTATTTTCATACAAAGATTTTTTTATGTCACAGCTAAGTCCAAAGTAAACATACAAAAGGTTTTCTGATTAATACAGTTTATAAAAGTCTATTATTATTCGCTCTTCATAAAAAAAACGACCTTTCAAGTTTAAAAATCGCAATTCCACGCAACTGTCCGAGTGATAATTGGTTGTGTCACTTTATAGTGTGCACATTTTAACTGGATGCACCGAGAGTAGACCTTTACAATCTTCGATATAAATACTTTGGATGATTTGGAGAAAGTTGATACAAATAAAACAAACGATTTGAGTCTATTGTCAAGCTGAACATATGGGATTCAAAGAAACACTATTAATTTGAAAAAGTTTATAGTTATAGTTCGCTTTTTCCCTCTTGATATATATTTATATTGTATACGTATCTATCAATTGAACAATATTACATAAATGAAAAGATGATGTAATGTTGATTTCAACAATTTTCCATTGAAAAATACAGTTATGACCGTCTTGCGTTTGTGAAACATGCCAGAGCTACTTCTCTAGAATTTATGTATGTATGTACGATATTTTTATGCCGATTATTTAAATATATATTCTACAAAAGCGTACAACGGTCAATCTTCAAAGGAACTAAGGATTTCGGTTCCATAAAAAACCTCGATTTTTTTTTCTATCAATTTAAATAGTAAATAATAATATTATTCAGTTCCAATTAGCCGCCCTAACGTTCAACGTAGTCCATTAAACTTCGTCGATTCTGCACGTTCCTTGCAGGAAAATTGCATGATCGTCCTTACCGGCCAATCTCTTAAACGAGATTTGCCTGCGATCGCCAATGTTACTCAGAGTACAACATGTATTCAATATAAACTAGTAATATTAGCAATAATAATATAATAATAATTTACATTTACACAAGACTTTGCCTTACTCAACCACTTACAGAATTGAAATCGCTACTACTCAACTATTTTTTTGTATTTTTTCTTTCTTTCTTTTCATTTTATGCGCTTGCATATTTCTTCTCCAACATATGTTGACCGACGTTATATAAATGAATAAATATAAAAAACGAAATATCAACCTGACATCGACTCCACACCGCTAATTTCAATCGAACAAGGCATGATACGGTAATTATAATATCTATACTATGCACGTAGAATTGCCAGCCGCCCAACTTCCAATCAAAGTGTACTAGTAACAATTTTCATGAAGAACGTTCAAAATCATTTCATTGTCGTTTCACACACTAGTACGGCGGGTCATCACAAATTAAGATGGCGCATATAATCGTATCACTTAACAGTTTTAGAGTCTTGAACAGTTCGAAGCTTCATAAACTACTGTCGTCGCTATCGTCTGCCTGAGCATCAGCCGCCACATTGGCAACGACACCGCTGCCTTCGCCACTTGCCTCGCCGCTTGCTTCCCCTTCTTGCTCTGTAGAACTATTGAGCGTTTGCTCTTCTGCTAAATATATATAATATTACTTTAACTGTTCTACATTCATAGCATTTCTTAAAAATACCAAAGGGTAGAGGAATACATTACCTGACTGCGTTACAAAAGATTCGTCTTCACCTTGTCCAGGGCTAAGGATAGCTTCTTTTATTTGGCTATTGACGCCTTTAGGGTCTAAATCTGTAGCCCAGCTGAAGTACATCAATGCAAGATGAGTGTTGCCTAATTTTTTATGAATCTGTAAATGAAAGTCGTATTGATATCTTGATAAGTGATATTACGCGTCATAGTATTAATAAATGAAGATTGCATCTTACTTTTCCTATAGAATAATAGACTAGTGACTCTTTGGGTACGATATTTTTCAGTTCTTCGAACTCACTGAGAGCCTCTGCATTTCTACCAATCGAGAAATTAATACTCGCGCGATGGAATTTACATAGAGTATTGTCAGGGTCATCTTGGATTGCTCGATTTAAAGTATTTAAAGCTTGGTCAACCTTCTTTAAGGCATGTTGAACAACACCTATGTGGCACATGATTGCAGAGTTGTGTGGATTTATATGTAATGCCCTTTTAAAGTGCAACTCTGCTAAGCTATACTGCTCTTGTTTTGAGAAAATAGTTCCTAGTCCGAACCTGTAATGTTACATTAAACGTATTATTTAATGATGCAAATGGAAGAATTATATCGTGTATAATAATAGATAAACATACCAGGCGTTATAATGACGAGGATCTAGCCTTATAGCATTTCTAAAAGCTGTAATAGCTTTATCCAATTCCTCTGTAATTACATATTCGTGTCCAAGGAGAGTATAAGCATAAGGAAAATTTGGATTAACTTGTATAGCTCTTTGAAAGAACTTGATTGCAGTCTCATGTTCAGTTTGAGCAGAAAATAAGTTGCCAGTTGCACACCAGGCAGCTGGAGAATTTCGATCTTCTGCTACTAAGTCTTGAGCTAATGTAGACAGTTGTACTTCAGCATGCAAATGCCATAATACAGTACTATATATTTCCATTAATTCGGTCCTATGAGGTTCTAATGTTCTAACTTGTGCAAAATGACTGTAAAATAACGTAGCATTAGCATGGTATATATGTATAAATATTACTTATATAAATTTCGTGTCTTAAAGTCTTACTTTGCTGCTTTCTTATAATCAATCATTTCAAAATGTGCTTTAGCTAGCATAGACAACACCCAACCAGTATTATAATGATGCCTTGGCAATACAGACAATATTTCAACAGCATCTACACATTTAAATTGACACAAGTAGTTATATGCTTCTCCAAGTTTTCGCAAAAGAGACATTAAACCCTCTGTAAAAGAAAATCAATTTGTCAACTCATTTTATTTAGCTACAAATGTTTATGTTGGGCAAGTAAATAAAAGTTATAATGATAGTATACCTGCTGAATGCTTTTGAATAGTTACAGGACTGGTGAATGCTGCATTGTTACTTTGATTTAAAGCATTGGTATTTGCTACAACCTTCTCTGAAGTGATCGTTTCACTTTTTTCTTTCTCGTTTCGATTTTTCTCGTTCAAGTCATTATAATTTGCCTTATTAAGATTACTTTTCGACAGTCTTGTTTTAGTTTTACGAGAAGGAGATTTCGGAGTCGTGAATTTGTTCCTATTTGGAGATTTATTGTTTTCCTGTGAAACAAAGCCAAGTATGAGTCATGCTGTTGAATGAGTAATAAGGGTCAAATAGTCACAATAATGTAGGGTACTTTCTCCAGTCTCAATGTAGATTAGATAATTGATATTACTTACTTTCACAGAGTAGCTGTGACTAAAAAGCCTTGACGATCTCCTAACATTGGGACCTTGGAGCGTTGGCTGAGGAGGAACAGGAGTAGCTGGAGTAACTGTGACAATATTTGCTGTATTACTAGTATTTCCAGATTGTGAAAATACTAATTTGCCTTGTTGCAGGGGTGTTTCTTTCCTCGATATCAATTGCTATAAATACAAAATATGATGAATGAACATAGAACTATTATTTGAGTCAAGCTAACAGATTAATTTTACCCCAGCATGGGTTTTTAAAATACTAACGCGTTTAGCCAAACTTTTTTGATCGTTTGCTTCTGTCAATGTTGCATGGGTGGATATAGCTGGGGGCTCTGGAGTGTTGATGTCTAAAGGCAAGATTCCAAAACTTGGTGTCAAAGGACTCATTGAGCTACTGAACATACTTCTGTAACGTGGTGGCTTTCCACGAGGAGACATGGTGGAGCAGGTATTCATGTGATTGGATAGGTTCTGTGGACTCTCTTCTATTGATGAGTACAGTCTAACATTGGAAGATAGACCATTTGTTCCTTGATTTGGCGTTCTTAAAAATAATTCATCCAATTATTACAAGCAAGTTGAAAAAGAGTAAACTAAGTAAAAAAATGATAGTGAAATAGTTTTGTGCTTTGGTAACTCACATCTGAATATTATTGGATGTTGGAGTGATTGGAGCATTGTTGCTTGGTACAATGAGATCTGGTTCAGGTGTATAATAAGAGACAGGAGTACTTCCAATGCATGTGGATAGATTATCCAACTTATCCAGCTGGAATATTTTCTTTGCATCAACCTTTTCACCAGTGTTGCACACCTCCTCAAAAGAGTGCCACAAGAACGGATTGAGTTTCAGAGCCAACCTATGAGCTTCGTTTCCCTTTGAGGTCCTTGTCATTTTGTAACATATCTTGGCTATGATTTGAAGCGAAAAGCAAGCTTCATCTCCAAACTGGGTGACAATCTCGTCAAAATTCTTGATCTGCTTGTAGTATCCCCCAACAATGGCAGCCTCTGCCTCTGCATACATTCCCAAGTCATAGCAGCACTTTGCCAACAGGAATTTACACTGTGGGGAAGTCAGTGAGCGCTTTGAGAGCAAAGCCTGCGCCTGTCTCACTTTTCCAGCCCGATAATAACTTGTAGCAAGAAGAAACAGCGTCTCTTCATTATCCACTGCAATACGATAAACAAGTAGCAGTCAATTTACATTTATCTAAATAGCAGAGAGCGAATCAGAAAGAAACTATTGAGTGTATGTAACTTGCCTTCGGCGAATAATCTTTCTGCCAGAAATATCGCGTCTGGGTAAGCATAGTGGTTCAAGCAGTGCCATATGGCTGCCTAAAAATAAAAATTATTGTTTTATATCTCAATATCTCTGATCACTAGGCGCATAAATATCCGCAGGAGCATGACGCATTTGTTAAAAAATTCAAGCGCGGAAATTATTGATTCCGCTCATGCGGAATTTCGAACTAGTAGTACAGCTCTCCCCCTCGAGCGAGTACGTAAGTAGCTTGTCAATATTATATCGATGCAAATATCGTGAGAAATGATCGTTCTCCCGATTTGCGCCGCGCCTTGCGCGAATCTAAAATAATGCACGAGTGCATCGCTGCAAGGCTAAGGCTTCGGGACATTTTGCGATTCCGACTGTCGCAATAACGCGCCAAGGATATCCCTATGTCCCAGTTCCCAGCCACCCCCGCAACAGCCAAAAAAGCTCGTAAACTCGAGTAACACGGGCATCCGATCGAAGTCGAGTATCATGGGTCAGTCATTCATCAACGGAGATGTCAATATATCGCCCGCGACAGGGGAGAGCTCATTTGGTATAACGAGAGATGTTGCGGGGGGCATCGTTCGTATACGTCAAGGCTTTTCCCTGTACAGGCCTTACCTGTACTGGCTCCTGGACGATCATCTCGGCTGCGAACTCGCGCGACCGACGACCAAAGCTACGACTCTGGAGGGCTGCAGCAGGGATTCAACTCTCGAGCTCGCACGACTGCCGTTTTTATCGCGGACGTTTCTCTCTCAAGAGTCCATCTTTGCTCGGAGAGCTATACTCGACGACGAGAACTATACTTATATGTCTCTGTCTCTCTTGCGCGCCGTCGACCTCGTCGCTTTTTGAAGTGAACGGCTGACTTTACACCGCAGGGCTGCTAACCGAATTTCGATGTTTTCGAACTTTTGCTGCTGTCGTTCGCTGAGCTGTCTATGTATTTTGTCGAGAAGTTTGATTGATAATTCGACGGATGAGATTTTCTACGGGAAGTTCGGAAATGTTTTGTTGAGCAGGTGAATTGAGGGAGTTTAGAGCGAGAAATGAGTCAGCAGGGCTGACAACTGCCGACTCGCGTCGAACTTTAGGTAGAGTGGAGCACAGTTTGTTTTGATTTCGTTGTGGCTCGACATACCTGATACGTCGTTGAGTTGTTGCCGATTTATCAACAAATTAAATGGCTGCTAATGAAATAAAGCAGTCGCTCAGAAAATTGGACTTTCCATACTGTGCGAGGGAAGCGCTATGTCGAATAGGTTTGTGATATAATCTTAATTTTGTATGTTTAATCGTGTTGTATATGGATTAGGATTGTAATATTTAGCTCATTTATTGTTGTTTATTATCTTTAGAAATGTTGTGTGGAAGACCGGGGAAGCAGATGGATCTACAGATGGACTTGATGTCCGAATTCGTGTTTGGGGAAATCGAAAGGAGGAAAAAGCGTAATGTTCCCGTGGCCATCCAAGAGTTACAGCTGATCGAGATCTTCAGTGACTTCTTCGAAAGTCCTGGCGGAAGCCCTGCTGTTAGAAATGCAGTCTTTTTATCACTCTATCCAGCGGAGACTCCAAGACACAAGATTTTGGGAAACCTTGTCTCGTTGTCTATAGCGACTCAAAATAAGGCTGTTTTAAATGCTGCTGGCATCTGGATGCAACAATTGGGCTCGACCTCTCTACAAAGTGTTGGTCTAGCAAGGCACATACTAAATGACTATTTCGTTCTTATTCCTAATTCAATTGATAGGCTTAAGCAGCTTCCAAACCTTGTGCCCCATTTTACAGCCAACTTACTGACAGCTATTGGAGAGGTTTACAAAGATAAGAATCCTCCAACAGAATTATTGAAGTTGATTGGTGACTGGATTAATGATAATCCTAGTTTATTATTGACATCTCTGATGGACAATCCTGCTCTACCCACAGGTGGTATTCCCATGACCCCTATTACACCAATAGCAGGACTTTTTAGGTATGAAGATATATGATTTTGCATAAAGAAATATATTATTTTTTATATTAGTTAAAAACAGCATTACTTTATTTTAGGTGGTCTATCTTGAGTCCATTGAGAAATCCATCAGAGACTACGGATCAGGAAGAACAGCAAAAATGTTACTCAAAAATTCAACAACTCTTGATGGACTCTGTTCTACGACTAAAGAGTAATGGAAGTAATAAACATGCTATTTCTGCACAACATCTGGCAGCTACAACAAGAGCACTCAGTGCTATCGTACAATCAAATCCAGAATTAGACAGCAGTTTAAGGGATCTTGCTATGGAGAGACTTGCTCAGTCTGTTAGTGCAGCAATGTCTGCAAATTGTATATATGGAAATAAGCGTATGTATAGAATTTTTTTTATATTCGAATTTTAACAGTATGCAGATAATTAAATACATTTAATTCACATTACAGAGGAACTGCTTGCATTGTTGCAACCATTAGCATATCAGCACTTTTTAATAGAATGGACCTTACAGACTTATACATCCAAAGCCGCTTAAAAAAAAATTTATTTACAGTTGGTAAATATGACTTTGTACAAAAACAAGTAATGATTTATACATAAATTTGTTAAATATACAAATTTTTATTGATTAGCCTAGTAAATTTATATTTTATTTTTATAAACATTTTAAAATGGTTTAAATTTCCGTTTTGCTTTGATTTGTTCCAACTTTTTCTTATCGAGTTCAAACTTCTTTCGCAAATCTGCCAAATCTGAAATAAAAGAGAAATGTTGAAAATGTTACCTAAAGAACACTGTCTTATTTTTTCTCACATGAAACTTACTCTGTTTTTTAGCTTCTCTGATTTGGAAGGTGTAGAAGTTCAGCAGCTGTTTCTTTTGTTTCTTTAGTTCCTCTTTTAATTGAACCTTCTGTATTGTAGACTCTTTTCTCGCAAGAGCAAATTGACCTCTCTTCTTTCTTCCAGTCACTGTAGTCCATCCTTCTTCATCCTTTGCTTCTTCAGCTGCTTTTTCTGCTTCTAATCTTGCTGCAACCTTCTGATCATATGCATTCATATACTCTTCAATAGTTTTCTTTATCTGTCGTTCATCTTGTATGGAGTCATTATAATCTTTGCACCACTCTGTAGAAAGTAATTATGACGTGATAATCATTGAATGTAGGATTTGGAGAATGATTAACTCTGAAAGGTTACTTACTTTTAATGCCTGTCAGTACAGGTGCATCTTTTGTGCTCAACACTAGTGTGTGTTCGGAATGTAACGACAGAGCTTTATTTAATCCTGTATCTTTTACAAACACAATATATCCAGTCTTGAAACCATCTACTGAGCCATTTGAATTTTTTGCAAAACTCACAGATTTAACTTGTCCACACTCACTGAACGCATTTTTCATAGATTCAACTGTAGCGTATGGTGGGATGTTCAAGACAAAAAGAGTTTTTCCCCTTGGATATTCTGGTTCTTGATTTCTTATAGAATGTTCCTTGATGAATAATTGATGTCTGTCGGAACTCGTAATATCGTATCGAATCCATAGAGCTAAAATATTATAATAAATATATATTTAACTAACCTCAAAGTTTGATAAATATTCCATTATACTAAAAAATACAAATGACAAAGAATATAATTTTTTAAATTTTCGATGCATTTTACTCACTGTTAAAATTTCCAATTTTTTTCTTTTCGACAGTCATTGTTTATCACGGTTATTATGTCTCTTTAATCAAAGTAAACAAAACAGCATGTTGCACATGGATCGCAGCCGGTACATTTCAACTAGCGTCACTACTTCTCTGTTTTATCATTCGAGTTCAGATAGAGTTCCAGACTCTAGCAGACGGCAAAAATCAATGTTCCCATTTTTCGTTGCCAAAACTGTCTCTCCTGGATAGATCCTCAACTCCAGCCTGTACAAAATATATGATTGCTGCAGCTGTTAAGCTATTAACTCAAAATTCATTTCGCGGAGCAACAAGAACATTTATAAAACAAAGATTATCCCTAAGAGTGAAATAATAACCCAATAACAACCCAAATATTTCTCCAAATTTAAAAGTTCACCAGCAGGTGTCGCCTTCCCTCAATTTTCGACTTTCGTGCCAGTTTTTGACCACAGAGCCAGTAGTTCTACACACGCGCACGATTATTTTTTCGAAAGTACTGCTATAGTGCTTACTATCGCAGACTATATATCTCCCGAACTATACAGTGTACACACACAAGCAAAACATACGACGCGGTCCTGATATAAGTATTCGCCGTGCGGGGGAGAAAAAGAGCCGCCGGTCAAGTAGCGTCCCGTTAGCGTCCGCGTGGCGGCTGGTGGCGTGGCACGTCATCGAGAAAGAGAGAGAGAGAGAGAGAATCGAGTTCGAGTAAGTAAGTAGTAGGAGAACGAGAAAGACAGAGTCTGAGTACTTATCGGCTTTTCGAACGGTTCTTCGCGCACGTCGCTTCGCACTGTGTGTACCGGGTGCTGTACTTCGTCTTCCAGGACGGCTTTTCCTGACGCACTTATTGTGAAGGATCTCAGTGAAAGCCAGCAGGATGGTGGCGATCAAGGGAAGGAAGAGCTCGAATAAAAATCCGCCGATTATGAGCCATGAATTCGTCATCCAGAATCATGCGGACATCGTCTCTTGCGTGGCGATGATCTTCGTCGTCGGCCTTATGGTGCAGGTTGGTGATTTACTTTTTTAGGTGACTCCGATTCTCTATTGTTCGCTGACTCGGGCTTGTTGTTCCGAAATGAGTATCGGAGTCGCCGAACGATATGTTCGAGTAGTTTTGTTCCAGTTCGTTGAGTTTCGATTTTCTCTTTTTTTTTTATTGCGAGTACTTACTCGATTTTTTCGATATTGCAAAGAGAGATCGGATATTAATACCGAACAAGAGGTTTTAAACGATTATCGGGACAATTTTTGTTATAAAAAGATGCATTTTGCAAGATGCATGATCACTTGCAGCTTCCATATGTTACTCTCCGAAACTACTTTGGTTCTTTGGAGTTGAGCCAAAACAAGTTTTTGAGTGAAACTACAACAGTTCAGGTTATTGTTGACCGCATGATTGAAGATTTTCAAGAAAATTTTATCTCATTTAATTTTTAATTTAACAGGTGACTTCGCCATGGGCCTATACTTTCATTGCTATCCACCACAATGTTTCTTCCTTGATGTCGCTGGATGGCACTGGACCACCACCGATAACCAAGTATACTACAGGATGGAAGGATGCCTGCGCAGTTTTCTTTTATTTCCTAATCACTATTGTTATGCACGCTGTTATCCAAGAATATATTTTTGATGTTAGTATCTTAGCTGCTTATCAATGATATGAGCTGCGATAAGCTATAGTGACTTCTATAAAATAGTTTTCTACTTTGGTTTTCAGAAAGTATCCAAGCGTCTTCGTTTAAGCAAGAGCAAGCTTTCAAAATTCAATGAGTCTAGCCAGCTTGTTGTGTTTTATGCTCTTTCTGTTATTTGGGGAATTGACATCATCATTAGGTAATTTTTTAAACCGATCACTATACATGTTTTTCTATTATATATACATTTATTCTTCTAAATTTTCTATTGAAATTTTAGAGAGCGTTTTATCTTCAACATCCCTGCTTTGTGGACTGACTACCCAGCACCAATGTCCTTTTCTCTGAAATTGTTCTTTGTTGGTCAGCTTGCTTACTGGCTCCACTGCTACCCAGAACTGTATTTCCAGAAAATCAAGAAGGAGGAGATCCCAAACAGAGTTTTGCAAGCCACTATTGGATTAGTTTACACTCTTGCTGCCTATGTCTTAAAGTAAGAACTTGAACATTTTCTTTTTTTAATTATAAATTGTTTTTCAATGTTTATCACGGCTATGTATTAAAAAACTAATTATCTTAAAAATTAATAATCAATATTTTCAGCTTCCAAAACGTTGGTGTGATCTTGCTGGTACTTCATCACGCTGGAGAAGGTTTGTTGCATGGAGCTCGTTTGGTTCACTTTGCTGATCAAAAAGAAAAGGCATCCAAAGGTAAAATTAAGTTTATATTTAATATGAAAGATTAATATAAAAAATAAATATCGAATTATAAAAGACAATATTATTGAATTTACAGCCGCGTTCCTTTTGGCCAACTCAGTCTTCATGGTTGCTCGTTTTGCCACCATTATCATCTCCGCTCTTGTTTTCATCTTTGGATTGGGCCAAATCAAAAACGACCTTAACATTGCTGAAGGTTACTTTAACATCCCAGCTATCAGAATCGGTGCATTTGTAGCAGTTCTGGCCTCCCAATTCTTCATGTTATACATTTTTCTGAAGAAGCAGTACCAGCGCGCTCGTGAAAACGAAGTCCCAGTTGTATCCAAGGTCAAAGTACTGAAACAGAAGCCCAAGAAGAAGGAGGGTAAGCATTTAAAAATTCTTAAAAATTAATTCTTATTGGTGCGCATTTTTCATGCTAATTCAATTATTTTTTCATTTAATAGCGAACAAGAAATCGGGTGGATCTGAGGATGAGGTCGATTCCGATCAAGGCACAAAGAAGAGCGTTCGATCCAGGTCATCAACGAAAGCGAAATAGCGCGTTTCAGTTCGTCTCTCTGGACGAGTAAATCTTCTCGAAGAAGATCACGAAGGTAGCACGAGAAAAACTCGTCAAGGTTTTACGAGACAATGAGTTATTTCTTCTTTCCTTCAGTCGTTGCAATTTAACGATATTTTGTACAATAAGACTTGAATCGATCATAAGCATGTTATCAGGCTAGTTCGTACGAAATCGCGCAAACACTATAGTACGAGCCAGCCTGAAATCGCGATATATATATATTTAAAAAGGAATAGAATATATATATATATATATATTTTTAATAATATTTAACAGAAATACTCTGTATAGTCATGGAGTCAGAAAAAAAAAGTTTATTTGACGGTGCGCTCTGCTTGCCCATTGTTCACGTTTTCTCTACTATTATATAACATCACTATATTATATCATAGACTCTCAGCGACATATCCTTTAATCATTGTGCGTTGTGCGATAGATTTTTATGAATCAAAGAAGCGAGCGATGGTGAATTATTGTGAACGAATAGTTGGAAAGGAAAAGATTCAAAGAATATATGCATTCAATTTTTTACAACAGATCTTTATTCATTTCGACACCAACGGTATATTCTATAAAAAAAATGTACAAAATTAAAAGTAAAACTCACAGCAACTCGAGCCCTACTTATCGGTTCCGTTGCTCCTCATATCGGCGCACAAAAAAAGAACAATCAACAACGCGACTGATGGGAACCAACGGAGCTCGTATCTTCTTTCCAAGCCATACGACTATCTCCTCCAGCTCTATCAAGATCAGCCATCGGCGTCACTCTCTCTCCTCGTCCTTAAGGCTCTCTTTGCTGCTGCTGCTTTTACTGCGCTTGGTCTTGTTGTAATCAGCACTGCGATGCGAGTGATGGTGCTCGGGACCACCGTAGTAGTGTCCGTAGTGTCCATGACCATGACCGCCGTACCATCCATGTCCATGGCCGTGGTCATGTCCGTAGTAGCTGGGATATCCGTAACCGTGGTGACCGCCGTAGTGTCCGTGTCCATGATAACTATGGTAGGGAAGCTGAACGTAGGGGAAACCGCCGTGGCCGTGACCGTGACCGTGACCACCGTATCCATGACCGTGGCCGTGTCCGAAGTAGAAACCGTGATGATGATCGTGATGGTGGCCGTGATGGTGACCGTGATGATGAACAGGGAATGGAATCGGTATTGCGACTGGGTAGGGGACCGGGTGTTTGATCGGTATTGGGTACGGATGGTGGACCGGAACGGGGACCGGATGCTTCACTGGAATCGGTACTGCGTGCTCAACCGGTACTGGATAGGCCTGTAAAAACAATTAAAATTTTTGTCATAAAATGTTGTTAAATCTGATGTTATTGATCCATCCGATTTGGCTAAAAGCAGTATCATTATATGATTACGAATTTCAAATCTATTCATCTCGACTGGTATATCACAAACAAACGAAAAAAACGTGATCGAACATCTAGCAATTAACATCGCATGTATAAATGTTAAAAATCAATTACGGAAGCTATATATATAATAAACGAGTTTACGCTTTTCGCCGCAGGCGTTGTCATTGTAGTCAAAGAATCAGCTTCGATTCGAACGAGTTTTTGCATCATGTACGTATTTCCAGGTGTGTCTAATGCAAGTATACGCACTACCGAGTTTACCTTATTCGGAATGCGCGGACAAGTTTTAGGAATCCACGCCTAATATATAGTGATCTGGATGATTGAATCGATTGATTCGTTACTTGCAGGCGTGCTCCCTTTCGAGAGGTGCAGGAAGTTGAGGCTTATACTTCCGGTGACAGTTTTCTAATTGGACATCTGGGAGGAGTTTTTTCCGTTTTTTTAGAATGATGAAAGCGCGGTGAATACTTGTGATGCTATTTCGCGCAGTGCATCGATTAAAGGACGTTTCATTCTAATGTTTGTATGGATTAGTTTATTTATAGTTGGTATTATATATAAACGGAAAGAATTTTGTATAAAAATTATATAGAAATTAAGGATAAATTATTGTATATATATGTATAAAAAATCTGTAGGAACTTTTCTTTAACCAAGCCATAGCTTAAAACCTATAGGTTATAGTGATAGATACAAAACTGATTAATTTCCAAAGTGAGTTCAAATATGAAGGTCTAGCCGTTTTTCAGGCTAAAAAGGTGAGGACTTTTCATACAAATGACGTATGATTTTAAGGGTTTCTGGGGTCGCCTAATAAACAATCAATTTTGCGTAATTAGTTTGTTTAAACAAATTTTTGCTAATTGAAAAAAATTAAGTGCAAAACTAGCTTTGCGAAAAAAAATTACTATACAAATGCATATTCATGACAACTGAACAATTTTGTTTATCTTTACATTCATAAACAAATTTCTTTTGCAATGTTTAATCAGTTTTACAAAATTAGTATTAATAATTTGTTTAAACACATTTGTGCAAGCTTTTTCTAACTAAATGCAGAATTGTGTTCCCCTTATGAATATGAAGCGTTTACATTAAGCTGTTTCTTTCCCGAATACTTGTTAATCAGTCGATAGTCGGAAATACTAAACTTTTCACGGGTTGTTTAAAAGCTATTCCTTGAAAAAAAGTTATCTGCGCTTGAGAATTTTATACAACTTTTTATCGGATCGGTAATTTTGAAGGGTTTCTTTAAGTATAGCTCGCGCGAGCGTTTCTGCACACATAGCATACTAACTTGCATTTCTTTAAAATTAATTGTTAATTAAGCTAGATCGATAAAACGCGCGGGCGATATGAAGTTTGCACTCGAGCACCTTCAAAGTGAGAAGAGAAAAGTAATAACGTCAATATAGTTCGTTAAAAATTTCATAAGCAATCATAATTTATGCTTTAATTATTTTATTAATTTAATATCGTTGACAGTCTATTTCACGCCATATTCCATAAAGTAAAAACGTTTATACCTGAGGATAGGGTACAGCGATGGGCACAGGCTTATGAATGATCTTCTCGATCGGCACAGGGATGAGTTTTTCGACAGGCACAGGTCTGTCGACAAGCACCGGCTCGGGTACGCGTACAGCCACAGGTTTCTCCACGACGACGTGCTTAGTCACAACAACAGGTACCGTCTTCACGTGGTGGGTCTCGTGCTTGATCGGCCAACCTAGAGTTGCCTTTGCTATTCCTCCTCCATATTGCCATCTGCGATAAAATTTTTAAGTGATTTTTGGTGTAAAAAGTATATAAAAAATGCAACGAAAAGTGGCCTTCGAATGTCTCAGACACCAACTTATGAATATTAAGTATCTCGCTTTGTCGCATATATATGTAGTCGTACAAACTCCAGCGATGATTTGAAATTCGCTACTTACCCCGAGGTTTCGAGCGGCAACACGGGGCTGATCTTGAGTCCCTTCCAGGGATTGTGATCGACACCGGACCAAGGCTGACCCAGACCGTAGTGACCGTAGGGGTTATGCAGGCCCACCCAACCGTCATTCAGGATTCCTCGCTTTCGTTGTTGGTTGATCTGATTTTCGGAGTTCGCCTCGGCTGCGAGCGCGTGCCCGCAGCACACCAGTCCCAAAATTAGCTGAAATTTCAGATGTTTAATTTTTTTTGGCATTTTTTAAGGGGCTGCCAAACCCTGTTCGTAACTGTTTTACCGACTGTGCATTGAATATCAGAATTCGTTAAAAAAAGCTTTCATTCGATGTATCAACGGCATAAAAAAAGAAATAATTAAAACCTCCCTTTTTGTTTGCCGTTGGCACGTCGATTCCCAACTTTTTATAAAACACTTCACAACATGGTTTACGGTCGGTAAAACAACTTCAAAAATATAAGATTATAACCGGCCCCTTATTTAACAAAAAAAACCGTTGCACTCGTGTGATAAGCTCACCAGTTTCCTTATCATGATGCGTGCACAACTCGCGACGTCGACACTCTCGCGTTTTTCTCCAGATGCTCGTAGGCTTTTATACTGGGATCTCCTGCGCAGAGGCTTTTCCCATCGGCGATCGATTTCCGCGAGATGAAAGTGAAGCGAGACATAAGGAAAATAGTCCGATCGACGGGAGCTACATGGACCGGATCGACAAGAGCGTAAGAGATGGCCTAAGTAAGGAAAACCGGGCGAAGAGTCTTGCGGAAGCGAAAATCTTGACTGTATATGAGCACGCGGGAAACTCCCTTTCTTTAATTCTTTCTTATGGATTTCGCTTCCTTGCCGACATTTTTTCGTTTTTTTTTGCGTGATCGAGGGGATAATTAGATGTTACTCAAGAGTAGACGCGATTGCGTAAAACGCTTACGATTAGTTGGAATTTTGAGTCTATTAAATCGCCGAGCCTTGGATAACGTTGGAGAGAATTTTATTTACTCGAAAAAGTTGTAAAATTCTTTTCGTAAGGAATAGACTAACAATTTACAAGGATAGATAGAGTCGCTCGCGTCTATATAAGTGTATATAATTAAGAGAAGCTGTAATACATATATACAGAATTCAGCTACTGAGGCTCACGTCTGGAGAACAACAATCATAACACTGGAAGAAAAATCACGGGTCAGAGTATAGACACGTCGATATATTCCAATTTAATTATTCAAGGGACGTCGCAAGGTGTTTCCGGTGAAACGAAGAGGACGTAAAAAGAGTTGCTCCAGAAATTCCGCTTGCCGATTAACGCTTTCGATTATGCTTTCGATTATGTAGCACGAGAAGATATTTATTTCCGCTATACCATAGCTCCAAGCTCTTTCTATTGTATATACAAAACGTCCCTCGTGTCGTTACGTCTGTTTTTCAATAAAAATTACGAAACCGCCAGGAATGGCGAGTCATTTTCTTATCGTTTCATGTATTTTCGATAAGATAGTCGTCAGTATCATCCCAAGTACTTCATCTTACCCTGTGAATCTAATTGGTTTCTTCTTTATTCTCCATATTTTTCCTACTATTGAAATGTATCTATTTATGAATTGTTGAAACCATTTTACAATGTTATAATTTCAAACGCGATTGTGTATACCTATGCTCGATATGAAAAATTCATTTAAAAATCATCACGTACACGATATTTATTTTTGGCTCATTGAAGCAAACAACTGTTGTAAAAATTATTCGAATGCAATTCACGCAATAATCGGCAATTTTGTTACCCTTAATATCTATACCTATATATATATATTAAAAGCACATACATATATACACACTTATGGCACGTCGATTCTCGCACTTTCCGTCGCGTCAGTTTTTCCTCGACGACTTTCATTTTCTAAAGTCAAGCGATACATACACTCCCAACTTGTCTGCGTAAATCACGATTCATTATTCATCGCGGCGCTTACGACGATTGGCGCTTGATAGGCCTGTCACTGACACTTCGATGCGCCTACTTTTTTATTCTGATATATGTATATATATATATTTATATACACACATGTCTATATTTTTATTAACACCTATGCCACTGCACTGATATTGATTTCACTTTTTTTCAAACTTGCCGCATGCTATATACCCAACGTATATGAACGTCGAGAATTAGTAGTATACATGCCATCGCTATATATATTATTTTTAAAGTTGAAAATTCAGAGTACGCGTATGACACCTTATAAAATTATACGGCGAGCGAACGAAAATTGAATAATTAATAGCCGTCGATCGCGATAAGGATCGCGCCCCCGATGGGGAGAAAGAACCTTGGCCGTGAGCCAGTGTAGCGTATGTCAGGTGTGTACGCGCTAGAGAGAGCGAAAGTCGATTTGGAATCGATAATGAGCGTTTATGATGGACTCTTCCTCCGACTATAAATACTTATCGGGGGCTACCGTACCGGACAATCGCACTTTTTTGCCCGACCTCGATCGACTCGCTCGTCTGCAGTGTACCGATCGTCGAACGCCATGAGGCTGCTACTTCTGGTACTTACCGATATCTCCATATATATCCGAAAGTGTTTTGCGTCGAGTGATATCTCCTCTTTCTTGTGAATTATATATATATTATATATATATTTGTGATCGCACAGTGAATTATTACCGTCTCTACATACATGTACTTCGAGTGTGCTAATTATATACCGTATATATAAAAGTTGGCCAAAAACCTGCACTAAAATCGAATCTCTTGAAATTCCACAGATAACCTGCTTCGCTCTGAGCGCGCTTCTGGCCACGGCTGCCAAATCCGAGAGTTCGTCGGCCGATCAGTCGAAGCAAAAGCCAACAAAGTTAACAGCAGTGCGACGATCGACACCGAGTCCTCGGATATCGAGGCGTCAGGACAATCGGAATCTGTTCCAGCTGGGCTATGGACTGCCACAGCAGCCGCACCAGGTGTACGGGCCTCCGCAACAAGTTTACGGACCCCCGCAGCCGGAGATTCCGGCACCGTCCGAGCCCGAAGTCGCGCACAGGCCACCGGTACCCGTATTCGAACGCCCGGAACCTATACCCCTTCCTGCCCAGCCTCATCCGGTGTCCGTTGGATCTTTTGGCCCCGTCGTTTTCCCTCAACACTTGGGTAAATTTTTGAAACTCTGTAACAAAATTATCATATTTAAGTTTATTAATAAAATTCTCTTTAGTTCCAGTAGCACCGGGACCGCTACCACCAGCTTTCCCAGTAGCTCACCCGGTACCCGTGGCTCCAGCGCTACCGATCGCAGCACCGTTACCGGTTCCAGCACCGCTACCGGTTCCAGCTCCGGCTCCCATCTACATCCCAGTGATACAAACTGTGACGAAGCACGTACCGGTTGCGGTACACGTACCGAAACCCTATCCCGTCCATGTGGAACGTATCGTTCACGTGAACAGGCCGTATCCGGTTCACGTCGCTGTACCTGTTCACGTGCCCAAACCGTATCCGGTACCGGTGGCTATTAGGACCCACTACGAGTCTCTGCATCGCGATTGGTGATTGTCTTTTGAGGAATCGTCGGGTAATATGTTGTTCCGATCGTGCAATTTTGCACTTTCAACGGGAATTTGAAAGAGGCAGAAGCGCGCGATCGGCACCGATGCTGAAGTAATACCGATTTTTCAGTTCAGGAGACTGAGATGAGGTTCTTCCAAAAATTACTTGTACATAATAATAATATTTAATATTTTTATACTATCTTCTTCTGTTATATAATATTTTATTTTCCTGTGCTTACACAAATGGACTGAATAAAACATACGATAACATAATATGTCTCTGTGAATGTAGATAAACTCTTTTTTTATGATATAAAAAAGTTATACCATTATTATTAATATAGAAGCAGTTGAATGTAATTGTGTCGCGTCATCGTATTAAAGGATTTTCAAACTACCGTTACATTATATCTGGTACACTTTGCACGTTGCGTATACGTATTATACTTTATAAACGGATCGATTTCATGGCGCCTCGTAAGAAATATATTTTATTAAACATATTCGCTGGATTCTTTAAGGGAGTCCAAAAGTCAATTTAAATCCAGTTTAGGCGCCATAAAATAGCGGACGACAAAAGAAACTATTTGCTCATAACAAATAATAAAAACGAAATCACAATAAACCCTGAGTTATAATTGCGATGCAATTATCCGTCATTTTACAAAGTTTGAAGTTTATATGTCAATATCTCACAGAATAAAGTTTAAATAATGTCTCAATATCGCGTAATTCAAAGTTTATTCTGTGAGATGTCAACATATAAACTTCAAACTTTGTAAAATGACCCACGATGTCATGGATTTACGTAATTTTGTTTTTATTATTTGTTATAAGCAAATGAGTTTATTTTGTAGTCTGCTATTTTATGGCGCGCAATCTGGATTTAAATCGACTTTCGGACCCCCTTAAAGACACCAAGAGACTTTATTTTTCTTGACCAAGACCCTGAAAATTCAAAGACGATTCAAGTATTAGAAAAAAAATGAAGCTTCATTCGCACCTACGTTAAACTGTAATCAAGGCTACTAAAGCGCGTGACGATCAACACCCTGACTTTTCCTCACGACTCTCTTCACATGTCAACGGGCGGTTGCTAAACTTCGTCCTTCGTACTTTACATATTCTTTAATTGAGTCAAACAGCAAAATCTTCAAAAGTATAGGATTATCAAAATACTCTATTTATACATAAGAGTCGACACCATCGATTCGATGACACCGTGGCTCGACTTCGATTAGTAAAACACGCGGTATATACGTGTAATAAAGAGTATACGACGCTGGAGGGGAGCTTTATTATGAATAATACACCGCATTGATTTTGCGATTCTTGAAAGTTGTCAAGGTGCGCATTTTTTTCTATCGCCAGGCTTATTTTAAGACCCGTTGCTTTTTTTATATATATATACCTACAATACAGTCAAGCTGGAGCTTTATACTTGTACGTTGAAATTCAATGTTTTAGCCAAACGATTTCAAGAACGAGTATTCAAGTTAAAGGCTTCCGATGATATGGTAGACGTATGCAATATATACTTCCTCGTCGCTTTGAATAAAAGTTTAACTTTATATCCATTTCCTGGTTATTTCATTTCCTGCGTGTTTAGCTTATATATATATATATATATATATATATATATATATATATATATATATATATATATATATATATATATATATATATACATATATGCATCTATATACTATATAGTGCAGTAATATCGGTAAATCGATTCGTTTGTCAGATTCATTCTTTTCCGATGATTGGTTTGACAAAATAAAAGGAAGCACGCGGCCATCGTAAATATAAATTCAGTCCAATATATCCTCAGCGGGGTGTGTACACAAATATTCCGCGAGCTTTTAGACTTCAGATACGATTGTGATTTTTCACATATGCAGACAAAAATGAATGAGCAAATCTTTTTGAAAACGAAGCAAACGCCAAAGAGTTATTTATATAAAGTAATATATATATAGTCAAAATGTATATATATATAGTCTAAAGCAAATATATATATAGCTATATATATTTGCTTTATATATATATATATGGCTATAGCTGCGCAAGAAAAAAAATGCGTTGAGGCAATGAACCACGATGAAATTACATAACACCATCGTCGAAAAAGCGCCGATCGATCGCAGAGCTTACCTACCGAACAGCGAATAAAGAGAAAAATATTCCGTACTAGCTCTTTGTCAAACCAATGAATATGTCACAGTTGAAGAGCTTGAAAATCCCGTAAATCAGATCTGCCTCTCCCTCTCGTTCTCTATACTAACGGCTCCCATGAATATACTGCGGATTAATTATTTAACTGCACGAAAAGTCCGCTCGTTCGCGCTTTTACGATTACGACACAGTAAAACTCTTCTCATCCCCTCGCACAATGGGCAACGAGCCATCGTAAAGGAGAAGAAAGCTCGCAAGCTCTTTCAAGCGAAAAGCTTCCGAGACAACGATGTTTTCGAGGAAATTTCTATCCGCGCAATAAGCGTTTTGCTCTGAAATTTTGAAGAAAAAAAACGCGATGAGATTACCTAAAGCCTGAGTTATCTCGAATCGCGAGCTAAATCCGGCTGTGAACGTACTTCAAATTGTCCCGGCATTATTTATGCTTTCCTGCAGCTTACTGCACTAAGCGCCAATGACGACAGCGCAGGTGGCTATTTCCAACTGACCCTTCGACGTATAAGTATGGTCAGATCCATAGCTGTGATTGATGCGTATATAAATAAGTTTTTGTTGTGCGTATACAGACCGACGTATGTGTGCGTTTCTAGTAGATGTGTGTCAGTCTATAGGCAGAAGATCAAGCTTCCCTCAGTTGCTTTACAATCCTCATATTGGCAACTCGAGCTCTTATGAGTATCCTGAGTTTCTCGATTTTCATCTTTCGATTTTTAGTTTACATTGAGTTCGGTATATCGTTGTTGCCAATCAATTATATTGGCATAATTAAATTAATTATGATACAAAAATAATTTAAAAAAAAAAGCAAATTTAATTTTGATTTTCCTCGAGTTCAGTGTCTACTCTCGAACGAATATTCAACTATTCGTAAAAGTGAAAGAAAAATTATTAATTCAACGAAGTGAAGATAGTGCAAAACGTATCCGGCGCTCAAGCAATCCCGGCATCTCTTTGCCGGGCTGAATGACACGCTGTCGAATGCTCGAAAGCGTTTTCGCGAATCGCGCAAATTTCGCACTTTCGTCTCAGTCTTGAACGAGATCGTCGGCTCCAATATGCTCAAGTTCAAGCTGACCCGAGGCCAGAAACTTGGAGTCTATGGTCTATCTTTGTTCTTCTTCGGCATCGTATATGCGGGCATTATTTTGCCCTATTTGAAATATTACATGATGAGATGGGTATGTTTTTGCCGAGATTTTTTTTATTAAATAATTCTTGAATTTCGCGCTCGGCATATATTTACAGCAAGCAACTGAACGCGTTGTATTTTATTTTAGAAAACCTCGATCAAGTTGGGCCTTCAGATGCGATACATATGGGGCAAATTACCGTTCAGCATAGATATGAAGGTCTACATGTTCAACTTGACGAATCCTGACGAGGTGGACAATGGCGCGAAACCAATAATGCAGGAAATAGGACCGTATGTTTACACGTGAGTGCAAAATTATCCAGATTTTTATAATAAGCCTGCCGAATTGACCGATTGAAAATGATCGTATATATAAATAGTTGAATTAATTATAAATACACGGAATCGTCTGCATACCGATCACAAAAGTTAATCGGTTTGAATCGGCCTCAATTAGTAAAATGCGTTTTGAATTGAATACAAAAATTGACAAAAATTTAGTACGCACAAAATCTATTAAAAAAAATCTCAAATTCTCTAGAGAATATGCTGAAAAGGCTTTTCAGGAAGATCACGTCGAAGATGACACTGTATCGTTCAATTCTCGAAGCTACTTCTACTTTAATGCAGAAAAGACTGCACCGCTCACCGGCTACGAAGAAATTATCGTTCCCAATTACGTCGGTCTCGGTACCATGGGCATCGTGTTAAGGGATAGACCAGCTGCAGTAACAATTGTAGGTAAGGTTCCCTAGAACTTTACGTAAAATAGATGAATTTATGCTTTTGCCTCGAAGATAATAAGTCGAATTTGTCGTCTTCTGGGATATTTAGGCAAGGCTATCGATAGCATATTAAGAAAGCCAAAAAGCCTCTTCGAGAAAAAAATGGTTAAGGACATATTGTTCGATGGTATGCCTGTGGACTGTACCGTGAAGGATTTCGCGGGCTCGGCTGTCTGCAACGAGCTCAAGAGTCAGTACAAGGATTTCGGTCTCATCATGGTGGAAGAAAATAAGTACATACTTTCTCTTTTTGGTCCGGTGAGTTTCAATTTTTAAATAGATTTTTAAAGCACTAAATTAGTTGCCAGCATTTTTGCTTCCTCCTAGAGGAAACTTTGTCATAGTAAAATCTTCGACTTCGTCAAAAACAGGTTAGAAATCCATTTTGAGATGTTTGGAGTTCGAATCACGTGTTTTTGGAAAATGTCTGTATGGATGTGTGTGTATGTATACCGTAATATTTCTGGAACTACTCAGTTAAAATCTTATAGTTCGTAAGATATGGTTAATTAAATTAAAAAAAAAATAATTTTTTGATTATTTATATCTTCAAAAATAAACAGTAGACTGTTTCGAAAAAAAATTGGTGATTTATCATAGCAAAAAGTAATTACTGTTAAAATTTTAAATGATTTTCTTGATTGGTTTCAGAGTTATAGGCTAATCTCTAAAATTCGATTTTTCTATACAGTTTTGCTTCCTCCTATAACACTTGAATGTTACATATATTTAATTAATAGACTATGAATTTTTCTACATTTGCAGAAAGAAAACATTTAAAAAAAATTATTTAACATACTACTATATATTAAAATAATATTTTATTTATTGGGACTATGAATTATGTTGGAGGAAGCTACGTGCCAAGCATTTTTTATTTAAATCAGGATACAAATTTTACTTTGAACACGACCATTATGAATATATTATGTGCGCAGAGAAATGGAACTGATGCTCCGCGAACGCGGGTGTACCGAGGATTCAAAAACCTCAGCAAACTGACCGAGGTCGTCGAGCACGCCGACAAAACGAATATATCTGTTTGGGACGACGATTATTGCGACAAGTTCAGAGGCAACGACGCCTCGCTTTTTTTTCGTCCGTTCATCAACAAAAACGGCAAAGACAATATTGATGTCCTGTTCACGACTCTTTGTCGAAGCTTCACCTTACGCGCTGACGGTTATGGGGAATGGCACGGTGAGTATATACATAAACAAGTAAAACATATGAACAATAAAAAATTGTGTTAATTCTTCCGGTCTATTTATTCGCATAGGTTTGAAGACGATCCGGTATACGACAGATTTGGGAACCGACGGGAGGAATAACCCCGAAGAGAGATGCTATTGCAAGGATCCGACCAACCCGGAAACCTGCTTGAAAAAAGGAGCTTACGACGTATACAAGTGCATTCACTTACCCATCGTTTTTACGAATCCTCACTTCTACCTGGCCGATAATTCGTATCTCGATCGACTAGAAGGCCTCAGTCCTAACAAGGTATAATAGATATACCGTACCATAAACGCACACGATATTTCAGTATGTTCATTAGCCATTGTAATCTTTTTTTTCGCGACACTCAAAGGAGAAGCACATGATCTCCATCGAGATCGAGCCGTTCACCGGTATACCGTTACACACGCATTCGCGTGCACAGTTCAACATGAACATCTGCAAGCTGGAAAAGGTCAGACTGATGAGCAAATTTCCCGATGCTTTGCTGCCTATGCTGTGGGTCGACCAGGAAATGCAGCTACCCGATTATCTCACGGATCAGATCAAATTTTTTCACAAGATATACACTTTCGGACTGTAAGTATCGAAGCTCGCGTTTATTGTGTACAATTATATATCTTTCTTATTTTAACGAGTCTAAATTTGCGTTTTGCTCAATCAGAACTATGCAGTATGTGCTGATACTCAGCGGATTGGGATTATGCGTATTTGCCGGTTTCAAGATTTTTAAGGAGTATCGAGAGACTAAAATGGAGACGCAGACGATCATACCGGTGAAGCCAGCTGGTAGTGCTGGTAGTGCTGGTAGTGCTGGTAGTGCTGCTAGTGCTGGTAGTGAGTCCAATAGTGCCGACAAGAAGTTGCCTATCAGTCCTTTACAATCGGCTACACTACCGACGAGCGTCGATTAGCTGGATGATCGAGGAATTTGTTTATCGAATTGATTAAACATTTGCTACGACGATCATTTGATTTTAAAATGTTGTAAAAGGCATGACCGATGTATGAAAGGGAGAGAGCAAATTTTGTTGTACGTATAGGTCCTACATTTTTTAATCAATACAGTCTGTTACTCTTTTGTATAGAAATAAGTTAATATGTATTAACATTTAATTGCGATTTTTATATTCACGCAATTACTTCAATTGCATTTTATTTAATGTTTTTACTAAGTGCTAATATTATTGTTTTCTGTGTATCAATTCAATTTTATACTTTGATTATCTTATGTCAGCTGTCAATGATTATCAGTTTTTGTTGAAAAATATTTCTATTTTGAATTTCAATTGAGAAACTTGCAGGCACAGATATTGTTGTTGTAACAGTTTGATAAAGCAATTTTATATTTATTCATTTATTTATATGGCTATTCATGGTTTATAATAACGTGGTTTATAACGTCATCAGCACCAACACTGACATACAACGAGTTTATGAATACATACTCTTTTTAAAGGCTGCTTCGAAGTGACAACGTGATAATTTATCGTAGTGTAAATACTTATATGAGTTATTATTATTGCAAAATTGTATTATATATACATTGTAGTATATTATACATAAACGTATAGCAGTTCACATATGGCTTTCGTTCCTGCTACAATATATAATTTTGTAATTTTTATTTGGAAAATATATATTCTTTTGACAATGATCCCTGAATTATTTACTGAAAAAGTTATACATGTTTAATACATAGGTATAGTTGCAAAGGTCTCTTATATATGTAACTCTATTTGTGATATTGCTTTGCACATGCATCAATAATTTAATGAATCTTTTGTGAAATGTATTATAAGTATATCCGATTCGAATTGAGTCTGTTTCACTGACTGTTACGTGACGTGGTCGTATTCTAAAGTTTACATTTACTGTAGTGGAGATGACAGTTGCGAGACTTTAACATGACAGTCAGCTCAGGACAGAAGCAATCCGGGTCGGGTATACATGTAATTCTTTTGTGTTGTTTGGTGTGTGTTGGTTTGTATAATTATTTTTAAGCCTAGCGATGCAATCTTAACTCAGTCAGTCAGCAAAGCTCACTCTAACAGTGCTGGGTGCTAACATAGCTTCCATTATTTTAACGAAAGCAATTTTTATTTGATTTTTTTTTTTCAAATTCTTTGACATGTCATTAACGAAAAATCAAAAAATTGGTGTCGCCGGTATTTGTATGTTCGTTTTTGGTATACTTTTTCAAACTGCGATTCTTCCAGCTGTGCTAAGAATGCAAGTGAAGCGGGTATGCGTACATATTTTTTTTCTTAATTTTAACTTGTTTATAATTGCGTTTAAATTAAAAAATTTAATGGTTTGAGATAGCAAGTAGCATTAAAAAAGGGATGGTATATGAGAGAGTTGTGGAGTGCTTTTCCATTTTCAATAGACTATTGTTTCTATCTTTTTAATATAACGAATCCTGAAGAGATAACAAATGGTGAAAAGCCAGTAGTGCAAGAAATTGGGCCATTTATTTATGAGTTAGTATCATTTAATTTTATTTAATTACTTGAAACCATATTGAGACAACAATCTTTATATCTAGCAAGTGGCATGAGAAAACCAATCAAAAAGATCATGAAGAAGACGATACCGTATCATACACACTGAAGACTACTTATTATTTTAATGCTGAAAAAAGTAAGGGTTACACTGGTGATGAAGAAATTACAGTTCCACACTACTTTATTTTGGGCTTAGTATTGGCAGTTCAACGAGAAAGTCCCAATGCGATGCCTATAGTAGGTGAGGTGAACAATTAAATTTGTTTTATGGACAGTAATTAATGTTTGAATCTGCTCAAAGGTAAAGCAATCGACAGTATATTTAATAAACCAAAGAATATTTTTATGAAAGCAAAGATAAGAGACATACTATTCGATGGCATTATTATCGATTGTAACGTACAAGATTTTGCAGGAAGCGCAGTTTGTTCCCAGTTAGCTGATAATTATGAAAAACTAGGCCTAAAACTGGTAGGAGAAAAAAAATACTCGATGTCACTTTGGGGCCCGGTAACGAGATATATTTTCTAAACAATGTGTTAAAATAGTATTTTATGCAGCAAGGGACGAAAGTAGAAGATTTTTCCCGCGGCTGAATTTACTGCCCGAACCAGAATATATGTGGCAAGAGAGTGAGTACTGCCCGAGCTTTGCTCACCCGATATTGTTGTGTTGAGGGAAAAATATTCTCATAAGAGCAGTATAATCACCCAAGGGAAAATCCACTTTCGTCTCGAGTTGCACATAGTATTTTATTCCACTTTCGGCCGAAAGACCACTTTTTGTTTCTGAAAAGTGGGGTCGAAACAACTTCGCATTCTGTTGGATAGATGGGTTCTATACATGTATCTTGTTTTAAAAAATCGTATGAGAAATCTGATTGAAACTGGTTTTGAAAATTTTAAAAATTCTTAGAAAATGTTACTTTTACCTCGCTAAATTTTATTTTTGCCTCGCAAAACCAGTTTGCGGAAAAAATATGCTACTTTCGTCCCTCTTATCAGGTGCGAAAAGTGGCTTTTCGCTCGGGGTATGGAATAAAGTAAGTTAATTGTTCTGACTACTGAATTCATTGCAGTTGAATTCAACCGACGGTAAGGGGCGATTGCGAGTCAAAAGAGGAATTGAAAATTTCATGAATGTAGGTACTGTAGTGGAATACGACAAAAAAAAAAATATATCTGTGTGGGGTGACAAATATTGCGATACTTTTAATGGAACTGATGGTACAATCTTTCACCCATTTTTCAATAAAAAAGGGAAAGATGATATCGTTGCTTACAATGAACTACTATGCAGGTCTGTCAGCTGCTACTATTTTTCAAAATCTAAGTGGAAAGGTACGTTAACTTTAGTACTTGTCAAATAGGAATATAATCTCTTCATACCGGATTCGTTCATTGTTATAATACAGGTTTTAATACGCTCCGGTACACAGCGGATTTAGGTATTGATCCTAAGAATAATCCTCGACATAAATGTTATTGTCAATCGAATAACCCGTGTTACAAAAAAGGAGCTTATGATCTATATAAGTGCATTAAAGCACCGATAATTATTACGAATCCACATTTTTATCTAGCCGACCCATACTACCTTAATGCTGTTGATGGATTAAATCCTGAAATGGTACGATGATATTTTACTTCTTTACGTAATTCACATTACGTATAAGCTGATTGTCATATTATATTCGATACAGGAAAAACACATGATGTTAATCGATTTGGAGCCGTTTTCTGGCGCACCTCTACATGCTCAAACAAAAGTTCAGTTCAACATGTATATTAATAAAACGGATAAATTTAAACTCATGAAGACATTTCCAGACGCTTTGCTACCACTTTTGTGGTTTGATGAGATCATTATTTTGCCAGATTTTTTATTGAAAGTTATTAGGCAAGGCCTATTAATGTATAAACTAGCCAAGTAAATGTATTACTAGTTTTATAATTTTTTATTACTTTATCGATGATTAAAACTAATGACAATTAACATGAGCAGGATATATCAGTATTTTATGATATTTGGTGGTGTAGCATTGTGCACTTACGCTTTGTATAAGCACTACAAATCAATGCACTTTGAAACTGCTAAAATGATCGTAAAGCCTGAGAAAACAGATAACATAGGCGAACCAGATAATAACGCTTCTAAAAAGAATTCTACAATTCAGAAAATTGCAGTGATACCCAACATAAACTAATGTTACACTGTAACAAGTGAGATAAATTATCTAAAGTACTAATACTTTGCCACATAAAATACTTTTTTATAATTTTATCGTAATATTTGTTAAATACAGCTGCAACATTCTACCATCATCATTGATAACTTGGATTCTCCAATATTCGCCAAAATTAATATTTTATTCGAAGATTTAGTCCGGATTTGGCAGTTAAAACTGGCAGATAATTTCACGAAAAAATATTGTGTATAGTTATTGGGTTAAAATTGTCTTTAAATGGCCGTAGAAAATATTAAATTACGTATGAATTTTATATTTTTTATTTGCAAATTAAGTAATATATTATTTATGTAACAATATATTATGCTAGCTTATTTATTTAGAATAGAGATGGGTTACACTTTTTCAATAAGCAATTTCAATAATATATAAAAATATAAAATCGCTTTGTATATTAATATATAATATAATATATTACACCGGTGAAAGAAATTTCATTAATAATTAAGGAAATTTGCGTAATCGATATGATAACAATGCTCACTTTAGAATGCTGAATGCTTCGATGGAATATGATTATATTATCGCATACAATTCTTTAGTTTATTAAAAATATATTAAAATTGGTTTTCTCTTTGAAGCTTTATAATACTAGAAAATTGTAAGATATATTTTAATACACTTTTTCGGATGGATGTACAAATTCAACGCTCCAATATGATATCAAATCGCATTCACAGACGAATGGACTATGAGAGACGTAGACAAATTTTTATTTATATTTAAATCTTGTTTTTATATTTTTAATATGACAAATCCGGAAGTATGAATAACGTATGACGAAAAGTCAATGGAAGAAGTTAGAACATTTATTTATTTACTGGAAATAATATCGAAGAAACTTAAACATATTTACAGTCAGAAAACGACATATAGAAAACCATTCAAAAAGATCACACGAAGAAGGCAATACTGTATCAGACTGTGGTAATTCTTATTATTTTAAGGAAACAAGAGTACCTCGGCGATAGAAAGTTTTCATTTCAGTTTTTAGTTGGCAGTGATATTCTTGACACAAATATCGTGTTATCAAAAATAACCCTATTTATCTATAGAAATTTATTAAAGAATTGATAATTCTTACGAACCCTTATTTTATCTTGCTAAATCATACTACTGTTCATGGTCTAAATCTTGATAAGGTAAGATGATCATTTACGTCTGCTTATAATCTACGATAGATAAAATAATCATTATTTTTAATACAGGACAACTACATGTTTATAGTCGACTTGATATATACATTGTATTATAATTAATGAATCACAATTTTTCTATATTCATAGAATATAGATGTGATAAATGAAACTAATCACTATTTATGCTTACAGGATTTCTCAGTATCTATTTGTATTTAGCGGTACACCGTGTCATGCAACTGCTAGATATAAGCATTGTAGAAAATACAATTCAATTCGGAAAATTACAGAATTCAAAGGTCGATTAACGCCAAAACATAATACAAAAAGTAAGAAAAATTGTATTCATCAAAAAATATTATTTTGCATTAATATTTTGATTCAACAGACACAGCACACATTTACTTATTGTATCATATATAACTATTTTCTATAAGTCAACAATAATATTTGTATATAATTAATACTATACAGATACCGCATTTTAGGTCACCATTTTTTAAAAATCTGATATTTTTGAACATTGGAAGAAGTTTATTTATAAATAGATTCAAATAGTCTTTTTCTACTACAAATGAAAAGTATTATTTAGTTATAGAAAAACTATTGCATGAAGCATTGATAAGTATTTACGATTAGCTTATTGAAGTGTGTTATAAAAACATATTTTCTGCGCAAATAATGAAAATCAAAGGTTATAAAACGTATACAAAAAAAGGTATGCTGAAAGATTTTCTCTCAACACTTATAGTTCACTCTATATTTTCTCGAATCTTTAAATGTATAAATATGCGTAAATCTTCACTGTATATAATAGCTTATAGTAACAACATTCAAAGTAGGAAAAAAATAACCCATTCTGAAACTAATAGAATTACTACACAAAATTGCAATTTCATTATTTTAGTAATAAATAATTTATAAAATGTAGAACATATTTATAACTTTTGTAGTATTTTTACTATAGTACCAAGAATGGTTTTTTTTATTTTCTACGTTGGATATAGTTTCACGAAGCTAGTTTTTAATAAATGTTACATCAAAACTTGAAGGAAAATTAAAAAATTTGAAAAGTATTTGATTTGCAAATATAAAACTTAGTCTAAAACATATCAATATTTAATTGACATATGCTCGCTGCTTTTGATTATTACATATACGCCATTAATAGTATTCAGAATTTTGTTGAACGATTCACATAAAAAAATAAAATGACCGTCTAGTGCCACCTTGCAATCCGCAAGGTTTGCAGGGTCATGGACTCTAGACGGCTTATGTATAAATGTATGTTTTTGAATGACGTATGTGCAATGTGTATAGGCACTTTTTTTTCTGTTGCGCATATGATAGTGTACTTACGTTATATGTGTGAGTGAGTGTTCTTGTGGTTTGACACAGTGCGGGTTGAATTTGCTTGTTCAGTTCTCTGTCGTCATTCGGAGGGGTGTAGCGAATTAACATTTCGCGTACATCATTCGATTATATCTATTTTTTGAAGTTCACTATATAGTTAAAAAAAGTAGAATTTAAAGCATCGCTGTTAAGTGCATTTCTAAATACTTTTGTTTCGAAAAATTCTGCCATTTTTTGGCAATTAATGATTTTGCAAAATCTAATTTGTCTTCAATTATAAATTCAGTTAGCAAATTGAGTTTTGATTTTGAAAAAACTCATTGTTATACACTTGTAAGTTGGAAGTTGAATTATTAAGTTTGAAAATTCAACGAAATTGAATTTTTGCACAAGCACGATAGCAATCATTACCTTTTTTCTGCCATTTAAATCGTACTTTAAAGTGACACTGTACCAATTTTACTAGAGAAATTTTAAAGAAATTCTCAATTCTCTAATAATTTAAAAAAGTACTTAGAAAATTTTTTAGATTGATTTTATTTTGCTATAAATTATTTCCATTGACCAAAATAATCTTGCAGCGTTTTTCTTTAAAAATTTATAGGAAAGATTTATTAGTGGCTTACCGATTTGTGCGAAAATCGATGCGAAATACGCGTAAAGGTGAAAAGTGCTTTGGATAGAGCGCGAAGTCTTATAGGCTTTATAGAGCCACGTTTCGTCAAGGTGAGCAATCAAGAAACGCGCCTTTGTTCGCGGGGCTGAGAATAGCCGCTGCGAATGTTCGGGCACGTTTACGCAACTCGCGCAAATTTCGACTATTCGTTGCGGTTTTGAACGATATCGTCGAGGAGGATAAACGACGAAATAATATGGCGCTAACGAAAATCCAGAAGATCGGCATCGCCGGCATCGGCATGTTCTTTTTTAGTTTCATCTTCAGTGGTGTTATACTGCCACCTATAGTGAAACACGAAGTGAAAAAGGTATAATACAATAGATTTGCAATTGCACAATGCTTTGTCGTTTTTATCATTCATAAAATCTCCGTAGAAAGTGGCTCTCAAACAAGGCTGGATGATGAGAGATGTGTGGGGAAAATTTCCATTTTCATTCGAGTTTCAATTTTACCTGTTCAATGTAACAAATCACGTCGATATAAAATCTGGGGCCAAACCGATTGTCTCGGAAATCGGACCATTCGTTTACGAGTGAGTAATCAATTGTATTCCACTTTTGTACAATTATATAAAGAGATTAAGTTATTAGCGAATTTCACACTTTCTATTTAGTGAATGGCAAGAGAAAGTAGATCAAGTTGATCACGAAGAAGATGATACCGTATCGTATAGCGCGAAAAGCACCTTCTTTTTTAACGCGGAAAAAAGTAACGGTTTGACTGGCCACGAAGAAATTATAATGCCTCATTTTTTTATACTCGGAACAGTCAACGCTGTTTTAAGAGATAAGCCGACCGCGATGCCAATTGTGTGTAAGATCAAGTTATTAATTTGCGATTTCTTTTTGTTGTGTAATAAGCAAAAATTAAGATTATAAAAATAAATATGAGAGATTAATCTAATATTTTTTGAATATCCCACATAAAGCTAAGGCCCTTGACAGCATATTTAGAAAGCCAGACAGCATTTTCATCAAAGTAAAGGTCAAAGATATATTGTTCGACGGCATCGTTATCGACTGTAACGTTAAGGACTTTGCGGGCTCGGCTGTGTGTAATGAAATCGCGCAAAACCACGAGGAAATTAACTTACGACCGCTGGGTGATAATAAATATAGCTTGTCTATATTCGGTATGGTAAGATAAAAAATGAAAAAAACTGATCCATTAATTAAAATTTACACATATACGCTCGAAATTTAATCCCCTTTGCATTCGATTGCAGATAAACGGCACCGCGAGTAAATCCCGACATCGAGTGAAGAGAGGCTTGAAAAATATCATGGACGTGGGTGTAGTGGTCGAGTACGCCGGGAAAAACAACATTTCAGTATGGGACGATGATATCTGCGACGCATTCAACGGTACCGACGGTAGCGTATTTCATCCCTACTTCGACAAGAAAGGAAAGGACGATCTCGTCGTTATGAATGTCGATCTCTGTCGAAGCATCAGTTGTCATTACGACTCCGACACCAAACATCGTGGTAAGTTAATATCGTCTCAACTTGTTTTCAGCAATACTCCGTTTCATTTCGTGTAACGTGCGATGAATCGCAGGTCTAAAGTTGCTCCGGTACACCGCGGATTTGGGCACCGATGTAGACAAGTTTCCACATCACAAGTGCTACTGCGCGTCACCGGACAAATGTCCGAAGAAGGGAGTCATGGATGTCTTCAAGTGCGTGAACGCGCCGATCATGATCACGAATCCGCACTTTTACCTCGCCGATCCATGGTACGTGAACGCAGTGGAGGGTGTCAAACCGGATAAGGTGAGTATAATGACTTCGTCGCGAATCGTTCTTAACACTGAAGGTTGTACTACTGTCATTGCAGGAGAAGCATATGATAATGGTCGATATCGATCCGTTCTCCGGTTCGCCGATACACGCGCATACAAGAGCGCAGTTTAACATGTTCATCCAGCCAGTGGAGAAGTTCAAATTGATGAAGACTTTCCCCACTGCTTTGCTGCCGCTCATATGGTTCGATGAGATTCTCCTTTTGCCGGATTTTCTGCTGAAGGAAGTAAAGGGTGGCCATCAACAAATCGCGATGGCGAAGTAAGCTTCGATCTATTCTGAAAGAGTCTAGCGATTGATATTTTCCATGATAATAATCTGACGACTTTCGCTTATTTTTTTCTTCAGGGTATTCAAATTCCTCATGATGTTTGCTGGGCTAGGAATGGCTGGATATGCTGGTTTCATGCACTACAAGACTACTCAAGGCAACACTACATCGGACGTGAAGAAAGTGCCGGTGAAGAGTGCTCCTAACGGTGTGGGCAGTGGCGAGAAGAAAATCAACATCAGCACCATACAACCGGCACCGGTTCCGCCAAACGTTGACTGAGTTTAGCGAGAAAATGATTTTTAAATTCAACAAATATTTAGGAAGAACCCGTCGCTCAGCATCGGAAGCTTCTGATGATGATCTACTATATTATGCTTTGATTTTGCAAAATTTGTCAGTAAATTTCGTTCAATAGTATTAAACCTTCATGATCATGTATTACCAGAAACTAGCTTATCAATTCGGTTATATAAGTATTGAATAAATGAACGGATAATTCATGCAAAAGTGCGCTAAGTAGAAGTTCTGCCTGCTCGCGAGAAAGTACGCAGGAAAAGAGGTACTTACTTTAAGTATTTTACTAATTTCTTATACATTGTTTATATACTGAAGTTGTGATTACAAGTTCCAGTTTGCAACGAGTGTATTATCATTTTTTGCATATTTATATTATGTTATATCAAATATTTATCGCACCCTAGACATTATTTTCAAAATATTATTTTCAAAGTAAAAAATTAGTATACTATGCAACTAGCGCGACTTTAATATGGCGACCATGGAGACAGAGTAACACAAAATATAAAGTTGTAGTCTTCAAAACAATGCGTACAAAGTCTTAAGCTTCAACCTGTATGTTTTCTTCGAAGTGTATAGGTGTTTCCGGTGATACATTTTTTATCAGGAGACATGTGTTGAATGTCCTCTGTTTTTCATTAAATACACACGATTATAAATTGACTGAACGACCTTTTAGCACATACACGTGTAAAAAATAGGATATGCATGACACGTGTGTAAAATTTTATGAACATAACAATAGACCACAAAATGAAGTTTTAGACGCACTCGTTGCATAATGTACTATTTTATAGATTATAGTCTTGGTGTGTTATGTACACAAGAAAATGTTCTACATGAATCGATTTATAAATCCAGTGCAAAATATTGTAAATAATACGCATTTTGTAATATTTCATATTATATTATGTTAAGTTTAATCCACCCAATAATTTATGTGATGTTAATTATATAATAGGGTTAAAAATATATATCTGCTTTTGTAAAAATACATTAAGGAGTGAATTTTGTAATTAATATCGTTGTTTATTATATCTAATAAAATAATACACATATATATTTAAATAATCATCTCATTCGTCCTATTAATAATCTATTGAACTTTCTATACAAATTATAATCTAAAGCAGTTTTAAAAAATATTTTCCAGTGATTCGATAATAATTATGATATATATATATATATATATATATAAACAATGACTTATTGTGTCTAGTCTCGTTATTCTTTGGTTTTCATATCTTATTACTTATAATTTTCGTCCGTAAATAATAAAAATCTATGTACACTCGCCACTCACGGTCTTCAAATTAGTACAGAAATCATTCTTCTCTCGCAAGGATATAGTTAGTCGTCGTACTTCGTCACATAGTGCTTTTAACCGAAGATACCGATTCGTATATATCACGGAAGAATTTTTTAACAAAAGTAACGAAATCTTATTGCGTGTCATTTTTACATTACACAATAATTTATTTTATTCAATAATTTATATTAACACGACACTCGATGAAAAATTTTAATTTAAAAAAAATGTCGATATCGGATTTGCATGGAACGTTATATTTTAGCATAAATATGCAAACATAAACTCGGTTCGATACAACAAAAATGCAAATAACCTCTCGTTACAATAAATGCCATGCAAAATTCGCCGCCCTCGTAAGAAAAAGTATACAAATTATAACTACCATCGTTATAAAAATCTCATACGATAACATCGGGCTAATGCTGTGCGTATAATACATATATATATATAACAAAAACATTCACTCTCAGACGTATCATTATACAAACAGTTAAAAGATTCGCTCACCGGTCGACATAATGCTATAGTACGGGACATACATTCACAAAGTAATCAAAAAGTATATCGAAAAAAAAAGTCCTTCGTATATCTTCATCAGTCTTCGACTAGGCATCATCCGTTTCTCTGGTTCTTCCTGCCACTGTTCCTGTGTCCGTGTTCGAGTTTCTGCCTGGCTCGTCGTTTCTCGTTGCAGACGGCATTGGCCCCGGCGTTTCCAGCGTTACCGGACTCGCTTCTGCAGAGCAGGACGTTCTTATATGCGCTTCGATACTCGGAGCTCATGACCACGTAGATCACGGGATTGATGCAGGTCGTCAGGTAGATGAGGATGTATCCGGCGATGTTGAGTCCCCGCCAGTCGATCACGTTTTTGAACGTCTTGGTGATGGTGATGGGCAGGTAGCAGATGAGGAACGACGAGAAGATCACGAGGATCATCTTGAGGAGCTTCTTGTCTTTGGCCGTCATTTTACCGGTCTCGAAGCTTCGTCCGCGGACGCTACGGAATCGCGACTCTCGACGCAAGACTCGACTGCCCGTCGGGGTGACGTCGCCTCGACGACTTCCGTTGCTCGCCCGGCGACGCTCCGAGGGTGAGTCCGATCGCGAGCTCACGCAGTCGTCCGACACATCGTCGTATCTGCGATTTCAGATTAACGATCAGGTGTGATCAGGATTTAATTCACATATACGCGTAAAAGAAGACAAATATTACCTGAAGGTAGCGGGAGGACTGAGGAACCTGGAGGTGGCGTTGGCCTTTTGCAGCGAGTGCGAGTCGAGGATCTGTTCACCTCCGGCGTTTCCGTTCCCCGTTCCGTTGTTCACATCGATGTAGGGCAGAGTCTCGAGACTCCTGGCGAACTCGCTCTGAGCACAGCTGACGTCCAGCTCGGATCTGTTGTTATCCTGGACTCTGAGCTCGGGAATTACGACTCCGCGGAAGTCCGAGTCCGACGGCTCGTTCTGATGACTGGTGGCGCTGCTGATCGGTACGTCGTCTACCGATCGCTCGGAGAATCTCGGCAGGGAAATCTTGCGGAGGGACGGCGATCGGGCTCGATTTCCTCCGACCATCAGGCCGTGATGGTCGCACTTGAGGGGCGAACCACCGTTTTCGCTCATCGTCGTGTGCGTCGCTTGGCAGCTCATCGAACCGATCGCCGAGTCCTCCATGTTCTTCGAGCACTTTGCCTCGAAGCCCATCAACTGTACACAGCGCGAAGGGACACGATCGGTAAGCGTCTTAGTAAATATAAGGGTAGTATATATATAAAGATAAGTTGGATTGATTTGAAATGCTTCATGCATACGTAACACAACTTTATATTTATTTGAGAATTTTTTTGGCTCATTTAGTCCTAATGTACCCTAATGAAAAATCAAACACCGAAAGGCACTGTCCACACGATTCCACGACAATGTACGGCCCAATTGTGCTGAAAAATTTTGACATACTCTCAAAAGCACTAGTTTTGGTATGAATGGGGGAAATTTAATTTAAATGAATAGAAAACTTTTTAAAAATAAAAAAATAATAAAAAATTTAGTTGTTTTAGCTTATTATTCATTATTTTTGGCACTTGTTTTATTTTTAAAAAGTTTACTATTAATTTAAATTTAATTTCCTCCATTCATACCAAAACTACTGCTGTTATCGTGTGGACAGTGCTTTTCGATGTTTGATATTTCATTGGGGTACATTAGCACTAAATAGGCCAACAAAATTCTCAAATAAAGATAAAGCTCTGTTACGTATGTATGAAAAATTTCAAATCAATCCAACTTATCTGCGTGAAATTAAAAATAATTATTTTTTTCGAGTTTCAAAGGTGGTGTTCACCCCTTAATTACCGATTTCTCTTCGATTCAACTTACCTCGAAGTTCGAGTGTACGAGTTCCCGCGTAGCCTCGTCCCTCCTTCTGCTCTTCATCGCCGTTTTCCTGACGATATAGAAAATCCTGGCGTAACAGACGACGATGGCGATACAGGGCGCCAGAAAAGCCAGTATGAAGAGAAACTCCTTGGGACTGCGCCCGTAGACATCCGGCAGTATGGAACAGCTTCCGATGACCGGATCGAGGCCGAATCGGCCCCAGTGCTCGAACCAAGTCGGTATTAGTGCCCCGAAGCCACCGATCCACGTCGCCAACACCATCAGCACGAGATACTTCGGCTTGTACAACCTGCGGCATGGAGGTCACTGGTGTTTTTACGGTAAGTTCGACTGCGACGTTGACAACGAGAATACGAGTTTTACCGCGTACGTCGCTCTTATACATACACGGACAGAAAAGTATCAGAAAATTTACCGTTAAATTAAGGTTAAACGTGGGGCAATGATGATTTATAGGCATATTTACAATTGAATTTCATAATTATTATCATTAAGTGTTGAATAATTATTTTACCGAAAATTAAATTTTACCATGAAGTCAATGTAATATTTCAGAACATGTAATATTTACTAAGAAAATATGTTAAAATTATCGAGGATGCATATAAATTTTACGGTGAAATTCCCGTAATTTTTACTTCGAAGGTAAGTCGGCGAGTCGGATATGTCGGTAAGGAAGTTTCCTCTTAGCCCGCCGCGCGTTTGTATAAGATAACCTATAAAGACTGTTGATATATTTGTATTATGCAATTTTTTATTACATTTATATGTTTTATTCTAATTATTATGATTACTAAAGAGATAAATGATATAACGCTGACAAAATTATGTATTAAAAATAGTTATTATGCGATTTTAATTCAAAATAAATTTTAAGCCCCTGGTGTTGTAATTTTTACGGTGAAAATCATGATAAAATTTTACAGAACGGAGGATGGTCCCATGTTTACTGTACTTCACCGTAATTTTTATCCTGTATTTACTGAACTGAATTTCCCGCGAAAGCGGGATACATATCAATTCTTTATACAGCGCAATTCGCTTGAAAGTCTCTCGTCTACTATATATATATATATATAATACGCGGAAATAAAATTTCACCGCGAGCGCATCTCCTCCATTTCAATTTTTCTCGCGACGCATATAAAATTCAGTCCGTAAAAACGAACTAAAAACGTCGGCAGACGCGGCCGCGTCTGCACTTACTTGGGGTAGAGTCTGGGGTGTCCGATCATGACGTAACGGTTGATGGTGATGGCGAGAACGGTGAAGAGGCTCACGGCCACGAGGCCGTACCTCAGCAGCGGAAAGAGCCGACACAGAAGCGGCCCGTGAAGCCAGGAACCGTGCCAGAAGGTCGACGTTGCCAGAGGAAGGTTGAAGCAGCAGAACATCAGGTCCGACATCGAGAGGTTCATTATGAAGACCGCCGTTGCGTTTCTCAGCTGTGGAATGTAAGCGAAATTGATTTTTTATGTCTGAAAATATTCGAAAAAAATTGAGCGAGAAATATTCATCCTCCGGAACTCACGCATATATATATAGCGATTGATTCCCCCGTGAAAATTGATGTATACGAAGCCCCCGACGGTATCCTCATTTTTTAAGGCAACGTGGAAAGCGAGAAAATTTCATAAAGAAATTCGCGCGCACGGCCGGCGTCTCTCCCTTCTTCAGGTATATAAATTCGAAACGACTTTTGACCCGCCAGGAAAAATATACGCGCGGGAAAGGATGAGACGTCGGGAAAAAAAGACGGCGGCACCAGGTGCGAAGCGCCGTATGTATGCTGCATATATATATATATATATATATATATATATATATATATACGTATATATACGGCCAGTTGTGCTTGCAAGCACAAAGACGATACTTTAACGGGGACGATAAGCTTGGGACGAGAGGAGGCCGGGTGTCTGCTCGTAAAACGAACAAAGTGTCGGACTATAAAATCCGGATAAATCGCTTCGGTGAGGGTCACGAATTTCGGAAAGCTCTGCGTGCAGCGATGAAAAGCGATTACGCAAGAGAGACGGAGAAATATCTCGAGAAATTATCGACAGCGTGTCAGGATGATGTGCTAAAATTACCACGAACGAGTTTGCACTACTGCGTCGTCGCAAGCGCGAAAATAATGGTTATATACACATCGAAAACTTTCCAACCCACACCCACACACGGATCATTAAGAACCGCAGGACGATTATATATATACGATACACTGTCCCAAACAAACAGCCGCACAGCAGCAAGATACACGAGCCTCTCGCTGCTCCTACAAACGAGCAAATTGCATCCGACCGAGAAGGAAAAAAAAATGAGATGGAAGAAAAAGGCAAGGGTTTGACGTAGGGTCCGATGGAATTCGCGCGCTCGTTAATCCGCACGTGCCGCGCTTCCAATATACCTCGGATATATATATATATACGGATGAAACTTGCGTGTTCTCTGCTGTGGGTTAAGACAGTGATGTATATATACGTGTACCGCTGCTGCTGTTGGCCCGAAACTTAATAACCCGTACTTCTCGTTCATAAACGTCCAAAGGGATTTGCAGCGTCGCGCGCGATATACACTGCTTTGGCGAAAGTTGAGCTTTTCTCTTTTGCATGTAAATTGGAGTTATCCGGAGCCTTTTGAAGCGCATTTTCCACGCGCTGGTGCGGCTTTAATTTTAAAGCGCAGAGTAAGATGCGTGTTGAAATGAAGTACGTATATCTGTATATCTAAATCAAATCTTTTTTAACCAGAAATTCTGTCGAGAAATATAGACTTAGTTTTCTACCACGTAAACGATGCGGTTTACTATACGCATATATCGCCTGTGTCAAGAGCGCAATTATTATAAACCAGCCCTTATATATCAAGTACAGCAACTTGTATAACGTCTCCATAAATAAGCTTATCTCCCCGATAAAACAGAAAAGAAAAAAAAACACATAACGGTCCCGTCCCTGCGGCTATAAAGACACTCGACGACGAAGAAAAAAGAAAAAGCTCAAGGCGATAAAAGCCTATAGGTTACGCGCCCTTTTTCTCGCGATGCGTCGACTCTATACTGGCGTCATTACGGCTGAAAGTCAGAGCCGCAGTATATGGATTCGTATGCGTGAGTGTGTATGTTTTAGTCGCGCGAATCGATCGTCTAGAGCCGCATAATTTCTTCTTCTTCGTCGTCGTCGTCGTGGTCGTCGCCAACCGCGCGACGACGATCAAACTTTCATAAGGGCAATATAGAGGTGGTTAAACGGTGCTTAACTGCGCTCGACGCTGCATAATACGATAGCTATAGACATATATCGCGCTCTTTTATTCTCGCGTATATATAAGTATGTATAAGTAGCGGAGGGGAAGAGAGAGCAATGATTTGGGGATTTTTTTTTCAAAGCTTTGTATATAAAGACGATTCGAATTTTACGACTATTGGTAAAAACTGCGTGTTGAATGAACAAAGTTTGTTATATTCATTTCCAGACAGAATTTTGTAGAGTATCGTGGGTTCACTATTTAAAGCTTACCGATCCACAAACAGACACAGAGACGGTTCCCCAAAAACAAAGAAAATAAAAAAGCTCACGCGCGCGCCAAGCCCGCGAAATTTGAAATTCCGCGTGTGCGCCACAAAAGCGCCGTATATCCAGCTCCTTTTGACATATTTCGCGAGAGGGAGCTTTACGACGAGCAAAAGCTTTCTCCTTTGCTCGCATACTCGCACTTTTTTAGAGCTCGCTCGGCGGCAATAAAATTTTGACGCCTCGACGTTCACCTGCCCGCCCCCGGCCGACGACCAATTGCCCGTTTTATATCGATCATTTCGCGAGAGCGCGACACGGGCTTCCGTATGTAATAACGCGGCAGTTATATATATATATATATATATATATATATATATATATATATATATATATACGAGCTTTAATGGCGGAGGCGAGAGTTTTGCGACCTGCAGGAGGAAAATTTAGTGTATAAGGCTAGACTCAAGCGGGAACATACACACACACACACATATATATATATATATATATATATATATATATATATATATAGAGAGAGAGAGAGAGAGAGAGAGAGAGAAAAAGTACAATGGGTCTTGGTGTATCGGCTTACCTTGTCCGTCGGCTCTGCGGGTAAGGTAAGCCGGTAATGCGAGAGCAGCCAGTCTTTAAAAGTTTATGAACGCGCGCGGGCGCGTGAAAAATGCTCGTGTGTAAAGCTTTACGACGAGTTTTTCAAGTCGCCGCGTTGTTTTTAATTAAATTTTTGGCCGGGAGATTTAGGAGCTTTCTTGGCGGTTTTCATAAGAAATATACCTACCATGCGTGAAAAGTCCTTTATGGAATATATGATCAACTTTTTTTCCTCGATAATTTTTTAGGTATAAAAAATGTATCCTTCTGCAAACGTCATAAAAATTGTCTCAACGATCCTATATCACATCCGCGTATACATATAAATGCGGTAAAACTGTATCCAGCTATACGACTGCTCGTCATCCGAGTCTAGAACAATCGTTAAGAAACAAAGAGGAGAGAGCAGATGCTGATAACAAGCGAAATAATCACCTCTCCCTCTCCTGTATTATTTTTACACCGCTGTCCGCGCTTCTGATTTCGCGTGCGTGTTGCCCTGATTGTTTAGGACCCTCAAACAAGCTTGATTAAGGTTTTCTCTCTCTCTCTCTTTCTCGTCAAACTTTTTCTACCTCCGCGCGAGTCGGAGAAACTTTCCGCTTCATTTCGGCTTGTCGACATGAGACGCTGAGCTTTTTTTTTCTTTGGCCCCGTTTCGTTTTTCACAAGGTGTCATCGAGACTGCACATTTCGATAGAAACTAAGATTCCAAGAAAATTTTTCAATTCGGAACTTTCCGCGCGTTCGTGCGTACGATAATAAAGTATAAAAGCTGTGTGTTCGAGCTTTGCCGTAAAAATTTCGAAAAGCGACCGCGCGCGATAAAAGTTGTTTATCCTCACTTTGAGAAAGCAGATCCTTCCAAGATATATAGCATCATTAAAATACGCCTATCCGAAATCATCAGACTACATACGCACCAGATAAATAAGCAAACTGTCTCTCGAAAGGTAGACGAACCGAACCGAAAGGGTAAAGGTCAGCCGCCTCTGAAAAAGAAACAACCCTGAACCGGCGTCGAGCCCGATAAAAAGCTCTCCTCTCCCCCCTCCCCTCTCTCTCCAATCCCATCCTTTCCCATATACATATACTGATAATGAGCATAGTTCAGCTTGCTCTCACATCTCGATCTCGCTTTAAAACCTTCCTCCAGCGGATCGAGCCACAGAGCGGGCAATTTTCGGAAATTGAATTTTTTCCCATCCACTAAAAACTTGGCGCACGATGGCGCGCAATATCACACGGGCCGTCTTGCGAAACTTGCGCGCGCGCGCGACCGAGATGAAAAGCGAAAGTATAATATGAAACGGTTATAGGCGTCCTCGTCGTCGCGCAGATTTTTTTTCTCAACCATAGCTGTGCGTGTGGGGGTATATAGCATGACGCAGAGAGTCGAAGGCGTGAGCCGACTGCCTATGAGCTTTCGCGAAAGTTTACAAAGAAAAACACGGGAGGATGATACGTATATGTGTACACGCACACGCGCGCATAAAGAAAGTCGAGAGAATCGCAGGGAGCAGAGTCGTATAATCGTATTAAAGTTCGCGAAGTCACGCGGGAGAGGGACTTTTGCTTGCGTCTGAGGCTAAAAATGCGTACGTGACGAAAATGAGCAAAGATCGTAGAGAGAAGCCGCAGCGATTAAACGCGCGGCTTTTCTTTTTCTTCTTCTTCTTCTTCTTCTTCATGGCTTTTTTTGCGAGCTCGCGGACGCTTGATTGCTATATACTGTAAAGTCGTTTCGCGAAACTTGCCGGGAATTTCGAAGCTAAACGTATCGAGGTATACGCGCGGATATGTACATATATTATATGTATAACGTTTTTTATAAAAAAAAAAAAGCCGGGTTACGTAGAGCATACTAATTTCTTCTTTAAAATAACAGTATACCGAGAAAAAAAATTGTCCGAATATCGTATCTATATAGAAGCTTTGCGTGTACTGCAGCTTGCAAGCTCGACGTCTTCATATTTCCCTATTTTTAGCGGTCTCTCGTGCGCGCGTGCGATAAAGCGCCTTCGCGGCTGGATTTAGATCCGCCTATTTACAATGCTCCTAGCTTTCGGGTTTATTATTATTGCGCGTGTGCGCGCGAGCGCAAGAGATCTCGGAGAGGAATATTAGAACCTATATAGCTACTGATGTTCACGAGATCGCGTTGATGTATATATATATATAGTAGATTCTGATTATTCGACGGACGATCGGAGGAGACGGTGTCGCTGGACCGAAAAGTTCGATGACTCGGATATAAAGGCTGATGAAGAAGAGAGAGAATATGTTTTTCTCCGAGTACGCGCTCTGTGGGCTGATTAGTTCGGACTGATGCGGTATAATGAAGAATACTATATTTTGATACAAGTGTAATATAATTCTGGACGCATAGAATCGAATACGAAATTGTGAATATATTTCAAAGAGGCAACTCGAAATTCAATAAAAACATCGACGTCCTCTCGTCATTTGTACCGAGTGTCTTTGACACTGTAATAAGCCACGTTATGATCCCGCTTGAACAGTCGTGTTATGGAATGATCCTCCGAAAGAGGAAAAAAAGAAACGAAAGAGAAAAACATCAGCAAAGATTTTTCTCGCTCCCACGTATATAAACACACGTCGCCGAGAGTCAACGATTCGCGCCGAGTATTCCAAGGGAAACTTGCCAACTGGACAGGAGTATGATACGGGACTGGCGTCGCCGCGACACGACGTCGCTCCGGTATCCTCGTCGCGTATACTTCATCGGCACGTTCTTATTCGCGTGGGAGAAGGAAGAAGAACTCGAGACTTTTTCCCCGCGAGATATCCGTCGCTATGGTTCGTCGTACTTATTACGTGGCATTTTAGAATTTTGTTGAAGCAACCAGCTCTCCATGTGTACAAGAGTTACCGATAGATACGATCGAAGAATACAAGTTTTTGATAAACGCAAATCCATCATTTTACCCGCGAAGTGGCTTACGAAAATAAATCACCTCCGGCCAATAAATCCATCCGGGAAAAACCGATTTCCCTTATATACCTCCTCCGGCAAATCCACATCATTATATCACACGCGCGCGCAGTACTCCCTGAGAAAGTCCTCGCGCAATAACGAATTCGAACGGTCGCCCGAAAATACCCGATATACCTACAACAATTCTCGTGTTCGTGCTCGTTTCGGAAAACACGAAAGAAGAGCGTATTCCGCGAAACTCGCGACTGCGTCAGAGACGCTTCTCCGATATTTGCTTTCTTTTCTGTGTATGTTATATACCATCACGTCCGAAAATTCTCACGCGTGCGACATTCCTTTTTTTTCTGCATGCGAATCCTTGCATTTCTCAGCGGATATTGCCTTGCGAGGCTGTATATGAAATTCCTGGGGGGCGGGGGGGAGTATCGAAGATATTGCTTTGCAAAACTACGGAGATTCCCGTCTGTTTATTCGAATATTGGAATAGCCGGATGACGACAATATAGGGTTCATTAAGTAAGTATATTGTAATAACGGAAAATAGATATATATATATATATATTCCGATTTTATGTCGGACGAGTCTCCTGACTTGGAAAAATGGATGTGCCGAGGATCACCGAGAGGTTTAGTCGAATTATCATAATTGGTTATTTATGCCAAAAAAGAGGAGGCCAAGGGTTGCAGAGGCGTATAGCAGGAAGTTTAACGTTGCGGATCGAGGCTGATTTATGGAGGTTGCGTCTATACAACACAAAGAACGATGAGCGATGCAAGTTTCTCGTTCTGCTCGATTTTTCAAAAAGTTCTTATATATATATATACCTACCTCGAAATTTATCACCGAATAACTCCTGCACTCGATACAGTCCCCTCAAACGGCGTTTACTTTATGCATAGTAGCCTCATTAAAAAACCAAGAGACACCGCGCGTGCTATCTCTCCGATCTATCCATCCAGTCTCGAAACTTAAGGTATATATAATAAACTATATAACTGCACTTATATTATGCCGTAACTATTATATTATATTCGCGATAACGAAATCCCAGTGTATCTGACAAAGTGTCTTCTACAACGGAGCTTTTGACTTTTGCATTCTAGCCGAACTTCGTTAGAAAACTTTTTCACTTCTATTATATACACACACGCGCGCGCGGTTTTAATACCATCGATTTCCTCCCGCACTCGGTTCCAATTACTTTTTATCGCGTCTAATAAAGCCGAACGGTCTCGGGGATCTCTTTCTGCCGCGAATTCAAGAAACTCGCTTCCTTTTTTTGCGTATATATACATATATAAAAAAAAGTAGCTTATCGATACCTCCGATCTCTCCGCGCAGAAGGTGTAATATGTGATTCGGGAAAATTCAAATGTCCCGCGCTGTCTTTCTCCGTTCGGACGATATGCAAATGAGTCAAATCCGCCCGCGAATCTCGACTCTCCTATGCGTGTGTGCCTTATATACAGCGAGAGCTTTCTTTATATATATATGCGCTCCGCGCCCGCGAAATTTGCCGGAAGGGATCTTTTGCCATCGGTCTTTCTCTTCCCTTTTATTTTCTTTTTTTTTATTCTTTCTACGCGTCGAATCTCTCGATTTATACAGCAGCGTTATCGAATTCGCGTCATCTGTCGATTTATATTAGTATATATATAGTTTCCTGGAATTCGACGATTACCGAGGCGTATATAAATATAAGTATGCCTACGCTCGACGGATTTAATTGGTAGTCAGACGGATACTGGCTCACACACACACATACACACACATATATATATACATATATATTCGGCGAATCATTGAATCTCAATTATATCAAAGACGAAAATACCTGTATACTCCCACAATAGACCAATTACACAAATTGCCGACGTTAAAAAAAGAACGTAAACGCAGGCAGGCTGACATCACTCGCTGTCTCGTCTTCCATTACGCGTAATGTAAAAAGAGAACTTTACAGAGCAGCTTTACGGCAAACTGTCCCCTTAATTATTTTCCAGCTGTGAGAGGTGCAAACGCAGTAAAACCGCAAGCGCTATTATCCACAGGAGGATCATCGAGCTTAACTCGTCTCAAAACACATACAGACACACACACACACACACACACACACACACATATATATATATATAAGAAAGAAAAGCTCTTCTTCTATTTATAGCAAAAAGAAAAAGTGTGACGCATTACACCAAAGGATATAACAAAACGGTATATATATATATATATATATATATATATATATATATATATATATATATATATATATATATAAAGAAAGGATATGTGCAAGTTTAATTAGGAAGGCATAATCGCCTGCGCCGCGCCTGGTATTAAAACTGTCAACAGGGAGTGCTCGAGACAACTCCCAACCATTCCGCTAATTGTGTATATACGCTTTCTCCTGTATTATCTATACGTAGTCCCTGATTAATTCAAAAGGTGCGGATACAGAGAAGAGGAGAGAAATTGGAAAGTCGATTTATATTTCCCGCGAAATGTATATATATATACTATTAATTACGACTGTTTCGCTACTGTCAGGCCGAAGCTCCTTTTTGCGCGGGATTATTCAAGCTGATTGCTGAGCTTGATTTATAGTCGCAATTATATATATATATATATATATATATATATATATATATATATATATATAGAACGTTATTTCCTTCTTTTTTTCGCGAGCAAGTAGGGGGTCGAATTCGCGCGAATCGTAATGATGGTGAGTATTCAAATGACCAAGGGGTTTTGCGAAAAAAGCTCAAGCTTTAGCAGAATTTTCCGCGTAAAACTGTTAATCCAAGAATATCGTTTGCGTTCGCGGGGAACAACGATAGGGCGGGAAACGACAGTAAAGCTCCGCATCACGATCATCATCTCCCTCTCTGACCCCAAAAGCGTCTCTCCTCGCGTTCCCTGCGCGGCAAAGTTTACAATGACTGTAATAATACTCGTCCGTTCCGTCATTATCCATCACAAGCTGCTTTGTTTGTCAGTCTTATCGCTTTTTAAGTGGACGTGAATTGCCGCTCATTTTTCTCTCGCTCGTATCTCCCGCTTCTTCGAGTATAATATATACATTCGACGTCAAAATAGAAAGCTCGACGCCGAAAGAATTCGTCCATCGCCCTTCGACTCATTCACTCGCCAGGCGCACATAGACTATGTATGTATATAGTTAATAAAGTTCAAAGTCGAAAGCTCTTCTTCCCCGTTTGCCGAACGTATTTAATCATTCGGCGCGAAAGACGTCAGCGCGGCTCGAGTTATTTTCTCTCTCTCTCTCTCTCTCTCTCACTTCGAGAGCCGAGCTCGCGGGACTAAACTAAACAATATACACAATATTCTCGGATCTCTCTTGGCCCGAGATCCAAAAAAAGGAGCTTGCGATGAGCTTTTTCCAATGCGCGTCGACGCGAGTGGAAAAGGGTTTCGCGTTAATCATTCGACTAAGGATACACTGGAGCGTATATATGTATATATATATATATATATAAGGTATACGAACCTTTTTCGTGCGAAAGAGGGCGGCAACGGTGATGAGATTGCCGGGTATGCCGATGAGCATGAAGAGGGCACAGCAGCCGGCGGCGAAGTAAAGAAGCCAAGCTGGATAACCGGCGAAGAGGCTGGCCGATCCCGGATCCTCGATCACCTCCTGGATCTCGAATTCGCTCGCGTTCAGGGCGCTCTCGTTGCTCCCCATCCAGTACTCTAGCATCTGCAAAAATATTTTATCGCTATATAATCGCGTTTTTCCCCCAGTTTTCATCGAGAGCCGAACATCTCGATTGGCCTTTAAATTTCAATATACACGCGTCTATCCATCCCTTGAAAAAGAAAGCAGAGAGTTTTCCGCCGCTCTCGTTCGACGAACTTTCCCGGATGAAAAAAAAGCTCTCGGCAAAACACCTCAAGGCCACGAGGCAAAAGGAGCGCGCACGACCCTTTATCTCCGTCTCGCTTCCTTTATTTCGCTCTCGCGCATCACGTATACATGCGGGAACGATCGGAGAGAGGCTTTATTTTCCTCGGCGTCGCGACGACGATTATTCTCGTATCCTGCGGGACGAGAGCAGCGCTGCTATACATTTATTGTCACTGGCTGCGATGCGAAATATATAAAAACGTGATTACCCGATAAATATCGCGGCGAAAGGGGCTTCCTTATTGGCTGGTTTTATATCGCTTTGGATTTTTCGCCGGCATCGAATTCAGTTTTTTATTTTTTACTTTTTCATTTAGTCAGCACTGAGAAACGTCCTCGTTTATATAAGGACATATTTGCGGTCACTTCCGAGGGTCTGGCGAATTGTGTATACCTCTGATAAAAATTTCATCGTTACGAGAGGGTCAAGATCCGCTCGGAATATTAAATAAACCGAAGAGGAAAAACCCTTCGTTCCGCGACACTTATGCGTGAGACCGAGTGCCGATAAACTAATGCGTAAATTATGTAAATATTCACGAAATTGTCGAGTCTGAGAGGTGCGAACTGATGAAGAATCATCGGCGAATTTTCATCCAATCAAAAATCTATATATTATATATAACCGATTTTTCGAATACGCTCGTAAAGCCCTCTCGACGACGTATATAAACTAATGTCACCTTAATCGAAGCAATCCCTCTTTCTCGTCGTCGACGCCTTTAACGACCCTCCGAAAACTCTTTAGTCGATAAGAATCGACTCGAGGAATTCAATTTAACGAGATATATAGAAGCCGATATATATATATTCGCGGCTCGTTACGCGCTCGATTTCCGCGTTGTACAAAGCGAGAACGATTATAATAACGACGTATTCTTCCTTTTTCTTGAAAATTCTCGAGGGGCGAGGGGAGTGCTATAAAGCACCGTGACGCGGTGGAATATAACAGAGAGAATATAAGCCAACAGCTGATCCCCTTAAATCTTGTTTTCCCGTCGCGAGACGGTAATGAATCCCGAGAAGAGAGATAGATAGTGGCCGCGCACGTGGATGCGTATCGCTGTACACTACTTAGGAAATTAAGTATTTTCTCCTTGGGGATGATTTCGTTCCAAGTGTGCGACATAAATTTCCGGTGCATTAGAGCCGCGCGTGACGTTTATATGCAGTCGGTTAGTTTTATATATACGTACGCGCGAGTACGTAAGAGGCGGGAGCTCAGAGCCGAACTGAATTATAGGGGGTAATTTTATCGATTTTTCCCACGTTGTGGCGGCGGAGGAAAGAGCTTCTGCGATGAGGTCCACCCCCGCGCGCGACTAGTAGTAGTCTTAATTATCCCGTTTCGCATCGCCGGATGAGTTGTCGTTGCAGTTCACCCTTCCAATAAACATAGTTTTTTTCGTTACCCTTCTATATTGAGTTTATTTTAATTTATAAAAAATATATAACGAATCGTTTGTTATTTTATATTAATCATAGGGATTTTAGCATACAATACAGCCAAGTATACCTATGTATCTCACATTAGTATATTGTTCTATAAACTTTTTGGGTCATCTGCGGGTCGCCGAGTGCAATTTACTAAAAGCGAAGATGTTGGAAAAATATACTTTTAAAGCTACAGAATTCTGTATAATAGATCCATAAAAATTAACGACTTTAGCTAAAATGTGATAATTATTGGCTAATTTTTTATTCAAAAACTTTACAGTGACGTTATTACAATGGTATAAAAATTAAAATTCAATTTTTTAATAATAACAGCGTATATATTATTATGTTGCATCTTATAGAGGCAAACCTGTACATAGGGTGGCATACGTAAACATTAATACTAAAAACTTAACTTATTAAATACTTAACAATATTAAAATATCTAAAATCAATATGGTTGTGAAACCATAAAGCGTAACAGCAATAACCCAAGAAAACTGTGGGAAACAATCAAGGATAAAATAGGTAAATCAACTATTCAAAAAAACAAATCAATAGAATGTATTATTGACAATAACGTAAAAATAGAAAGTAAAACTGAAATAGCAAATTCTATGAATGAATATTTCAGCACTATAGGAGAAAAACTAAGTAGTCAAATTGTTGAACAGGGCAATACGGAATTGAAACTTCCGGGAAGTAACAATAAATCAATATTCATTAGACCAACAAATGCGATAGAGATTTACAATATAATTTGTTCTATGAAAAAAAAGCTGGCGGAGTAGATGATATAACTGTTGCAACCTTACAAACCATAGCTGAGTACATCATTACATTACTGGAATACATTTTTAATTTATGTATAGAGAAATCAGTCTGGCCTTCTGCACTTAAGAGGGCCAAAGTATTACCTATTCATAAAGCGGGTATTAAAACTAACATGTCCAATTACCGTCCAATATCACTCATTTCAAATATTGCGAAAGTTTTCGAAAATATAATTTCTAATAGACTGTATTCATTTATATAAAAACGCAATATTATATCTGACAATCAATTTGGTTTTGTCAGTGACAAAGGCACCACTGATTGTCTAAATTATATAACAAATTTAATTTACAGCAATATACCGACCATAAAATATTGTTAAAAAACTTGAAAGATATGGTGTAAGAGGAAAAGCTTTGGATTTGTTTACTAGCTATTTAGTCGGTAGGAAACAAAGAGTCAAAATTTTGAATTATATGAGTAATGATAAGAACGTAACAACTGGAGTTCCTCAAGGAACTATGCTAGGACTGTTACTATTTATAATATATGTGAATGACCTACTGAGAAATATGCCAAAAGATTCTATCCTGTCAGACACCATCATCATCTCGAATGATGACACGTGGACTAAGGTAGAGTAAAGGATGAATGAATATCTCAAAACAGTTGCAAAGTAGTTGGCTGTAAATAAATTATCTCTAAATATAGATAAGTCAGTCGTGATGACATATAAAAACTACTGTGATAGTGTGCCCCAAACTGTCGATAAGGTTAGACAGCAAACATTTAAATAGAGTTGAATCACACAAATATCTAGGAGTAATCTTCGATTACAATATGAAATGGGATAAGCACATTAAATATATTATCAAAAAAACTAAATATCTGATATTTATATTTGCAAAAATTAAGAATATCATGGACACGAAAACACTGCTTACTGTTTACTACGCATTTTTCAATAGTATAATTAATTATGGAATAATTGCATGGGGTGGAGCTTATGGTAATTGCATAAAATTAATACAAGGAGTACAAACTAAAATTTTGAAAATTATTTGTAAAGATAATTTTAAATGAGAAATATTCACTAAATGTAAGGCCATTAGTCCATTTTCAATGAATACTGCATCATTACAATAATCTGGAGGAAAAGTACATTGACTCAGCAAGAATAGCTGCCTTTTTTACTTACTGTTCTATCGATTTTTGGCAATGATAGATTCTTGTTTCGTGTCTTATTTGTACTGCTTATATATCTGTTTTTTAAGTCGTTATAATATACTATAGGTTTAGCCATATTCAAACCTTACGAAGATATTCATTTAACCTCTCTTGTTAAGTTATCATATGAAATGATAACTATGTCATCTGCGTAAGATAATATCGTTTCATTTTGCATATCATATAATATAGAAAATAAATAAATGTATAAAGACCATCTTATATAGCCTATATACGATGTGTATTAAAAATAAATAAACAAGCGCATTACTCATCATTTTCTCTCCAACACTGATGTCATTAACGAAAGCCTACCCTCCCAACCAATCGCTCCGTTATAAATTGTAATAAACGAGCTTTTTGCCCGGAGCTTTCACACTAAGTGCCATCGCAAAGTCGCGAAAAGTCGGCCTATTTTACACTCTCACGCACATCAATCAGCGCTTTTTTCTTTATTTACTCCGAAAGCTCTCTTGCACGATAATAACTCGCAAAACCGCTTGAAGAAAAAGCGACTGCCTCGTGCCGGTTGAAAATTACGTTTCCACGTGCGACCCGGAGAAGAAGGTCCCGGTGTGTCATTGATTTCAAGAGGAGAAAAAAAATAGGGGGTGAGATGGCAAAATTCTTTAAGGAGTCCTAGGGTACAATATAGACCGCCGGATCGTGTGTGTCGTAGATAAAAGTAGAATATTTGAATATATATATACGCGCGGATGAAGTCGCGCGTACAATAGAGAGTGCGTATAGGGGAGAAACGATTAAGCCTGAGCTTTCACCCTAAATTTTCGAGGTCAACGTTAATCGATACGGATAATGTGCTTTCCTCGAGGGTCCGATGTGTCCGAGAATCGAGGCCACATCACCTGGCCGGATTTTCTCTTTCGACGCTTCCCTGGGGATGATAATGTGTTTACTTGGATATCTAGTCGAAGTCCATATATATACATATATCTGCGAACTGAATCTGTGTCGTATCCCGATTTCCCTCTTTCCTTCGCGTATATCCATACATTATTTATTTACGTACACGCATACACCTCCAATTAGGAAAATTGAGATCGCTCGATTAACATACGCACACGGCTGTAATTCTTGTCAAATAAAAGCCGAGCTTGCAAGCACACGAACATCAAGAAACTTTCGGATCTATACAATATTTATATATATATATATATATATATATAGGCATCGACTTCCCCGGAGAGCTTTATGGCGTCGTGCCGAATTACCCGATACACTTTTCCTCTTATCGAAGATATCTGGGTTGTGTGTATATATACGCGGCAGGAAAGCTCCCTTTCTTCGCCTCTACACTCACCTTATGCCTACAGACATATTTGCAAGCGAAAGGATAAACATTTGCCCTCGAAGATTGGAAAGTTTCGGGAAGGACGGCGATGCAGTTGGCTAAGTGAGCTTGATATCACCGGACGTGATACGAATATTCATCGGCAGATGTGTTTTACGCGGACCAATGTTTATGATGGGGGGGGGGGGGGGCGCTCTTGGGGGTGTTGTTTTTTTCCCCTCTCGTTCTCTCTTTTCTTTTTTCTCTCGGGCCGCCCGCGATAATACTCGAGGATAAGAGGAAGTTTCGTTGTTGTTTTTTCTTTCCTTTCGTGTTATATTTATGGCTCCCGGGGTATTCAATCTTTTGAAACGCTCTTATTAAGAGCTTTTCTTTCTTTACTCTGCTCGATGTAAACACGCGAGGAAAACTCGCATAGAAAAGGTATTATCGTACCTTAGAACGGCTCAGTCTTCTTCAGGCAATCGTTTCGAGGCTGTTCGGCTAATCTCTCGCGAAGTCGCTTTCGCACTCTTGGCGCTGATGCCGAACGGCGGTGGCTCGCTATCGACAAATCCTGGGATCCTCGATGCGCGAACATATTAAACGAAACTCGTACTTTTTTCTAGTTCACTTTCTATCGCGTATCATTCAATTTTTCCTTTTATTTTCCTCGCCTCGAACCTGCAGTCCACTCGCTGCAGTGCCCCATAACAGAGGAATCGTACAAAAAGAAAAAAAAATCAAGTCGCACCGAAGAACGAGTTCAACGTCTACGAGTCTCTCCCACGTGCGCTCGAAAGCTCGCCGGAACGTATAGAGCTTCTCCGTTTCGAACGAGCCACGGCGCTCGACTGGCGCGCGATATCGCGCGAAGCGCTCTATACAAGCCGCCGGTGATTCTGGACCGGAAGGTCGCGCCTGCGCCGCCGCGGTTACATATATTTTCTTTCGAATGAGAGAAAGAGAGAGGCTCTTTGGGAAACGTGGAGCTGGCCGGTGCGATTTATAGATAGAACTGAACGGAGAGTATCTATGGTGTAAAGAATAATCGGAGGAAACTTTTTTAATGAATAAGGATCGCGACAAGGATTCAAGTTTTTTCTTTGCAGGTGTGTGTGTGAGCTAGTGTGTTTGTGTGCGTAGGGGTAAGTTGTAAGAGAGGGGACTTGGCAAGGGCTAAGCTTTTTTTTGTTGGAGGGTATGTGTGAGATACTTCCCGGAAGCGTATATAGGTATGTTTAAGGAGGATCGTAAAATGTGTCAAGATAATCCTTATTACGAGGAATGATAAAGACTAGTATAAGTGCGATACCTGTTATTTTCGGAGCAGGTAGAGTCTGTTTTATTATGTAACAAATAATTGTTCATTTAAATAACAATATATTCATCTGAATTGTCGCGAAGAAAAAAAAACGCTATACATACATATATACTTTCTAGCAGCATTCAGACATCGATTATAAATATCTTAAATTGTTTGCGACCTGTTGTTTGTAAATTAAAAATTATATTTGGCATCACTGTTAAACAATATTTTAATATAAGTGTTGGAATACGCCTATAATGTGTTCACACATATTAAATCCATACATATATATATACAGACACTACAGCTGTTTTTCGGACCCAACCGGAGGGCTTATACCTGAAGGTTTATGGCACCACGGCTAGACTACAGTCCCTCAACGCAGCAGCGAGTCAGTTCCAAAGCGACAGCCACGACGACAACACCCAGAGCAGTTATTCTTAAAGCATAGCGATGCTGCTTTCGCATGAGCCGTTTTCGACTCGGAAAAAGCATCGCGAGCTTCGTCGGTCCATTCAACGAGCGCGTTACCCTTTTCACGCTTGTCCGAAAGCCACGAGCGCGGGTAATACACGCACAAGTCGGCGCCGGTATCTACCAGGACCAAGAGCACGGACTGCGGCACTTCCTGGCACGTTTTTTGAAACGACGATGGTAATAACACAATCGGTCGCTTGTCGACTCGCTACGATTCGATGCAGGTGTTGCTGGGATTTATCTCGTACACGGGACCGACGAGCTTCAAGATTTTGTCGACTGGTCACAAGGTCCGAAGAGTAGGGATTGCTGGGATAATGAAGAGGGTCAGTGGTTTATGTGGTTTTCCATCAACTCGGGAATATTATCGATCGCGCACGGAAAATCAGTGCATTACGGTGGGTGTATAATAACACGTGTGTGCATGTGTGCACAAAAGATGTACCGCTAGATCAAAAATTGATTTTTTGAAAATTTAAAAGTGTCTTGGACCCCTTAATAGTTTTAACATTTTTTACGCAGTTTAAAATATTTTTAACAATAGAAATAAATTTTCCCTTTATGATGATGTAAGGTGGTCAGGCCCCGTTACAGTATACGCACAAGCAAGGCAATATATGCACTGTTGATTGTTTTGTGCGAAAATTTATGAAATCACATTTAAACACACAGATTAATTTTTTAATTGATCTGTATTATTAAAATAATGAATCTTAAACAATACTGTATACTTACTTAACTATTAAATATTATGTAATCATTTGACTTTATTTACTCCATTAACAATAAACTCGATATGCCCGCTTATTTAGAAAAGTAAAATACGTAATCAGAGTACCTTCCAATTTGCGATTTTTCATGTCCTCCAGCTCGGCATGGTAGTTTTTGTAAAAATGTAAGAAAATCGCTTCCTTGTTGTATTTTTTGATTCCCACTTCTTTATTACACCATGACTTACCCTGCCTTACCTCGATCATGGCGAAAAGCTGAATAGGCCAGTCGGATTAGCTTTTTGATTTACCAAAATTCCAACAAGTAGGTTTGATTTCTTAAATGGCTCGGATAAGCATATAGAATGATAATATAAGAATGGCAGTGGCTAATTTTGTGAAGTATATCAACAATAAACAATAAAGTATGATTTCAGCGCTTTTTTTCGCATTTACCTCTGCGGTTTGAAAAGTACTGACTTTAGCGGAAAAAGTTATGAATAAAAGTTGTTCGTTATTAAATTATCTACAAAAAAGTCCGCGAGGGCACCTCTCTAAGTCCATTAGTTTATTCACAAATTGAGAAAAACCAAGAAATTTGTCAAAATCGAAAAGTGTTAATAACTTTATTATCGCCTATACGATTAGGCGAGATGAGTGATTAGATGAAAATGACGATGAATGCGAAGATGCAAAAAAGCGGCAATTAGATTAGGCGCGTTATTGTATATTCGTTAGGTTTTTAAGATTTCTTAGAATAACTTTTATTTGTTTTTGACACAGTATGCGTAAAATGCGATTTTACACATCGTTGTCGTGCGTAAAGTAGCGTTTTACACATCTGGGTGCGAAAAATTGTTAACGATGCGTAAAATCGCATTTTACGCACTTGTATCGAAAAGTAATATAATATATGTAATAATCAAAATTGACAATAAGAATTATCAAAATAAAAAACCTATCTTGGTTCCTAATGCTCGTAAAAATAGTAGTTTTTTAGTGGACTCTATTCGATTTCTATCGGCTTAAAATGTTGTCACGGGGGATAATGTTCATTAGGCATTTTATAAACTTTTGCATCCAGGAGCGTCTCTAAGTAAAATGTTTGGTTTTTTAAAATGCTAATTGAAATATAACTCTTCTTGATCACATTCAAGCAGCGGCTACTAAACTGTTCAATTTTTCTGCTGATGCCAGTACTATGAAAACGAAAAATTTTCAAATTATTGGTACCTCTAAGTCAGAAACTATAATTGCTAGATCCTCGAAATTTAGCAGACTGTTTTGTGCTATTACATTCAAACTATTTCTAAAATACCAAAGTAAAAAATAAATTTTGTCAAAAGTTATTAACAATTTTCGATTTTGACAAATTTCTTGGTTTTTCTCAATTTGCGAATAAACTAATGCACTTAGAGAGGTGCCCTTGCGGACTTTTTGGTAGATAATTTAATAACGAACAACTTTTATTCACAACTTTTTCCGCTTAAGTCACTACTTTTAAAACCGCAGAGGTAAATACGAAAAAAAAATGCTGAAATCACACTTTAATTGTTTATTGTTAATTTACTTTACACAATTAGCCGTTGTCATTCTTATATTATCATTCTACATACTTACCCGAGCCATTTAAGACATCAAACTTGCTTGTTGAAATTTTGGTAAAAAAATCGGTCTTTTAGGCTTAATTTGACTGGCCTAGAATGTGATATCTTGTACGAGAGTCAATTAAAAACTCGTATTTCTTTTCTGACATGGCCAAAACTGTTTTTTGAACTCAGGAATTGGTGGTATATTCTGCTGCTTTGTATACTGACGGCTGGTGCGTATAAAGATGATCCTTCTTCTCCAAAAAGCACTGTTGTGAAGATTGTATCTTAATTTAGTTGTCCGCTTCACGAACGTTGGCTTCCTAAATGTATTTACATAAAGAAAAATTAAATAAGCGTGAAAATATATAATTAACTTGACAACCGGACTCCAGTGATGTTCAAGAAGGACTACGGCTTGTCCGTTGTTGATGTCATTGCAAAACCTAGAGAAGTGAACCTAACAGCTGTGAACAGAAAGATCAATATCGGAATCCAGGTATACGGCGTCAGCGAGAGGGTGGAATGTCTGATCGTTGCTTATTATCCTCATCCTCGTAATCACCATAAAGTTTAACGATAGGCATCAGCCACTTAAGGCTTTCTCGTTATTATTATAATACTGCAACTATATTTCAAAGTTATAAAAATTAATACTAAATATCAACAAAAATTCAATTAGTTATTGAATTTTTGTTGATATCTATAACGTTTTATTGAAACTACTCACTAATATCAGGCACTCCGCCTGTACAGCGGCTCTTGTGTCTCTACACAAATTCATTTTTTTTTATATTAGATATTAATAATTTAACATATTTTTATACATATATACAAAATTGTTAATACTTTAGCACAAGAAAAAGAAAGGCCTCGAACTGTCTGATCATATTTTATTATATGTCATTAAGCAAAGACTCTCCGATGTCCCTTCGCTTTATATTGTGCTATTGTATATACTCATCCTTAGACCCAAGATACAAAGCTTATTATTATACAGTCTTTATTACTTTTACAAACTAACACAGCCAAGTATATGGGGTCTCGTGGATCCTTGGATTTTCCAAAATTTTGCCAAGATTAGCGCCTGCGGTAACGCTCTGGCCTTTACAATGCTTACTCTCTTACCTGAGCTCCCCACTTTTTCCTCCTGCCTAACCTACACTGCTTAAACTAACCTCACCTTCTCTTTCTCAGCTCTAGCGCCCTCTTACGCCTTCACCTGAAAGATATACTTTGAAAATCATTCGACTCGAGCATAACAGAAGAATCATTCAATCTGCAAACTTCAAAGGATGAAGACCTCCTCGGTCTCGCAACACTTGTCCTTCACTTGTAATTAGTAGACTGAGGAATTAGAATAAAGTTATTTAAAATTGATATGCAAATATTCATTCCATTAAGGAGACACACCACCTTTAAAACTCGAATAAATAATTATTTTTAATTTCACACAGATGCGTTGGATTGATTTGAAATGTTTTATACATACGTACAACTTTATCTTTATTTGAGAATTTTTTGGCCTATTTAGTCCTAATGTACCCTAATGAAATGTACGGCCCAATCGAGCTGAAAATTTGTTGACGTACTCTTAAAAGCACTAGTTTTGGTATGAATGGAGGAAATTTAATTTAAATGAATAAAAAATAAGCTTAAACAACTAAATTTTTTACTTTTTTTATTTTTAAAAAGTTTTTTATTTATTTAATTTAAATTTTCTCCATTCATACCAAAACTAGTGCTTATAAGAATATGTCAAAAAATAATTATTTTTTCGAGTTTGTGTCTCCTTAAACAAATATTAGTTGTTCGCCATTAATTTAGCATGCAACAGTGAGCTACATATAGCTTGATGAATTCTAATGTTTATGATACATGGCTTTAATAAACTGATGTTCCAAAATTGTATCATAAATATCGATCAAAAATATGGATAGAATTGTTCAAACTATATTTGTTTATATTTGTTTATATATTTATATATATATATATATATATTTGTACATGTTATTTTACTAATTTTTTTGCACAAGGCACTAATGTACAATATAATGAAATTTACTAACCGAATAGTAGAAGTTGAAGCTTTATGCATCACATATGCGAAGCGCCGAGTTAAAGTGTAATTTCATTGGCCGCTCCTTTTCATAGCGTCAGCGTCAAGAATTCTAGTTTTATCATTGCGCATGCGCGTGATCTGACGCTAGTTTTTGACGCTGCTTTTCAAAAGAAGCTCAACATTTTGGACTTTTTCAATCCTAAATAGCATCACGAGTAAGAAGTTTTCTTTAAATTGTTAAATAAAATTATTTTGATACAAATAAGTTGTTGCCATGGAAGTTTTTTTGTATAATTTCTTTTTCTTAACATCTCTATCTCATACGCAGCAAGAAAATACGGATTTAAGCTTACGTGTTTTTCTTCTCTTTACCTCTTGAATGAATAATTCGCATTCATAATGCCACTTCCTTTTCTCGTAAAGAAACATTTTCAATATTATTATTCTGAACTCCAAAACGACGCTTCTACACTCCAAAATGAGATTTGACGCTGTACTTTGCCACATACGCTGCCCCTCGACGCTTTTGCATTCGACGCTGTACCGCTCGACGCTGCTGAGCGTCCCATGAAATTACACCTTTAGCATCTTCTTGAACGGAATTTCCATTGATAGTAAATCAGCCCTGTCATGGTAACCTTGCCGTGCTAAATGTATATCTATACATGCGATCGCGCATGCGCAGTACGCGTTAGCAGCGTGATCGTATATATCGATATACCAGACGACAAAGCTGCCATGACAGAGCTGGGCATCTAGACGCTTTCTGGGCTGGGCTTGAATGTGAACATTTCTAACTTCTAGACTGGATTTCTAGTCAAAATTTCCCAGGGTTGGTGGTGCCTTTCAATCGTCCAAACAGCTGATTTTGCAAAATTGACTTCCAAATCACTATACTTCTACTATTCGATACATTTTTTTCACTTGCACTATATAATATAAAAATAAATCCTATCCACGCAAATTATTATAATACTGTTCAAGTCACTAAAGTCACAAAATTTGAATAACGAACTACCAATTATTAACAATACGGTCGATATCTTCTTGATTCAAATATTCAAAAATAATCTCAAAAATTACATTGTCCGGCCCGGCAAACTGCAGAGTCTCACTTAATATCCTGGATACTTTTTCAAACATCATTTTTCTTGTAACAGCACGGTCAAAATTCTTTTTCAGCCATTCGCTATAAATCGGGTATAGAGTCTTGTAACGTTTAGTCTCGAACTCTTTGACAAGTTGTTTGTTCCTCACACAACAACGTAACACATATAACGGCTTCTTCAGAAAATTGAAGTACGTAATCCGAGTACCTTTAAACTTGTGATTTTTCATGGCCACCAGTTCGGCATGGCACTTTTCGTAAAATTTTAAACACTTTGAATTGTTCTTGAATTTTAGCAGTCCCACTCCGTCGGATAATGACTTGTTCCTCCGCGCCTCAGCCATGGCTAGAAGCTGAATGTAATATCCTATCGTACTCTTTGGATCACAAGATTTCGTACCGGTGATATCGAAATATGCTCTCTGAATTATGAAATTGTCCATACTTGGTTTATACTGTCATCTGCTCCTTGTTGCTAAAGATGATTCTTCTTTTTCTTCAAAGGGCACTATTCCAAAGATCCTCGCAAGCTCTACAGATAAATGCTATCTTTGTAACGTTTACTTTCTACTCTTGAAGTTTCACAATTGCGATGAACAAAAATAAAGCATCACAGTTACTTCATAAATGTTAGTATATAATATGAAGCACTGCGTTTCCATCTATTGACACGTAGACTTCACCGACGTCAAAGAAAGACTGAAGCGTGGGTGACTGACTGCCCTTTTATCGAGGACGCTTTAATATAGTATCGAGACTCACAGCTGATAGAAATACCTACAAACGAATCCAGGTAGGTGGCAGCTTCAACAGCGGATGGACGCCTAGCATTCAATTGTTCTGTACCAAGTTCCTGTAATGGTAATACATTTCGGCGACAGGACCAAGATGGCATCCCCCATTTAGAAATACACTGCTATATTTCAAAGTTATATAAACTACTACCTGATTCTAATGATGCAGTAACTTACCACTGGTTTGTCGGAGAACCTCAAGGCCCTCAATTGGGGACCCTCGTGTTAGAGAAACATGGGTTTTATTTAATCTGCGCGTGGGTATATAAGGAATGTGGGTCGGATTTATCTCTTAAATTATACAGGTCTACAGAAATTTGTGGTTCTGATTGGTCAGCATTAGAGTCTTTAGGAACGTTTCTGCAACATGTTTGGTGCAAAGTTTATAAGGATGCAGGATGTCTGCAGAGATGTTGCAGCAATGTCAAGCCTTCATACTGTTGAGTTTTTCATACAAGAATATTGGGTTTTCCTGAAAGTTTATTGTGAAGTGTCTCGAATAGCTGCAAAAAGGTAGAATTTTATACCATTTTTTAATTCTGCATAGTTCATAAAATGCGACGTATTTAAAATTCTTTATGACATATATTATTACATATTTTATAATTGGTAAATAAATAATTATTTTCAATAAATATCTGCAACCATATGTAACCGAACCGTATACATTGCATCTATCCTTTACACATATTTTCATAAAACCTTATTAATCTTGCACAAAGAGGTTGCAAAAAGGTTTCTGAAAACTTTAATGTTGACCGGGTTGTCTGTAATGAATGATCTTACATGTTTGAATATGCTAACTAAATGCGCTTCAACGTATATCTTACAAAGAAGTACATTATCTACACACCAAGTGTATTTATACGAAGTAAACGCTTATGTGTGTGTGTGTGATATACGAGACATTCCACGTCAATCCGTGGCGAAATTTTTTATATCTCAGCCAAATTTTTTTTCCAAATTCAGACCTCAAGGTGCCTTTGTGGCAAAGTCATAGCCAAAAATTTGAGATTCAAGATTTGTTTACTTTTATTGCCAACTTAAATCATTTTTTAGTCACTATAGACGCATATTAAGTATATATATATACGATTTTGTTCGCAAATTTTCTATAGAAATACAGTAAGATTATCTTCGGAACCTAATCAACTCATTGGCATTGATGCACTCATCCCAATATCGGACTTGGTTCATTTTAAAGGTCTTGTTACAAAAGAATTTTGTGATTTTTTCCATAGAAATTGAGATCGCCGAACTTTATTTATATCTATAGATATTATAGATTTTTTCAGAATTAATATATATATATATATATATATATATATATATATTTATATATATATATATATATATATATATATATATATATATATAACTCTCTCGAGAAATAGCAAAGGCTCGCCTGGCCTAGGTATTCCCGCATTTCTCTGAAACTCCATAAACTTTCATCACCGTGTCCACGTGTGTGCGGCCGTCGTCACTGAATAAAAAATAAAAATTCCCCAAAAATAAAAGCTCTACAGCACACCCACACGCCAAATTCCGTTTGATCGGACAACGAAGGTAAGTAAGTATGAGAAAAAATACATGTATAAATAAGAAGCTTCCATATAGCCAGCAGTCCCCTGAGCGAGATGCAACCAGACATACCAAGGGGTCGATCACTCGTAGCTCGTCTAGGGGCGACAAATTTTTCGTACCTTGGCCCCCGACGAGGATGACGACGACAATATCGACTCGATTCTCTGATAAACAGTAGTCGGGGGAGGTATGCGAATGGACCGGGGATTTTTTTTCGGAGGAGGAGAAGGTTATTTATGTCTGCGGTCAAGGTTGCTGATGTTGGAGAGAGCAATTCTCTGCGATATGGATATTCGAGGGAGAATGCAATATACGCTTGAGAGGAGGGCACGTAATTTTTGGGGTGACCGACTTAATAGTCTGACGCGGTAGAGGTGAGAAGAGCTTTTCTTTAGTGTATAGTGGCCTTGTCGTTTGCACCTATGTATAGTATAGACAAGTTTGCTAAAATTTGTGTTGTTACTCTGTTTTAGGCAAAATTAGTATTAGGCTTAAAGATCTCTCCTTAAAAAGTGAAGCAGTCTTACGCCGATATAGCTGATTGATTGTTTTTGAACAGTGAGCGCTAAATTTGAAATTTAGGACTTTCTCTGTAGTAATATTGTCGATATTATATTTGTATATGCTCTATCGAAATAATCTACAATTTACAGTATTAGAGATTTTAAACGCGTTATCACGCAATACTTCGTATTTACTCAATTTTTAAATTTTGAGGTTAGGAATTTAAATATAGCGCGCACGGCGCGCCATTTAAACACTTCTAACAAAAATACTGGCTTATTTTTTTTATTATGATTTCACTTCGTATAGTTCGTATTATACTTACAGAAATGATTCTAACAACTTGTAAACACAAATCAGCTGATGCCGCGGAATGACAAAATTAATTTTTTTCAAATACCAGAGAATAAATTACTAAAGTAATTATACTATCTTGTTCCAGGCACATCAAACACAAGTTACACTAAATTCTAAAAGATTTAATTAATTAATTAATTAATAAGAGCAAAAAAACTGTGATTCCGCCTATACCTCCTGTATACTCGTCCTACACTCAGCCGCCATATGCACCGCCATGTTAATGACGTCACATCCACGGTTACATTGCCAATAGGACTGGTCTGATTGGCCACACGTACGACCAATCAGAGAACGAATAACATGATGATGCCTCTCTTTTTTAGACAAATTTTCAATAATCAATAGTGCACAATAAAATTTTATTTTATTCAATTAGGATGATATATATTCAAAAATAATCATATTTCAATCAGTGTGATTCTGTGACAAAATTACTTTTTCAAATCGAACTTCAAATCTCAAAACAAGTATTATCACACATGAAAATTCTATGAAACAGTAGTATTTTGGTAATCCTGATTAATATTAACTTAATTATCATGCATTCACCAAACACGAGGCAATACATCATAAAGTAAGCCATAGGAAGCAGAAACACCAACACTGACTCTACAGACTCGACAGCTACATATACACATCCATAAAGTGGTCGCCGCGTGCTATAATGCACGCGCGCGCGCATCGTTCAGGCCATATAAATCGCTCTTTCTCCGCTTATAATAACACCGCCTTTGGCACTGCTGTGATTGGCTCTACATAATAGCGCGTGACGTCAATTTTCAAGTCGTTCGCCCTTAGCTGAAAATAATCGCGGAAATGCAAATCGAGAAAATATACCCTCATCGTCTTCCACAAAGAACGTAATAAAGAACGAGAAAAGTGGATCATATATATAAGGAATCTTAATTCGCTGCATTCAAGGAAGAAAATCGTATATTTCTATTATGTTTTTTTTTATTCAATGAAAACAATCAACGAGTGAATCTCCGAAATGAAAAGTCCACACGTGCGTGAGACTAGTGCGGTTATTAGAAAAAAGTTCCTCGCCGCGCGAAGGGGAGAAAAGCGTGAATATGAGAAAAGATATATATGTGTATATATGTGTGTGTATATATATATATATATATATATATATACACCAAACGATACACGTGTGGCGCTTCCGCATGCATACATGCATGTAATACTCGGCGACGCGTTTCCATTCGCGCCCTCGACGGTATGTATATATATATATACATATACCGTCGAGTTTTTACGAGTTCTTTCTGTGCGTGTATTCGGCTTGATATAGTAAACTGGATGTGCTCGCAAGGCTTGACAATTTTGTACTATTTTTGAATTTCCCGCGCATGCAGCCCCCTTTTTCAATTTTCAGTTAAAATATAATTCTTCATACTAATTCCCTTACAAAAACACTACATCACTATATACAAACAAGTACACTTCCTTTTCTACTACACAACCGGTTAAAGCGCGCGATCGAAAGTATAAGCGCAGAGCGCGCGATGTGGGCCGTCGCAGATTTTACGCTCATCGTCGCTCTCTCTCTCGCTCGCGTGCACACGCTCCGTCCCTACATCCTTTTTAAAAATAATTACGTTTTGTTACCGGATAGCTTCGCGTACATATATATATGTATGTGTGTGTGTATATATACGTGCATATAGGTGTGTATACGCGCGTGAATCTGTGCGTGGGTGAGGGGGAGTAATACAGTATGGGAAGGAAGGAAAGCGATCAAGGTTTCAGCCTACATTTTTTCCAAGGGGGGAAAAAAGCAGTAGCCGCTCTCGATTATTAGATCGCGCGCGCGTTGCGGTATAGAGTAAAACGAGGCAGTCATAATAATCGAGATTGAGAGGTGGGGGGGGGGCGAGGAGCTTTTGTCTGTATAGTGGCTTATAATAGCTGCGTCGTGGACGCGCTAAATTATGTGTCCTATTATATAGGCGCTGATTTTTTTTCATTACGTAATTCCCTGTATATCGAGGGAGAAGGAAATTGGGAGCGGAGGGTATCGACCTCTTTTATACGAGAGATTGATCTTATTGGTGATTGGTGAAGCTTATAAGCAGCGGAGTCGTTATGCTGTTCACGTGCGTGAACAGCTAATTTTTCAAGAGATTAGGTGAAGTGGTGGCATCAACTTGGCTTGTAAGTGATGAAGATTATATAAATTTCAATGATTTTCAGCTCGTCGAGACAGAGCTCAGTAAGATACATTTTTGACTAATTCTCTGTAGAATTTGTCGAAATATGTTTTTCCAAAACCTGCTGCAACGGTTCCACGTATTGATTATTTTATAATAGCTGGATCGAATAGAAAAATATAAATCACTTCAGGTATGCAAAAAATCTAAAAATATAGTTAAACAGAATGCCGGTAATGCAGTTTCTATCATCGCACCTGTTGCTAAACACCCAAAGAAAATTGCCCCGTTATAATATAAAGCCTTTATACCTCCATTCGGTCGCGTTATAATTGCGAAACGGCGCCGCTTACACCCGCTGCGTCTCATTCAAAATAACGCGTTCCGTCGTTATAATATCGTCGCTCCCAAAATCTAAACTCTTCCAGCACGATACACACTCGTCTCTCCGATAATCACCTGACGAGCGCAACAAACAAACAATTTTACCAGAAATTGTTCAACACACGCCTATACGTGTAAACACGCAGATGTATACAAGAGAGGAAGTTCCACAGGGCGGTAAATCCAAAAGCCAGTGCGACGCTACCACGTCGTTTAAAAACAATCTAAAGGTCGGATTCCGGTGTAGGGGCCAAAGTGTCTTTCCGGCCATTAAACGCGCCGACCGGCCAGTCAGAAAAATATTTCGTCGTCGCTGTATTACATACTCTATCGCGCACACTCGGAATCTCGACGATAAGGAAAAAAAGCCGAGAATGCAAGCATATATATATATATATACATACCTGTGCGCGCAATACACCTGGCTGATTCATCACCTGATTCAGACTTTCGAAAGCAGGCTATACTACTACTGCTGCTGAGCATTTCGGTGTGATCCCGTTGCTCTGCACAGTATGACGAATCGGTTCTCTATGCGCAGCCGTGTGTGGGACCGTATAATATAACGCAGACTAACGACCGGTGCATTGCATTGTGTGTACCGAAAATATTTGTCTCGCGCATTGTTACACAGTGAAAGGAAAGCTCGATTTCGCGGGCGTATAATGACAGCTGTTGAAAGAGGACAACCGCGGGAGAGAGTATTGTTTATTAATAGAAATTTCGTGTTTCTACTGTGCGTATAGCGTTTGTGCAATATACATATATATATATATATAAATATATATAGAACGTTATATACGTAAGAGGAAAAAATAATATTTACTCTCAACTGATTAGAGTTCGACAAGCTTTCCACCTTTCCGGCTTATCGCTTTGGGCCATAAATCCAATGCACATACATATAGCCGACAGGTGCAGCCGATATCTCACTTTTTTTTCTTTCTCTCTTCGACAGCGAGAAAAAAATCCTAATTATATCAACAATAAATTAACATACATCCGGCTTAATTTTTCCAATAATCACTTCCCCTTTGATCTCCCACAGCACAGCTTATCTATCGATGTCAGCGCGATCCGCATATATATATATACATACGAAACACTAGAAGCTTGTAATATCGAGAGACGCTCTCATAATACACATGCATGAATTCATCATCTCCATGTATACACCATCGAGGGAAATTACGCAATAAGAAGTCCCACGATAATCAAGTTTCGTAATTGCACGCGTCGAAAGAGAGGGAGATAGCGCACGAGAGAGAAACAACAAAACGCAGCTGCAGCTGTGCTCTAAAAAGGTCAATAGAAAAACGCAACGCGCTCTCTCTCTGTGTTTACCCTATAGGCGCGTGCGTAGGAGACAAGACACTGTATAATGTGTAACGGAGAGTCGGGCGAAAGTCGTAGTGTAGATAAAAAAAAGGTCGCTCGCGACGCCTACTATATGCACATATATATATATATATATATATATATGTATATACAGTGAAAAAGGAGCGCATAAATCTGGTCTCGTTGTTGCGCAAAACCGACTGTGTGCGCGTGGCGCAGATGCAACAGGATCGACTTCCTACCTTTTTGCATAAATCGATCGAAAGAGTCGAGGAGTTTCCGGTCGTAACGGAAACTAATAGAATATCGCTATATGGATATGGAACATTTTGCAATCGTATATAGACTTTCGATTCGTTTCTGGGCTATTGGAAAAAGCCTTTTTTATTACACACTCGCTCGCGCGAACGCTATGCATATATATATATATATACAACACGCTATTCCGTAAGCCACTTATTTATTTTTTTTGCAGGAAGTAACACGCGATTAGGCGGCTATTTTTATTTTATATACGCGAAAGCAGATAAAAAACCAAGCGTTATACCCGAGCGCGAAAGAAAAAACCGATTCTACGCACACTCACCCACACACGATCGCGATGAAATTCTCACAGTCTCCCATCCGCCGATCTCATCGCACGGAAAGTATCTTGAAAAATATAAAAACACGCGATATTGCGCAACTGCGCGTTACATCCACTAAAACAAAAACCTCATCCTCTCGAACAACAGGTAAGTAAGTAAGTAAGTAATACACAAGGCTCTTCTCGTCGATGACGAGTGTCTCTCGCACACAGCCACACGCGGGAGAGAAGAAAACGGCGGAAGGTCGGCCGCGTGGCCGGCTCTTGGGTCCCCACTCCCAATACAGGCACTTTATAACACTGCTGCAGTGCCGCTGTGCGGAGAGCCTCACTAACGCGCGCGACTTTTGACAGAACAGTCCTTATACGCCGGCGGAACGGTGTACTTGTGCCGGATCTTGGATTTCCCATTGTGGATCTCGTGTCGCGAGTTGTGTGTGTATATATACATAGTGCGCGGATGACGCAGAAATGTTAGGAGTGATCGTAGTTGGCTGAAAATTGGAGTAAAGAGTCGTTTAGTGTGTGTGTGGGAGTGTGTGAAGCGATGGCTGAGTCTTGATCGGTGTATATAATATAAGGATCGAAGAGGCATCGGTATATCATAGAGGTTCGTATTTTACGTTGTAATTTTGTATACGGTGTATAGTGTGCGCGTGTGGGGGGAAAGGAAGAAAAAGAGGACCACTGCTGCGAGCGTCACACACGTGTTGGGGAGAGAGAAATATACTATGTAACGTACTACCCCCCGAGACGGAGGGCACGAGATGCATCGCGCGTTGTGTAACGCGTGCACGGGATATATAGTGAATAATATATATCGTTTTGTTTAGTTTTTTTTTTGTGGACGAAAAGCGTATGCGTTGCGATGATGGATTAGCGCGTACGTATTGCATAGGGGAGATAACGAGAAAATCGCGCGGTAATTGATTACCAGTATAGAATAAAGCGCGCCTTGTGTTTTCTCTGCATCTAACGATTCAATACCGATTCGGTGTATATATATACTTGCGCTCGCATTCCTAGCGATCGGACAAGTGTGTGCCAGAAAATAGATTAGATTAAAATCGCTGTCTTTCTCTCTCGCCCAATTGCGTCGCGTTTATCGGCTGAATATTTTTTCTCTCGGAAATATAAGAAGAAAAAATAACGAAGCCAAACGCTTTCGTTATCTGCCAGTCGGAACGATGGTGTGTATTCTTCTCCAACGCCTGCTGATGCCCAATTTTATCGCAGGGGGAGTTAATTGTTCGACTGGATCGTGTTTAGGAACGATCGCGCTGTATTATAGGGCGTTTTCCAAGGGAGCGAATTGAATTTTATCGGTGGCTTATCTGGACTTTAGAAGCGCATATAGTGTGATAACGATTTCGTCTAGTGCGCAGTTGACCGCAATTCGTATTATAGAGTCAAGGTGGGCGCAATGCACTTCCGACTATATATATATATATATGTATATTAACGGATACAACCGGCATATTATATATATATCGTTCTATAAAAGATACATAAGTATCACAGTTCCGTCGATCAATGAAATACAATTCCGGACAAACGAATTTTGACTTTTCGTGAGTCAATGCGTCTACGCGTGGGTGGATCCTTTTGTCTGCGAAGACGCCATCGGCGTATACATATATATATATATATATATATATATATACGATAGGTCCCGTATTCCCGGATTCGTTTTCCAGGTGTCCAGCGTAGCTTTCACTTCGCGAGCTCATCGAGAGCTGACTCACTCGCTCGCGCATTGCCATTCATATATATATATATATATATATATATATATATATACATCACATATAGGTATATATAATGATACTATACGTACGCGATTAGCTCTGTCGAGTAGAGAGTGACGTCAGCGAGGAATTCTCGTTGACCGAGAAAAATCGGCTGACTATGTAGATGCGGATTCGTGCACGTGGTTTGCCATGGGACACTGGGGATTACATATACCTGTATAGGCATATTGTTGTGAGTATGTGTACACACTTGGAATACCAAGTTTCGCGGGTGGGGCCAGACGTATAAGTATATTCGCTTCGTGGAACAAACGTGTACGGTGAGCTGTGGCGCAGGTTTTCGGATTGTAATACACACACACACACACACACACACACGTATACACCGCGTATAAAATAACAAACGCGGAGATAATCGTCAAAGTAAATTACGCGTGTATACATGTACGCATGTACGACAACGCGCTGACTCACCAGCGAATAAAAAATAATCTCGTTGCACAACTACGCGCGACGCCTCATATACTTATATACATCTGCATATGTGCAGTAACGCTGTATATCCAATCCACAATCTTCCGGAACCGAAAACGGCCAGCTGTCAAACGCTGCGCGCTTCTCTTTCTCTCATTAAATATAAAGAAACGCGATGCGCATAAAACATATATATATATGTATATATATAGCGGTGGTCAGATCGTAAACTCTTATACGGTTGCTTAATTGTCCGGCGTTCGAATTGAAAGATACAGCAACAGTTCCGTCGCATGACGCGGTCGCGCGCGAGAAAGAAGAAGCGCAGGGCCCCGTTCAATTTTTCCCAGTTAAGCTCAATCGAGGTTAATGCACCGCTGCTTAACCCCAGTTTATACACGAAATATCCACTGCGACGACACCCCTATGTATGTATATATATATACGCACATTGATGCGTACATGAGGGTCCCTCAGTTGATATACGCACGAGTTTGAAAGAGAGAGAGAGAGTCAGGAGGAAATTCTTTTTTTCGAGAAGACCATTACACGTGCGCGACAGGACATCGTATCGAGTTGTTGTTTCCGTTTTGGGAGAAATCGGATTTTCGCTGCTATGTCGTGGATTTTCTATATAGACGTACTTTTGAGCCACAAGTTTAAGTTCAACTGATTACTCGACATTTGAATATATATAACATATATACATACGTCAAACGCTCTAAATTTTTTGTCTCTCGAAAACATCACTTCGCTTTCGAGTCATCACAATTTATTTTTACGCGAGCTATACGAATGCATCATACACGCATATATATATATATATATACACGCACACGCGAGGCTTATTAATTCAAAACCGCAAACGTGATGTATACAATATATCTGAATGACGCGCGCTTAACAAGGCCTAATTGAGTGAATAATTATCTCCTCGCCGATGAGTAAACTACTTCGATTTCTACATCCCGACACGTCCTATATTACCGTCCAAAAATATTCAAAATCACATCTCGCGCTCCTGATGTACCTATATACACTCCATATACTATTATATATATATATATATATATCTGGTATGCGGAGCGCGTCTTCAAGTGCAATCTCTCTCTAGCTCGCGATTCGTTTAATTATACACGGACTACGCATGTCGCGCGTAAATCACGTCGGTCTTCTCTATACGTATAACGCATGATCAGTATATATATACAGACGCCAAAAAATATAGCGACGAGATACAAGTGCAGCGCGTAAACAGCCGCGGAAGCGCATATTATTAATGAAACGCTCGATAATAATACGCCGAGATGAATCGCTGCTGCTATACTACTATATATATACATAATTATACTCTCGTATAATCAATAACGTATAGACGCGCGCGAGTCGGTTTTCAATTTCACTATATACGTTATAAATAGCCCCGGAGATATCAGAAAATATCGTTTCCCCCCCCCCCTCTCTCCTGAAAATTTAGAACAAAACAATATACGAGGAAAGATCAAAGACCCGTTCCAGCAAATCTTTCAATATGCGCGCGACAGTCGTTTTAAAAAGAGCTCCCGCCGCCTACGGTCTATACAACAGCTGATATACTTGTACATCTTTTAAAAGGCGAATCTCGGGAGAGGATGCTTGCCCGACGCTATTTTCAACGAGCTTAATTACGGCGAATTGTCCGCGTCTTTGGGCTTTCATTTCTGCTCCGGCGGCGGTGCAGAGTATATAGCCTCTCTTATTATAGGGCTAATTGTTTTATTACCCCAAGACGGGCACGATAATGAGGAGCGAAAAATATTTCGTTGCATTTCTGCAAACAATGCTCGTTAGGGGCTTCCTCCAGTCGCTATGCGCGAGAAAAATACGCTGTAGAGGCGGGGATTGAATAATTGAAGCGTATAAAATAATTTAAACCCTCGCGGACACCACAAGCTCAGCTTTCCGAGAGATAAAACGCGCACAATAGGCTAATCGGAAGATATCACTGGCTCAGCGAAAGAAAAACAATTTCCTGACTCCCGCGAGAGATATGATACAGCGCGAATCCGATCTCGGACAAGCCCGTGTGTATATATATAACTTATACAATACAAAGGATATATATATATATATATATATATATATATATATATATATATATATATATATATATATATATATATATATATATAGTATAGAGGGAATGACGAATGTTTCGCTGCGGAGGTCCAGCACACTTATCACTCACTCGATCGTGCTCTTCTTCTGCGGAAATAAAAAAAAAAACAAAAAAATAAAAGAAACAGACGGGTAGGAAAAAAAATATGAAGAGAAGCCGGAAGAGAATTTTCTCTCGAGTATACGTATACCGAAGTCTCGATGTCATTTCAGATGGCGACGAAGGATCAGCTGGCGGCGCAGATGCCCGGAACCAGCCATGGACTTGCCATCGACGAGGATCTCTCGAGGTTGGTTCGGATGTCGCGTGTATACCTATATGCCATTTATTTCGGCTTGTCTCGAGAGCGCGGGATGATGTATATTATTTTTGGCTTTCGACGATCGGAGTTAATTGTCTTGGGAGTTGATCTTCGCGCGAGTCGATGAACCGTTGGATGATATATATGTATATATATGCTTGACGGGTGTAGATTTTATTCTTGATTTCTGGCTTTTAGTCTCCTTTTCTAGTTGGAAAAATGTACGCGCGTTGTATGTGGCGCGAAAATTTTAAATATTCCGATGCTAATCGATGTTACGATAAAGATATCAGCTGTAAATGTAAATTTACGATTTTTCATGGTCTCCAGTCGAGAAAATTGTAACCGAACGCTCGAGCGTCGTCGTGCGCGATAGTAATCGTATACACTCGCTAAATTTCGGTCAATGTGTCAACTAAAGCGGCTCAATTACGGGCGTGTGTATAGCCGCGCGGCTCCGAGTGAGAAATTGCCCCGACGAAGCACTAAACGACGCGACGTGCATTTTTCTCTCTGTCCAGGTTCTCGAGGCCGCTGAGGAACTTTGCGGCAACGGTCGCCATCCTCATCATGATCGTCGGGCTTTTGGGAAATTTGCTCACCATTATCGCTCTGCTGAAGTATCCGAAAGTGCGCAACGTCGCCGCGGCTTTTATCATAAGGTACGTCAAACGTTGCGTGTATATATACGTGTGGCGCATAATTTAAATCGTTGCGCGGCAATAAACAAAGATGGACACTTTGATATATCCAGCCTGTGCGTCGCCGACTTCATTTTCTGCCTGCTGGTGCTGCCTTTCGACTCGATCAGATTTATCGACGCGAGTTGGGCTGACGTTCGCTTTCTCTGCGTCCTGGTGCCTTTTCTCAGGTACGGAAACGTCGGGGTCAGTTTGCTCTCCGTAGGCGTCATCACTATAAACAGGTAATGAAATTTTTCTATACGCATGTATATATACAGCCTCGTGTACGTAATATTCGATGTATATGTATATATAATCACTCGGTCGCGTCTCAGGTACATCATGATTGCCCACCACGGGATCTACGCTCGGGTCTACAAGAAGCACTGGATCGCACTGATGATCCTCTTCTGTTGGGTCTTCTCCTATGGGATGCAGCTTCCGACTCTCCTCGGATCTTGGGGTAATTCACTTTTTTCCCCGGTTGTATATATATATATATATATGTTCATTCGAGTGCGATGAGTCACAGCGACGCGTCTGATGTCCGCAGGTAAATTCGACTACGACTCGAACCTCGAGACCTGCTCGATCGTGAGAGATGCTAACGGACGAACATCCAAGACTTTCCTCTTCGTCACGGGATTCGTCATTCCTTGTATAGTCATCGTAGGATGTTACACCAAGATTTTCTGGGTTGTCCACAAGTGAGTAAATTCCCGCAGCTTTATCTGCTTCCAATTGTTTCGCGCACACGTCAGTGGAGAGTCTGGGGCAGCGGAAGCCAGTGGCTTTTGATCGTCCGATGAAAAAAAAAGTAGTAATAATTTAAACAAATGTTCTCGGCCGGATGAATTATGGTAGAAAAAAAAATTCAATTAAACGCGCTCATGCGTGACACGCTTCCTCGTTCCTCATCCCCTGTATATATAGGCGAGCGATAAATAATATAATGACTCGAAAATTTCACAGGTCGGAGACGAGAATGCGGAAGCACACGGCGCCTCCACCGCCGACTATCAAGTCACCCCACACCCCAGGACGGGACACCCGAGAGATTAAGCAGCGAAGAAGCGAGTGGAGGATCACCAAAATGGTCCTGGCGATTTTCCTCGGGTTCGTTGCTTGCTACTTACCGATCACGATCGTCAAGGTCGCCGATCCGGAAGTTCGATATCCTGGTGAGTTTTCTTATTATTATTATTTTTTTAATGATCGAGAGATTACAAGAGGCGCGTGTATATATACGTAGGCGAGTGATGATATCGGAGGAGAATTCGTAATGGCTTTGTCTGTTTTTTTTTTAATTGACTGACGCATCGTCGAGGCAAGCATGAAGATGAATCTTCACTGTTTTTTAGATTCCAGCCTGTTTGCGCGTTTCTAGAATTACAAGCTGGTATATATATAATACGGGTTTTCGCGAGAATCCCATTAAAAATTCATTGCGCGGAGGAAACAATTGTACTATAAAATCAGCTTTACGTACGACTGTATATACTCCTCGTTTTTCGAGTTACAAAAAAACATTCTTGATAATTGTTAATAAAATTCTTATATCATTAACTGAAAATTTTAAACTTAAACAGAGTTAGTTTAAAAAGAAGAATTAATAAATATTCTATGAAAATGTCATGATTTGGATACATATATACAAATAACTTATTAAGTGCAATGCCTGAGGAGGCTAATTGTTTTATAGTATGTAAGACTAGTTTAAGTATTTCCGGACCTGAGTACGGGTAACTTCGATTACCTCTATAGAATGTTTCTTTTTTGTCGATATATTACAAGTATAATTGGATGTAACCATGCATGTATTTATTTGTACTCTGGTAAATAAATAAATAAATAAATAAATAAATAAATAAAATAATAATCAGCCATGTAAATACACAATAAACTCCACTAACAATATTATCATTCGCAGCGTTCCACGTACTAGGCTACCTCCTGCTGTACTTCGCCTCGTGCGTAAACCCGATAATCTACGTGATAATGAACAAGCAGTACCGTCAGGCTTACGTGGGCGTGATAAGCTGCTCGAGAATAAGGGCTACGCTCACACCCCACGGCAGCAGCGCTCCGGGCCAGAACAACTTCGGCCATCAAGGTAACGACCAGCAGCTCGTTACGGTCACCAAACTCTGACCGCGCGACCCGAGAACGAAATCCCGCGCGAGCGAAGTGTACGCTTTTTTCTCTTCGTAAGTCGCAAAGGGCTCTCTACTCTCCTACTTTCTTTCTCTCTTTCTCTTCGGCTATATATATATATATGCGTATGTATAACATTGTCTAATTTACGCCCACGCGTTTTTCGCTCTACTGCCGTCTTGGGAGCGATTGGATCGAGACGCGATGACTACTTTTTCCCTTCATCGCGGCCGGTCTACGTTCTGGGAATTGGGGAATCGCAGTGTGATTAACTTTCATTTTTCGATATATATACGACGAGGCTGAAATAAAGGTTTTGGTGACGACGACTGCGTGTTTTTAATGCAGGTTTTTCTCTATCTCTTCTATCACGGATTTTTTTCCAGGACTGGCCGAACCGAGCTAAACAATTGCACATTCACACACACACGTATCACGATTTTCTACGTACTAACGCAGTTACCGAGAGGCGAGTAGCATGTTTTCAAGCAAAAGTGTGGCGTTGCTTTTGGTAGAAATTTCTGTCTTTTTGTTTTTCTGAATAAGCTTCGACTAATCGATTTTAACAATTTTGGGGATATATGTTTTATTTTGCGCTAACACATATAGTATACCCGATTAACTACCATGTGTGTTATTATAAATGATGTTCCATATGGCCCAGACTTACACTACTAAAACAGCCCATTAACACTTTGTAATTGAAAGACTACTGTAGAAAATACGATTCATAATTTACTAATGTTGATTTTTTTTTGTATAAATAGAACGAGCTGTAAAACTCGATTATCAGTATATATATATATACAATTTTGCTACGTATATAATAACATAAAAATTAGAGGATTAAGTTTTACTAAAATGAATTACTATAGCTTTTTGAAGGATCGGCGACAGCTTCGTCTAAAATCCAACGATTTTTTGTCATTTTAGATTACTCCAAAGACTACAGCAAGACAATGGTCTCAACTGTATCCATTGCCATGAATTCTGTGAGGGACGTCCATCGCGACGACGATCTTTAACGAGCTGAGAGTAGAGTATATATAACGCAATCAAGGAAGAAACCCGGGGGCCAAGAACGAATTACTCGCGTATAAATTCGTTAAGACAAGTGATAAATTCGCTCGAAACTATAGTTATTTATTGAAAACAAAGGAGAGATCTTGGTGACCGCTTTGCAGTCGACTGAAGAAAACGAGATCTGCTATACACGTTATGTTGTTAGATATTTTTTAGATTCCGATGACTGATATATATATATATATATATATATATATATATATATGTGTGCGCGTCCTCCCCGTCGGCATTGATTTTTTGTACACGTGCGCGTTTTGTTATTATATATATCTGTACAAAAGTGACTAACGACTACACGACCAAAGAGACGCGCGAACGTATTTTATTATCTGTATATATAATATTAAAAGTTTACGTATTTGTATAAGAAAGCGCACGGTATATGGCTGCTATATTTATACGATTTATAATTATATATAAACGATGAAGTTATGTCATTATTATTACTACTACATCGAAGCTTATATTATACGCAATAGTCGATTAACGATATGATATTATAGTATGATTGTTGAAATTGTTATGAGAAGCAATAAAGTCCGTTACGAGATTTACGGTATAAACCATCGTTTACTAATTATTGTACAAAAATATGAAAAAAACTGTACAAAGATATTGCACAAGAATTCGAAACAGAAACAAAACAAAACGATCAATAAAAATACTTTAACGAATTTCCTATCTACGATCATTAGTATTTGCAGCAAGTCTGTTTGTCCCGCAGCAGTGGAGTGTCCCTTAGCTTGATCGACTCTCGTATTTCTTCGTTGATCTTCGATTTGAGGACGTTTCCGACTAGATAGTGCATTGCCTCGTCTGAAACAAATCGACACATCTCTAATAACAATCTCGCGACCACGTGTTGTATATAAACACATCCAAAACAATAACAAACCTATATTCAAGTTCTCCTTCGCCGAGGTAACGAACCACGAGCCGATATCGTTCTCCTTGCAAAACTTGATGATTTGTTCGTTGGGTATCGCGGCCTGATTGATGTCGCACTTGTTGGCCAGCAGTACGATCGGTATCTTCGATCCATCGGGTAACGTCACCTTCTCCCTCAAATCGCCGAGCCACTTTTTGACCGACTGGAAGGTGGCGATCCTGGATATGTCAAAGACCAAGGCCGCGGCTACCCTGAAACGGTGTCAGATTTTTATCAGGTCTAATCGATGCCCGGCCCTCTACGTCTGGCTGATAAATCGTACGCTCGGAAAATTTGAGTCATATTTACGCGTATTTGTAGTACACCCTCGTCATGTAGCCGAACCTCTCGTGGCCGGCAATATCCCTGAAATTTGATACATAATTGAGCTGAACTTGTTTTATGATGGATGTAAGGGTGAATTATATAGTATTTTTCTTTTACCACAATTGGAGCTTGATCTTCGTCTGCGGGTCCCAGTCGAGGTTTTTGATGGCGAAATCGGCGCCGATCGTGATTTTGTAGTTCGAAGAAAATTTTCCTGGAAATATCAGATAAGCATAAGTTTGTTATCTAAGGATTATCGATCACTACATTAAAAACAAGCGACATCGACCTACCTTCGGTGTATCGCCTCACGATAGCGGTTTTACCTGCAAAAGAAAATCAATTTCACAGCTTATGAATAATCTGTACATACAAGATTCTATACCGATCGTCTCTCACACGCGAAATCAACGCAACAGGTGTTTTCTCATTACAACAACGTTTGCGCGAGTTGAAGCAATATTCCTATTCGTTGAAATACGAGATATCTCGCGCCATGTACGGTTCCGAAAAAGCTTATATATTTATATCAACACAAGTCTCCGTAAATAGACACTTCATCCGACCGAGTTACGTTGCAGCGACGAGTATCGGCGCCTTATCTCGGTGCTTATCTGCTCGGCTCCCTTCGTCGTTCCTTCTTTTTTTTTCTTTTCTCGCTCTGTCATCAATATAATACACACGTCCAACTCACCGACTCCGTAATCGCCGATGACGAGAATTTTGAAGAGCAGCTCCTTCTGCCCGAAACGTTGAAAAGCCGCATCGGAATCTCGCCGAACGATTTTTCGCCCGGCCATCTTTTCTCGATTTATTCGATGCGCGTACGACGTGATTCTCTGAATCAAGCTTCGATTAGACGTCGATACGACTCGATCGCTTAATAGCTTATCGAGATAACCGGTAGCCGTCGTGTCATTTTTTCACTCTCTCTCTCTCTCTCTTTCACTGAACAAGACAAGACGTAGATATATACATTATTTAATTAAGTATATACGATCAGCTGTTATCGATTATGTAATTTATTTATTAAAAATCGATATTCTTGCTTATAACGTGCGAAAAATCGGTATACCACTTCGACACACGCATCAGCACTCCGAAAAGATTGAAATCACACAAATGTAAGTATGGCAGGCACTTGCACGACGCGATTTAAAAATTCGAAAAATACACTTTCGGCTTATCGCTGTAATGCTCGTATAAAGTTACTCTCGGCTCACGATTACACCGCGATCAGGAAACACGAGACTTTTAATGAGCTACTGCACGCGAGAGGGCTGATAAACGCACGCGGGAAACCCTCCGATTATAGCCGAGCTGCTCCCGAGTTGGTGCTGACATCTGTCGGCCGTCGGAGAAGGATTAGGGGGATTCCCCTGGTTTACTTGCTGTAGGTAAATTCCGTTGCACGGATCTTCGATGCAAACTTCTTATAACTTGAATTTTGCAAAAGTTGTGAAGATTTCAGTTTGTAATATAGCTAAGCGTGTATTCTAACTTTCTCTCTAAATCACCTATAATTCCAAAAATGACTCGAGTGCGATAATTCTTACGTAAGTAAGTGGGTGTAAATAAATATGAGTCTTCATAAGAATGACGAATTGACTCTTATAAACGGGCTTGCATCTTGCGTGTTGTGAACATTTATCGGAAGAGCCCGAGAAAACGATTGCGGGGATTTCCGTTAACTACCGTAGGTAAATAATGGTATTGCAGAACTCTTTAATAAACTTTTCTGTAACGATCCAATGAAATAGAAATGTATTCAGCTTCTAAACTGTGTGCGAGCACTCGAACGTTCAGTTAACGCAAAAGCTCGCTCTTGTCTTTTAAATAGATAACATAAACTATAGCGACAAATGTGTAATTCCTCGTAAAAGCCTCGCACGCTAATCACCGGACAAATTTCCAGCGCATATAATCACGAATCGATTATGCTACATATGGGTTAGGATAAAAAATCGCAACAACTCCTTATCTCACATCCTACATCTTATCGCCCCGCCAAATCTTCGGTACATACAAGTGCGCGCGACTACTCCTCCTAATCCGCGACATCTCTATTAAGAACTGAATACACGTAAAAGCAATATAATAATGAGTTTCCGCGTCCAGGTGTCAGCTGATAATAGAAGAGCGCGTGCGTGCCCGGCGCTGCAGCATCAGATCTGCGCAAGCTGCCGCATCAGCGCTATATTCTATACATGTAGGGAGAGTGGGACGGATCGATATGTGATAGATTACCTATATAGTGTGTTTGTATTGGAGGAGTTTTTCAAGCGCGAGTGTAAATGACCGGCGGAGGTGGTCGACGACGCTGGAGAGAAGACAGTAAGTGCGACGTTCTCGATAGGTTTTCGGTCTTATCGTGTTTATCGCGGGCGGACGTCCAGTTCCGCGTGATTTCTCTCGCGCCGGACGCGTATATACGTGTGTACTTTCACGAAACGGCATATACAAAACGCATGAAGATTGATGGATTACAAAGTACTATTTACGTCATCAGGGCTTAATCAAAGTTATTTCGACTATTTATACGTTATAATGCGATGATGCGAACTTACGATCCGTCGATATAATATTCGGTCTCTTGACAATTTTATTTTGATAGCCGAGATAATAAAAGACAATATATCGTGTTTATCGAAGTACTATAATACATTATGTCGTTATCCGTCGCGCGCGACGAAAAGAAATTTTACTGTAAATAATAAATGTCGCTGACCTAAGAAAGGATACATTATTAACGAATGATTAATGAAAAATCGATCCTTTCATCGGCTTGAATAGATATATATATATATATATATATATATATATATATATATATATATATATATATATATATATATATATATATATATATATATACTTATTAATATTCAATTGGCGAATCATTCGAACCGTTATATCCGTCGGTAAACAAGATTATGTGTACTTATAACATCTCTTTGATTTCGTGGAAAACGTACTTCGTAGCATTATCCTTTTTTTAAAAAACCAAGTAAATTTATAATCTGTATATCACTTAATATTCTGCAACGCAAATTTAAAGCACGCAAACGCTAGCTGCTTCTGATCCAACAATATATCGAGCAGCTCCATAATCTAATCGATCGATCTCTCCCAGATAAAAGTTCGATCTACCCAGCGCGAAGAAAAAACGCACATTCGAAAGTGAATCCGGCGCGCCGGCTGTAACAGTGTATACATACCTATAACGCATCGGAAAGAGCCGCGCGCATAGCATAGCGCATCAGTGTAGTATATATATATATATATATAGCAGAGGCGAGAATAGACGAGCTAAGCGCGCGCAAGAGTTGCGAGTATCCGAAGTGGTATAGAGTCGGGGCTGTCGGCATGTCGCCGTCATCGTGGCAGCACTATGGCGTACGCTAGTAGCGGCTTCGGCGGCGAGAGCGGCGACCAGCAGGCCAGACTACTGCAGAGGATGAAGGAGAGCAGCTTGGCGCGCAGCATTGAGCATCACGGCTCCAGTAGCATGATGTACAAGACCGGCCGTAGCTGCTTCAGGCCGCTCTACCTCATGTGCCTGAGCAGGACCATACTCGTTCTCGGATTCCTCTTTGTCATTTGGCAGAGCTACAACAGTGAGTACGACTATGTATATCTATAGCTAGCGTTCTCACCCTTCGATTTTTACCCACCCTCCGGGGAGCATCCACTCCCTCTGTGTGCAATGGCGATACTCCTGCCGTCGTTGCTGCTCTGCCGCTGCACATCGAGTGACGTCCCGTCGATGTGCTATGTGCGATACCTGTTAATGTCTGTCGTTTTCTATATTTGAGCGTATACTTTAGCTACCCGGAATGCAGCTCGTCTTTCCATTATTTCCGCTATATATATTATATACTGCATCGCAGTCGCTGTACTTATATGCACTGCGGGTAATTACATTGCGCTGGCGCAAGAGGCGCGACTATACTCCGAATATGAATGCTTACCTAACGCCGCTGTGTATATACTTGTATATAGGTATCGTATCGTCTGCCGCTGATGCGGCCTTTCCTATAATAAACCTTCTATCCCGTCCTTTTTTTTACGTACGTTTTACTTACTCTTTTTTTTCGTTTAAATACGTCCTCAAGTGCCTGTAATAACACGTATACTCGAGGCGATCTTGCGAAAGAATTTGAGAGAGAGAAAAGCTTACGTTCGCAGAGTGATTCATTACAAGTTGGAAATTGCTTAGGCCAGATGTTATTCAACGATTTCCTGCCGTTCTTGTTCGATTTGCTGATTGCTTCTTCTTTACTGCTGGCCTATCGCTTTACAGGTTAGAGGAAAATTCGCGTGGATTTTTTCGTTTAAAAATTTTGGAGCTGCTATTAGCTCTGTATACTTAGCAGTGGCCTTAGCGCACTTATCAGTCTGCTATTTCCTGTTTTCGCGCGGTAAATTAAAAATAATTTTTTTTTTAATTTTCTCTTGATTGTGCTTTTGACATACGTAAGCCTATGCGGGTAATACAAGAACATTTACTTTAGTTTTACTTTCACTTTGTGTACGTTTCTCATCCATGTCCTTGAACAGTATGACCACACTATATAAGTATGAAGTCAAAAACAACTCTTTCTAATGATATCACTGAGAATCTTAAATTCAGAGTAATAGATAGAGCTATGACGTCACTAATCTCATAGAGATATTAATTTGTAAAGGTTGATGGAATGTATTGTGAAACTGTTTCTAACTCGTTGAATATTCATTCCAGATTGTAAGGCTCAGGAGGAACTATGTAGAATGACCAGGGACTCTTTAGAAGCAATAAGGGCTGCATCGGTTGCCTGCAAAAACATAAATGAACCGGTGCACATGCCGATGCCCACCAGTGCAAAGATATGTGATGCTGTGACAGAGTACAACGAAATAGGAAAGCCAAGCGATGGCCCTACTATTTACGCAATAACACCCACATTTACAAGGCCTGTACAGAAAGCTGAACTTACCAGATTATCGCAAACATTTCTGCTCGTACCAAATTTCCATTGGATAGTCGTAGAGGATTCTATTAAAAAGACTCCATTAGTTACTAATCTGCTTGCTTCGAGCGGCCTTACTTATACACACATTAATGCACCCACACCACCTCACTACAAGCTTGGGAAAAATGATCCAAATTGGAAGAAACCTAGGGGAGTGGAGCAGAGGAATGCTGCTCTCAGGTGGATCAGGAATAATCTTAATGAAAGCCACAACGGTGTTATCTACTTTGCTGATGACGACAACACGTACTCTCGATTTTTATTCAAAGAGGTAAGCTCATACGCAATCTTTAACTGTGCTGTTTGCCAATTTAGATACTGATTTAAACTTGTCTGACTGTAGATAGCAAAGGTGAAGAGAGTTGGTGTATGGCCTGTGGGCCTCGTTGGTGGCCTAATGGTTGAAAGACCCATCTGTGACAAAGCAACGGGCAAGGTGACGGGTTTCAATGCTGTTTGGAAACCCGACAGGCCATTCCCCATTGACATGGCTGGATTTGGCATCAATTTGAAAGTTATTTTGGAGAAGAAGAATGCACTGTTTGCATATGAAATTCAAAGCGGCTTTCAAGAGAGTGAAATTCTCAAACAAGTGACATATAGAGATGAATTGGAAGGATTGGCTGATGGCTGCTCAAAGGTACTTTATATCATTGAATGTTTTACAGTATTTTCTAAGCGCTTTTATGAAAAAAAGTAGATATCTCAATTTTGTACACCTTCGGTCGGTAAAGAGGATTTCTACTCATTTTTAATTACCTCAAAGTATCGGCAAAAATCAATTATCAAAACATTGTATACATATACATATACTTTGAGTTAAATTTCGAATCTAAAATGAATTTTTCACATTATAGGTATACGTTTGGCATACGCGAACACAGCCTCCCGTCCTGAATACCGAAACGGTGTTGAACAAAAAGGGGAAATCGTCCAACCAAGGAATCGAAGTGTGATAAAAGTAATTCCGTCCGGATTATTCGAAGATGGAATTAACTGTACACAATCAAGCGTTTGTGTCTTTGAGATTTGCCATATCATATCTAGTAGGTTACACGCAGTGCCAGTGTTACTTTTAAATCTCTTTTTCCCAAAGCACATTCGCCAAAACTGAAACCACGCTTACTTACTCAAGACTCATGCTGCTTTTTACGTCGATGCCGAGTCAAAGCTGCGGGGCATGAACTGTTCTTGAAGAGAGAAGCATTTTTTCACCGGACTTGACCCGAGAAGTGTATAATAAAAGTGCCGCCCTTTACAGGGCTAAATGAACATTGGACTACTATCGAGGCTGGGTATAGGTGTGCAAGTACTTGCTTTACGCGTGTATGGTATTTAAGCAATGACATTGAAAAGTCCTAAAACGGAAGTACGACAGGCTCGTATTCCCTTAATCAGTTCTGCACACCGATGCCATATTACGCGTAAGGCTCTGTTGTATCTATTTATAATAATAAACAGGCAAGAGGAGGAAAATTGTGAAAAAATGAGTGGTATCGCTTTGTGGTGGTTTTAATCTTTGACAATGTCCTTTTCCTTTATTGAAACTTCTTTTGTCATCGTGGCGTACAGAAAAAGCATACATAAAAAATATGCCTTAATCCTAATTGGCTTACGGCTAATCGTAAGGTTTTGGAAAAACTGGAAGATGCGAGTTAATACTTTTTGTGGAAAGCGACATCATTTTTTTTCTTCTTTTTTACGTTCCGATCGAGTCGACGTTTTCTGAGCATTAGTGAACGTTTAGCATTCATTTTATTTATATATCAGTATAACATATAATGATAAATGAGGCAAATGCAGAGAACGTCAGACTCGTACATACTTAACTACTTTCTGGGACCAGTTGAAAAGACAAAAAAGAGTTGTTAAATTCTTAAAAACTTTGATCATGATTCAAACTCGTTTTTAATTTTCCAACTGTTTACAGTTTTCCATTACCAATTTACAGCAACGATTTTTGCAAATCAACACTTTTTACCAACTTATTTAGCTAAGTAAGTACTATATACTATATTTGGCAAAAATCCTTCGTATCTCATTTTTTTTTCGTGTAAAAAAGCTACGTTCGCGGAAAGGCTGATCACGAAAATTGTAATCGGCCTTTCCTCGGCGCGAGTACAACACTATTCTGCGGGTCTCTTGCGAGACTACATTGTCGTTCTTTATACCGTTACTTCTTTCCAGATTTTTTTTCGTCAAACATTTTAAGACTAGGGAATAACGTTTACAAGCATTTACAAAAGACTTATCACAATTTTAACTGTTTTTTTCTTTTTTTCTGCAGAAAGCATTCTTACGTTCTAGAGGTCAGTGACATCCTTCAACCGATGTTTTATAAATTTTTTTGTTTTAATTCCTCTATTACTTATCAAAATTGACTCCCGAAGGAAACGCCACTGTTTAAGGTTACAGATAAAACACACTTACACTCATGCGCAAATGACGAAGCTCTTTCTTCTCGTGTCAAAGAGATCCATACATAAGCGCTTTCTTTAAAACATACAAATCTTATGATTAAAACAAACGAATGGCATATAAGCAACAGTTATGTTTAACGCAAATAAGTCGAGTCAATGTCTATTGATTGGCTCATTGTTCATCCATTTTTGTTATGATATCAATCGCAGACATAAACAGCTTCATATAAAAACGAACGGTATTTTTTAATTTCGATGTCATGGAGTCTCTAGGGAGTCAACGCACACGTTTTGTCCAAGGCTCTCGATTGTCGCGAAAAAATGTACGTCAACGTTTTTTCTTTTCATTATTAAAGTACCGATTGTTTTAAAAAGAATTCAAAAAAGTACATAGAGAGGACTCAGTCTTCGATAAAGTATATAAATTGAATACACATGTACGGAATAGTTTTTTGATCGCTCGTGGCGCTCTGAACATCGGAATCTCGTTTAATCCTCCAAAGGAATAATCGGGACAACTTCACGTTTTTGTTTCTCTGCTTTGTAACGACGAACAGTGATTTTCCTCCCGTACGCGGGAGACCTTAGGAGTACGAGGATAAAGGGGGCATAGATAATACAATATAATACTATTTGAGAAAAACGTATTTACATGAAGGAGAGTAGGAATAAATGGAATAATAATAGGAGATCGGATCCAAGCCGACGTACTAGATTGCGACCGCGTTGGGTACAAGATCTTTTCATCTTCTCCAAGTGCCTCACTCAGACATATCCCGCAACGCGTGACGCATTATCGATGCGCTGCTCGTCGAACGAATCTGCACGTAATATATCGTCGTGTATTTTTTCTTCTTTAATTTTGTACAACTCTGTTAATTCTTATGCCGCGCACGCAAGTCGTCAGAGAGCAGAAGGCGCTTTAAGAAACTCAAAACTCTGTCCTTTCATTTAGATATTGTCATAGTTTTCGCGGGTGATGGCCAATAAAGTGGCCTCATCCCCGGTTCGCGTTAAGTTTTACCCTTTTGTTTCGTGACTCTGACTCTGCTATACTGTGTATAAGCTCATGCTAGTATCGGTTCGCGCGCATCGCGGTTCTCTCCTGTTTTTCGCTCGATATCGTCAATTCTTCTCGAACCGGCACCACTGACTCGGAACGACGGGACGCCGTGCTTTTGAGAGATACAGCGAGAGACTAGGGGCTATGCTCTGCCAACTTCTTTTTTAAATATACTCTATGTATACATAATATATATATAAGGATGCTAGGGAAAGTGAGTGTCGTTTCGAGTTCATGACTCGGCGATATTTGTTCCTTCTCTATTCTCGTAATAAGTTGTCGCTTCTGCGAGGGCGCGTGATATAACGGCAGTTTTACTTTTGTTGTGCATGATGTAAGTGTTGTCTCATCGGACAGGTTCGCCGCCCGCTAGGAAGCCAGTGCGCGTGTATAGACTCGTTCTCGGAGGAAGAGCGATTTACAATCTAGTACGCCGGAAGAATATCTAGACGGCCGAGTCCTTGCCGACAAAACCCGTCTTCGAGATAGACCTCTTGCCGTCGAAGGTCACCGATGACTCCCGGTGCAGGCCCGAGTCGATGATTGGCGTGATCTTCTTCTCCTCCTTCAGTGGTTCCTTCTCGTCTCTGTGAGGCAAAACAAAGTTATCGTTAGATAGAGCAGATTCTTTTTATTGAAGGTACAGTTTTTGTGTCTATATTGTATCGTGTTTTCTAGAACATCCACATCGACGATACTCTTTAATATTTTACATGTCGATACCAAAGATGTACTTCGGTAACGATTCTTTTACACTATGCTCTGATGGCTGTTTTTTTAAATTCTAAACTAGGAGAGAAGAATGACTAAGCGCGTATTATAGTGTGTATTTATAGTATAAAACGTGCAACATGGCCAAAGCTTGATGCGACCGGTATAAATATAAACATATGTAAAAATGATATGATTAATGATGAAGGACGTGACGGAAGTGGAACTGAAGTGGAAGTGTCAATTATCACTTGAGTACTAAAACACTGATCATTCTATAATAAAAAAAAAAAGAAATGTACGAATGATTTTTTTGATGTACGAAAAGAATAATAATAAAAAAAAACCAATACAGTACACAAAAGAATACACCGGGGAAGTATACATATAAAAAAATTAATGAAATGAACGAGTCTAAAAGAGACACAGATACAGACAAGAAGCTTTTCAGCTCTCCGAACCGCAGAAAGTTTTCTTTCCGCGCGCACACGTGAGATGCCGGCGCGTGCCGAGGCGCGCAAGACCGTAATATAAGAAAAGGGAGGAAAAAGTGGTTGGCGGCTGGCTTATCTACCGCACAATGGGGGTGAAGGGAGAGTCGAAGAAAAAACTCGCCGCATGCTGTGTGTACCGAGCTTTCTCTTCGCGCCGCGCGATATAGGCCTCTATTGTCGTCGGCCGCCTTTTATTCATCCCTCGTTTACGCAACGCGCTGGAGAGCCGATGGTATACATATCTTTATTGCACAGGGTGACAGTTGCACGTCGAAGAATACAATACAACAGATATATGTACAGGAGCAATAAAGTAGAATATACACAAAATAACGTCATGCGAAAAAAAATAATGATAAAAGATCGATATAAATAAGCCACGTCGATTATACAAATTATAATCGGCACTGCCTCATGCTCTTTTTTGTTGTCTAAAATTTTGATTCCAAAAGTTGCAAATTTTGTCGTCATAAACTCGATTATTCTTACATGGCAGTGTGCTTGACCAGCGTAATGGTACTTTTTCCACTACCCGAGTCTTGGATGGCCGTCACCCCGGCGACGTTGGCCATTTTTTGGTCGCAATACGGCAATGGGAACCGCCAACCGTAAAGACTATAATATGCACGGTGAGAAAACAGAACGTCAGTTTGTAGAAAAAAGAAAACATTTTTTTAAAAAGAAAATCATGTATCCTTCAAAAATGTACACTGCCACAGCGTTTTGCATATTTCTAATATTCGTCAACATTAAAATAATCGCTCTTTTTCTTAACATCGATATAGTAGAATATATATAGAATAACAGTAATGCCCGCGTATGTACCCCATGCAAAATACTACGAAGTAGTGTAATTTTTGAAGTGCATGCCCAAAAGTGTCGAGCTCATCTCTGTATCGAATAAATGAATGAATGAATGAATGAATGAGATGATAATGAAAGATAATGTCTTTGGCGACGTTGATGCATGTGAGTATATGAAAAAATGCAATCAATGTATAAATATATATAAAAAAAAAGAAGTGCGAGGCAATGAACGATCCGCGGGCGAAATTCGATGACACGACAGCGCCAAACTTGCCAAAGCACAGAATATGTTGAGCCCGAATGAATCGAGCATTTCTGCGTGTCTGTGTGAATATGTATACGTGTATCGTATAGTATACGTGTCGTGACTATGATATGATATGGTATATATATATATATATCGTGTGTACATAATATGTATATCGAGATGAGAATGAACAAATATTAAAGAAAAATCGTTCGGAAGGGAGTATACCTTCCCAACTTGGCGTCTTCTTCGTCCACGGGTTTTCTTCTCGATCGTTCGCACATATAGTAGATGATACCTGTAAATAAACAAAAAAAAAGTTAATTTTCTCGTCTGCTCGCAATGCAAGAAATTCCTCTCTAATCTCCATTCGATGCTATATGGCGCAAGTCAGAACTCAACGAGCAGATAAAATCTCAACGTACCTGACTTGTTGGTGCAGCACAGAATGGCGTCCGTAATCAGCATAATAACAATGAGGACGGCGATGACTATACCGATTATCGCCGCGCTGGAGATTATCGAGCCGTGATGTTGCAGCACCGACGCGTTACTCATGTTACCTGAAAAGAAAGTAAAAATTCCAGCGTTAATACAATTGCGTGAAATCGCATATGGATGGAGAGAGAGAGAGAGAGAGAGAATAATATGTTAGTGCAAAAGCTGAAAGAAAAAAAAATAACGGAACGATGCTTGGTGATGGAGTAATGAAGAATCGCCTCATCCTCGAATGCGGCTCCGATGCTCTTATCAATTAAATCGAAAATTGCGAAAGGGCGCAGGGAGTGAAATAATGATGAATTTAGACGCTGCACATAAGGGTCCCGCATCATCGAAAGTAAATGGTTAAACGAGCGACGAAAGTCAAAGGAGAGGAGGACACCTACTGGGCAGCGGTGACGTCCGATTGTAAATTAAAACGTACTGGTACTAGACTTCTTTTCTCCGCGTGTATAGTATACATACAAAGCTCGTTTCTCATTGTACGCTGTTCAAGTTGAATGAACTGCGATGTATATCGATGTGGCTATATAATAGTCGCTTTGAAAGTGAAAAATGATCTTGCGCCACATCACCAAACACGTACCGCGTTGTAATGCATCTTCGTAATTTTGTTTAGTTGTGTCTTGAATATAATAATAATAATGTGAGGTGGAGAACCGAAGAGAGTTAAAGTATGTGTGTGTACGAATAGACAATCCGTTTTTATCGAGGTCACAGATATCTCAAGCCTCTACACGCGTAACATAAAAAATAGACGCATCCAAGCAGTTCGAAATTAATCACAAAGATTGGCATGTATACAACATTTTCCAAGTGTCTTTGGACATGCCGATCTTTGATGTATATATATGCGAGAAGAGCCCAGTATAGATGAATGAAGAGTACGAGAGTAAATGAAGAACACAGATGAAAGTTAAAAAAGCGCATAAAAGAAATACACACACACACAAGTATAGCGTTTAAAAAAAAACTTGAAGCAATAGTCGCGTAAACCTGAAAAGCCGTTCAGAGCGAGCGATAGACAAGAAGATGCAGTATAGTAGCTGTTTTATTTCCGCGCGTGAACAAGAGGAACGACTACGCATATATATATATATATATATATATATATATATATATATATATATATATATATATATATATGTATACAGAGTAAAGGTAAATAGCGCAAAAGAGTAAAAATCCAGCCAAGAAGCCCAAGGAAGTAAAGCCCATTCTACCGGTGAACAGCAGCAGTATACGCGCAGTGTTAGTCTCTACTACGTCCCGCTCGACTACTCTACGTAATTACACTCTAGCCCAGCACCGTCTGTTTCTCTGTCTGTATACGTGTATAGACCACCAGCACCAACAGCAGCAGCCACTATATAGCTTGCAATTTTTAAATGCCAGAGAAAATAAGGAGAGGAGCGTGCGCAGCTGCCGCTTGTTTATATACATAGACACCTTGGTTAGAATTAATTGTTAATATAGAAGATCGCTTATTATGACAATAATGCTGGCTGTTTGTTTTCATAATTACCATGTGTCTGTCTCGCTCGCATTAGATCCAAATTATTTTTCTGATGGGTATCAAGAATTGGTTTATGGATGCTACATTTTTTGTTGTTGTCAAATAAAGAATGCGGACGCGCCGGAAAAGCCAACGCAACGATCATCTTGCTCGTACAATTTTGCTTTGCAATTTTCTTAATGGCCAGGGAGAATTTGTTCAAAATTTCACGCAGAGATACGCGCGAGAGGAGACATTGGATTGGCTTCTGCGACGTTCCTGACAGTTGTGCGTTTTGTTTTCCATCAGGACGTTCTGTATATTTTCTTTTCTTTCAATACTTCAAGTATCTCTATGTATAAGTGTTGTGTTTATGTACAGTAATAAATGCTTCGCAGACAGAAATTTTTCTCTTTCTTTTCTTACTTCTTGTATACGTGTTGTATAATATGTATATGTACTGGCTCAAGCCAAAAACACTGACATCTACGTGTATATATATATATATATATATACGCTCGTATACGACCGCTCTATATGATATACATGTATATACGACCACTGCCTATACGGCGACGAGGTTCTCTATGCGCTACAGTATTTTTATAATCGCGCATCGCGTGCGCCCGCTTTTTACGCCTCGAGAATCGCGTTGCGCGAAAAGTTGACTGAACCGTTGGTAAATAAAACTGCTAGTAACAACGACGATTACGCCTCCTAAAATTATACAACGAAATCGTAGGCTCTTCGCGGTTTTCGCTTTCTTTCCTCGGCGCCTACATAACAGTACAATCGAACGACGCTATTCTCGATGTACCTATACACAGTCTACGCACACACAGTCCACAGAGTTCTTCCATTTCGCGATGTGCGGTACAATGCTATATACTCTCGCCGGGCAAAGCTTTCGATTCTATTTGCGGAAACGAGCTGCGCGAGCCCCGTAAAACTGGCTACCGTTAAGCAGAAGTGAGAGAGAAGGACTTTGCGAATCACGCCTCGGCGACACGGAAATCGAGCCGGCGTATACCGGGAGGAATTTCACTTTCATTCACACCGTTAAAGAGCTTATTTCCCCTTCCTCCGCACCCTCCTTTACGAGGCTCGAGCGAGCGAAAGCTCTCCCCGGCAATTAATAGGACCGATACTATTTCTGGTACAAAGTTTCTTTCTATATTACTTTCCCTTTTATTTTACACTTCTTTCAATTCACTCTGAGAGCAAACGTATATTAGACTGAGACATAATTTATGATTGGTGGAACATAAAGAAAGTAAGCTTAAAATAAAACTGCGGGAGCGAAGTAATCGGTGTTTTGGTTTGCAATAACCTACTCTCCGCGAGAGCCGTAAAAGCGTTCGTACAAAAGTTTCTAACAATAGGAGTAAAATCAAATGGAGCGTTTAAAATTGAGCGTAGGACTTCGCTACCTGGCGAGGAAAATGAAGTTATTTTAAAGAAAGTCGCCGCTAAAAAGAAATGTCCATCCGTCGACCTTCTTGTTGTAAAAATCGATTGGCGCTAAATGTATATACAGCGAAGCTGGCAAACGGCGCTAATTAAAACAGCGAGACGATAGTCGTACGCAAAAAAGGAAGGAGCAATCAAGCGCATGCCATGCATCGCGTCGTCGATTTTTCCCGGTAAAAATGGAAACGACGCTATTCACTTTTAGAGCTTCGGCAGATTCCCAGACGCGATGTCGATTTTTTTTCTCTCTTTGTTTTCCTCTCCCTTTCTTACTATTATCAAGCGCGCGACTCTTAAGAGTATAAAAGGCGCCAAAGTTTAATTTAAAAGAATTTAGCGAATACTCGAGAGCGTAACAGCAGCAGCGGCGGCGGCGGCGGCACGAGAGCGTACATATAGCAACCTCGTTAATGTCCTAATTACGAACAGTATTAATTTTGGCTTTTACGTGGAAATTAAATTATTGATGCTGCTTTGGCGAACGGTGTCGATAACTAGGACATTGCTTTTAGGCTGTGGCAAACGACGACACATTCTCTTTAATGCTTCGTGATGATCGGTATATTCATGAGAAGTATCTAACTTATTATGACGATATATAGCTATTGATCTAAAATGCATTGAAGATATCTACGGCTTATGACATATTATACAGCAATCGTAATTTTAATTTATATATAATATATGATGCAGGTGAAAATAAAGAAACTGATAACCATATAGAGCAGTAAATTATAATCTTAGTTTTCTAATGTTCACAGTTCATGCGCTCTAATAACGCGGGCTCGACGGACAAATATTTCTAGACAAGCAGACAACTATAGTGACTGACAAGATCAAAAAGAAGAAAAAAAAAATACAAGTAAAATATAAAATAGGAAAAAAGACAAACAAAATTTTCAAAAAGAAAAACAGAAAATATATAAGGTTATTAAACACAAAAAAATATAAAGAATTCAGCATTGTTAGACACAATAATTTGTTGTAAAGTGTGATCTTTTCATCTTTTCAAGACAATTATATCCAGATCTTGGAAATGCATTCTATTTGCTCTCGGTAAGAGCGGATTTCCGTATCGAGAGCGGTGTTTATATTTTGTAAACAATGATTAAAAATAACAAAAATGTAAATGTGTGTATTCTGTATTTTGAGTAAATGATTCAATTTCAGCATAGTGGGATACTTTCAATTTTTCTATCTCTCTCTCAAACACTCGAAAACAATTTACTCTTAAGCTAGGCTTACTAAAACAAACACGAATTAAAAGTACCCAAAATCTCGAATTTAAACTAAAAAAACTTATAATCTTCAAACTATGTAAAGATTCTCTAAAAATACAATTCGAGCCTCCGATAAGTTTTCCCGCCTACGCGAGAAACTGTATCCGTAAACACTAGACATTTGGCAATGTAAGGCATCTTAATTTTTAATTTCTCTCCTTATTAGGCTCATCGGTATAAATCGCACCGAGTACACGCTTGCTTCTATTGTGCGCACGTGTGAAAAACGAGATTGCAAAAGAAAAAAATGTATCTCTTCGTGAGAGTATAACGCGCAAAGTAACTAAGAAACGTACCAGTACGTTTTTAACAATGAGCACTCAACGCGAATAACGTATAGTATACGCTTGGCTTACCGTCGAATATCGACGGTTTTCAACCTTCCTCGCACTCTCTCAATAGTCTTTAAAACGGAGTTGTTTTTCATTTTTTCCTTTCTTTCTCTCTCTTTCAACTTGTATTCTAGTCGCATCGGAATGTATACAGCACGAATCTCCAACGTAACCCTACGACGAAGCAATCGATGAATGGTAATTGAGTTTGCGTTCGCCGCGTACTGATCTTCCTCGCGCTCGCGGACAGCGAGAGAATGCAAAACAACTAGACGCGACGACTATCTATATAGTTCTGCGTTCTCCGCATTTCTACAACGGCGAACCTCTCGAATCTTTTACTTTTGCAGAAGAACGGAGATTTTCGTGCAAAACCAGCAGGTCAACAGACAATATAACGACGACGTTATTCTCTTTTCATTGTATCTTATCGAGCGTGAACTTATTCATCGCGCTCCGTTGATCGACGAGATTCGGGTTATTACGAGTTTTTTCCTTTGTTTTGTATTTTTTGTTTAAACTCCTGTTGATGCGTTTCTTTAAATGGCTAGATATAAGATCAATTGAGTGGCTGCGACGATGATCACGGCGAGCTGGATGGCGACTCCGCCAGATGTAATCTTATCATCCACTACAAAGCCCTCAGATTCTGGATAGAAAAAAGCTTATGTTGAAAGGTCGGGCAAGAGAGAAGTGATTCGTCGATTAGTTTGACTTTAATTTGTACTAGTACACCCATACCACATGTACCCGTATGCTCGGTATTTCGTAATCAAAGTACCGACATCTGACTGATCTTTTATTCTTTCAGGTACTTCAAATTGCTCACAACGTGTAATCTCTAACATGTATGTTTGTATAGAAATGCAAAAAAAAAAGAGGTACACTAGTGTAGTTGTGAAATAATAAAAACAAATAAAAAAAGAATGTAATCACGAAAGAATACAACGATTTAGATTCGTCAGAAGATACTAAATCAAGGATAAAAAGTAATTTTATGAAATAAATCAAGAAGGTTTGAATAGTTGAAGAAACTTACCTCTGGTAGTCTTAATAGTGACATTCTGCGCTTCTCCCAGACCGAGGAAGTTGTGAGCCTTGACTCCGATCTTATAGTAAGTATCCGGGTACAATTCTGTGATCCATGTCTCCTGTTTGTTTTCGGTCTTTTGTTGGCAGTTGCCCTCCTCTACCCATTCGTTTCCGCTGTATTTCTTGACCACGCACCACTTGATCTCGTAGTAGTCGATGCGCTCACCGTTGTCCGGTGCCTGAGTCCACTTGAGATTGTACTTGTCGTGGAAGCGTGACTTAATGTACTCGTCGTTCGGTCCAGGCTGCGGAAGAAACTTTACTCTGCCGGGTACACTGCGCATCGTCGTCGAGAAGACCTTGTTCTGTCCCCAATTGCCCCGACCGGCTTCGTTGGATGCCGCGAAACGGAACTCATAGGTCGTTTGAGGCTCGAGGTTTTCGATGACGTAGCCGGCACTAGAACCTGCATAATAGTGTAAAGGTCATTTTTTAAATTCGTTATTTCAACTAACAAAGTCAATTCTTTAAGTAACTAGCGTTAACTCACCAACAGCCCAAGTGCGATTCTTGGACATGCTCCAGGGCGTGTCGTGCACCCTGTATTGCACAGAGATGGTCCTGATGGGTAAATCAGCCGGTGCAACCGGTGGGACGATGTCGAAGGTGATTGTCGTGGCAGTGGTCTCGATCATCGAAGCTTGGAGGATGTCGGCGGGCTTGGGAGCTTCTCTGAGTTCGATCAGATGAATGGCTTCGCCGAGCCTGTTTTTAGCCGTGCACTTGTACTGAGTATAGTACCTCCTGTCGATCGGCGTAATGTAGAGCGAAGAGATCGGGCCGTTGTCGTAGATCCTGATTTGCGGATCGTTCTCGACCTTGTCGTTACCGTAGTAAGTCCAGTGAATAGTGGCGTTAGGTATACTCTCGGCGATACAGGTCAGGTTGACTGGACGCGTATCCCAGGAATAGATAGTGCGGTTGCTCATAGAGGCGAATGACGGCGGGAACTCGACCGTCAAGTGGCCGTTCTTAAAGGCCATTCCACCCTTGTTGTTGGCGATGCACTCGTACAGACCGTCGTCGGATCTAAAATAAATATCGTACGCTCACATACCAATAGTTACAACAAGTCAAATGTCTACGTACCTCAGAGTGTGATCGATGGTAAGGTTACCAACGGTCTCGCCTAGCTGATCGTCAAAATCGTTAGTCAGCTGAATCCTGTCATCCTCAGACTGGACTCCACGGATGTAGGGCTTCTCAGAGGTGTGTTTGCGGAAAGTGATGGATGGTGGGGGTTTGCCGAAAGCCTTGCAAGACAAGACGGTCTTGTCTCCCTGGGCGATAGTCCGGTTGAGGAACTCCATGATTTTGGGCTTGACGATGACGTTAACCTGGATGTTCATGATGGCCATGCCAGCGGCATTGGTAGCGGTGCATTGGTACTCGCCGGTGTCATCGCGATTGACGTTGGTGATCGTCAGGAGTCCGGTGTCCTCGTTGACGCTGAAACGGTCTGTCTCCGCGAGGTTCTCCTTCGTCAGGGTCTTGATCCAGGTGAACTTTGGCGGAGGTTTGCCGGTACCCTTGCAGAGGATCTGAGCGCTCTCGCCCTCGGTCACCTCGTAAACCGAGTTTTCGGCTTCCACGATGCTCGGCCTCGTGTGTACCTGTTTGCAAAAAGAATTTATTTTACATTATAATCCGAAGACAATATACATCTCTCGAGAAACGCAAGGGGAGGACGAGGCTTACCTCAACTCGAATAGCGCGTTCCTGGAGTTCACCGGTCTGCTCGACAGAGGCACGACAAGTGTAGATGCCATCGTCGGACTCCTTGACGTTCTTGATCCTAAGTGCATGGGTCTCGATGACGTAGTGGTCGTTGGTCTTGATAACTTCTCCGTTGAAGAGCCAATCGACCTTTGGCGACGGCCTGGCACGTACCTGGCACTTGATCGCGAAGTCCTCTCCGAGAATGGGAAACTGGTTCAGTGGTGCATCATCCCACGTAATCGCAACTATTACAAGTAAGATAGAATATTACATTAACAAATTTATTATTATTTATTCTGCGTGTATAGTAATAAGTAGTGTTTGATGCACTTTTGTAACTCACCGATGGTCTCGATGATGACGGTTTTGCTGAGCAGCTCAGTATTGGCGTAGGTGCCCCGACAGATGTACTGACCAGCCTGATCTTCCTGCAGAGAATTGAAGAACAGCGAGATACTGTTGTCCTGGGGATGCAACTCTGTGTACATCGGAGGCTTCGAGTATCCCGGCGAATTGCTGCGCGTAGAGAAAAAAAATAAAAATCGTCAGTATAAAATCCTCCCCTTCAAGCTTCTAAACTCTACGGGACTATATGTATCCATACACGTAAGATATTTATAGATGAGGTAGCTATATGTATGTTTAAAAAGAAAACAAGATAGTGAAAAATTTCGTGTTAATTTTGATAAAAAATTTTGACAAAAAAAAACAAAACAAAAGGCTCGTATTGAAACGCAAATGTCGCGAGGGCGGAGGAAAGTAATTGCAAATGACGGGGGGGGGGGGGGGGGGACTGCGTCTCTCTGTGTCGCGATGAATATAGGGAGAGACAGAGTTAAAAGGGGATAGAGTGGGAGGACACCGTGTCGACGAGCGTTTTAATGAAATAAACTGCGAATGCGTAATTGTAGGCCAGACCAGAAATAATTAATTGTCCTTTCAAATTGAATGATCCAAAACGAGAAATGAGATGAGAGAGAGAGAGAGAGAGAGAGAGAGAGAGAGAGAGAGAGAGAGAGAGAGAGAGAGAGAGAGAGAGAGAGAGAGAGAGAGAGACACAACACACTAGACAACCACAAGACCATGATGGGAGACACGCATCACTATATAATATGTGCTATGTATATATAAAGGGGATTGGACATTTGTGTGCGGAACGTAATTGTTTGTAAAAAGCTGGCATTCAAATTCTAATTTTATGTAGATTGACTTATCGCGCCTCGCTTTATACCGCGATATGCAAAACACAAAGCGAGCGCGGGAAGCTTCCTTTGAACGCGGCAACTGAAAAAAATGCATTGAAAAAAAAACTCTCAAGACCATTAACAGACTATTCTAAATAATACCAAACAAGAGATTAGTGTATATAGTCGACAGCAAAAATCAAAAACATAGGTTGGCGACACACACAGGAGAAAAAAAATCAATAAAACGAAAAAAAAACGTGTAAAAATTGCAGAGTAGAGAAAATAACACACATCTGCTGCTGCGGCTATCGTGGACTTAACTACGTGTAAAAAAGTGAGCAGCAGTCGACCCAAAAAAGGGGTTGAAAACAGGAAAAAAAATAGAGTATAGTGAGTGAGGGACAGAGAGAGAGAGAACCAACTCCGTTGTATGAGAGCGAGCGACAACCTCACGTGTCAACAATCGCTTGCGTGTTAGTCTCGGTGGGTAGTAGAGTTAATACTCGCCTGTCGAGCGGGAAGACGACGAGTCTGTGTGCAGAAAAAGAGAAGCGAGAAATACGTTCGATTAGTGCGCTGTCGTGTGTCAGTGTCGTTCTGTATTTATTATCAGTAATAACGTAAACGGAAAGGGATAGTTGCTTATGCTGACCAATTTTATACTTGGTTGCGATAACCGAGTACGAGTTTCTCACAGAGAAAAATACGTTCGAAAACACCATAAGCAACCGTTCTTTTCCATGAATATTCAAAATCCTTCTCCGATACTTTTTTTTCTCTTTCTTCTTCGCATGCACATTAATGAAAACCAACAACTCACTGGCGTACGGTGTATGTACAAAAAAAATGTAGAAAAAAAAAATTCGCAAGATCATCGTATATTATTTACAAATAGAAGCGGCTGTACAGAGTCCACTACTCACTTGAGGCTCTCGATGGCCCTATTCTGTGGGTCGATCCATTGGATGTCGCTGATGAGCTTCGTGTCGGCGACTCTGGGCTTACAAGTCATCAGGATACTCGAGCCCACAGGTTTCGTCTGCTTCTCACCACTGGGTAGAATCTCCATGTACTGGTCCATCTTCTGGGCAACTGCTTGACCTGCATAACCAAAATAATCGAGCGGTTAGTACACCTTCGACAGGAAAATGCGTCTATCTCGACTGGTGTAACAAGAGTATATATATATATGTGTGTATAAACCGGATAGGCTTATCTCTCCAGCTCATCTGTCATTGAGCACAGCAATGCGTATATAAAGGAACAACGCGATTAGAGCAATGAAAGCCAAGTCGTCGTCCTGCAGCAGAGAGATCGGTTCGTATTACTCGAGCGCGCGACAAATCAAAACTCCCTCGCACTTTATATATATATATATATATACAGTGCGATTTCCGGCCGATTTTATCGTATCTTTGAATTTCTTGAAAAGCATACACGACGTGAGGAAATTGGAAAATCGCAACGGCGCGTGGAATAATTAAGCTCTATATGTATATATGTATACACACAGACGGAGCATATAGCTCAACAGGTGTTCTCTACTGCACTTGAGCAACACGTGTGCAGCTGTCTCGCAGGACACTGCTGGCTGTACGACTCCGATGGGAAAAGCGGAGAAGCTTCTTTTTTTTCAAGACAGCCGATAAATTACAAAAGCGATCGTCCTCCCCCCCCCCACCCCCGGCGCGCGAGGGAGCACTTAATCAGGAAATGATTATTTAAACTCGAAGCGACGTTGAACGAGATCCTCGGGCAAAATTTGAAACTTTCCCCAGAGTGAAAAGAGAGGTAGGTAATTATAAGTTGTCTGCAATTTCCGAAAACTCTTTATACGATACAACAAAGACGAAGACTTTTCGGTTCAACGCACTCAACACACACACACACACAGCGCGAGTCGTAAAAATAAGTCGCGCGAAAAGAGATAAATTCCTTACTGGGAATCGTGTTATTCCTCGTACCGAACACGTAGACGCATAGCAGGGAGATGCAGAGGGTCGAGCCGTCAACGGCGTCAGTCCTGAGGCTACTTTCCTGCATATCTCTCTTTCTCGTATATTATATATATATATATATATATATATATATATATATATGTATATAAACACACAGGCGCCTGCGAGGAGAGGAGGAGACGTATTATATCGGAATGTCGCGACGGCGATGATGCATCGGCCAGACTGACGAGTCATATTGTGCAGTACATATAGCAGTTATATATATATATATATATATATATATATATATATATATATAAGCTGAGTTGTCGTCGTATAGGCCGGAAGCGCGAATTAAGCGCGCGATTATTAATTGAATTGCGCGTAGGGAGAGTGTATTACGCGCAAGCCAGTCGCACGTCCAATTAGGCTCTTGGTAATTGTTTGCGAACTACTGCGCATGTTATATGCATATACATATATATATATATATATATATATATATATATATACACGCAGGAGAGAGACGACAAGTAGTTGGATACTCACAGGGGGAGAGAAGTGTTTCCGCGTATACGTGCACGTGGGAACTACGAAGTTACGCTCTTTTTTCGCACAATATATGTATATTATGCAGTCTTTTGTTCGCACGCTTTATATATACTCCGTTTGACACTTTCTGCGCGAGAGCGTAGACTTGTTTTTACTTTTAAAAGCTTTTCAATGTCAAGTACAGCAGCGCGTGACGCGATATTAATGAAAGTTCCTTCGCTCCATTGAAATTGAATTGTCATCGCGTAACGCGAAAATAAAATATTCTCCTCGACGCGGGTATTATACGCAGCGAATCGCTATACAAGTATGATATAAGCTGCACATATATATATATACAAGCAGCTGAATCAACTACTCGCTGTGGGATCCTTTTCAAACTCGGCCAATTATATACCATCGCGGGAGCGTGACACTCGGCTGATTTACGGTCTTATACACAAAGACTCGTCGATAAATATACATCTAAGCGCGAAAATCGATGGGGGACGACCACGATGACGTATATATGTATACAGCGATATAAAGAGTATCGGAATATTCGTGTGTATCGTGCAAAGCTGATTCGAACACCTTAATTGGCGGATTCCGCAGCGTTTCCGATACTTCCCCCCTGTGTGTGTGTGTGTGTGATGTCGACGGTGCTTTAAACTCCTGATGGGGTCTATTGTGGCAGGAAGCTTTTGTGCTCGCGCCTTTGTATAAAACAGACACGACAGAGAGCTTTTCTTATATATATATATACATAATGCTAAACTTTATACACATGGCCCTGATGCTCTCGTGTACATCGTCTTCGAAATGCACAGTTAGAAATGCGTGCGTATGGCATCGGCGTCGATAAAACGCAAGCTCTCTTCGCTTTTTTTCCCTTTACGCGGGAGAGCTTTCAGGATCGCGCGCAGCTGCATATGTATATATACGCGCGAACCCTTTTACCGAAATTACCCAGGGAGATCGTCCCCGTACTTCTTTTCCGCGAAACTTATTTTTCTTTTTTTTTTTCGTGCGCGCACATGTACCGCCCACCGTTAGACATACGCATGAATAACGCGGAGATAGTGCGCTAAGTCTCTTTCTGGAGGGAAAATTTCAGTATATATAGTAGAGAGAGAAAGCAATTTAACGACACCGCGATACGTGACTTTTTCTTCCGCCACATATATAGAGGGTGGAAGCACCCCTGGATATATAGATACACATATACATGTATACACGCACGAAAAAAAGCTCATTCTCGTATCGCTTTTATTTTCTTGTTACTTTTATGACTCGGGGCTTGATTGCCTTTGGGAAAGGTGGCCCCGTGTGTTTATGAGTTTTATTTTCAGGGGCTGCGGAAACTTGCGCTTTTTACTATATATATATATTCCCCATCCTCCTTCACAGCAGCAGCAGGTTTCTTAATAGAAATTAGAAAAGTTCTTGCGCGCGTACATAGCCGAGGGAGAAATTTAGGGCAGCAAATTTTACGCGCGCAACTGGAATAAACTGCGCCGTAGAGTAAATTAGATTCGAAGAGGAAGATTTTTAAAACAACTAACTCTCCGTACGTTGTGTTTTCTTTCAATTACCCAGAGCAACGCGCCGAGTGTTTTGTCCGATTTTTCCCCGAGCTTTTTTTTCTCTCTCTCTCTCTTTCTCTCTCTCTCTCTTCCCTTAAGTACACAGCAGCTCGTAAATTTTCCTCCTCGTGTCCCGATGTTTAATTACTCGGAAGACTCGGGACACACTAATGCTTTTCCCGCGCGCGCCGCGGTGTCCCCGTATATATAGTTACAGTTAGACCGCAACGGTTTCTCTCGGCTCTCTTACGTCACGTTACGAGAGAAAGAGATCGTTTTTTTTTTTGAAGCCTTGCACTCCGTATGGCAGTTAGTTCGCTTTGATTCGAGAGCAGCGCCGGCGTTAATGGGCTTACTACACGGCTCATTGTGAGTTTCTGGAATCTCGGCTGGTGCGTTTACGATTTACTGCCGACGCCGAGCGCGGCACACACGTGCGCGGTGATGAGCTTTGTTTCGTAAGAAAGAGAGCAAACAGCGCGGAGTTTCACGCGCGCTGAGCAAAGAAGACCTGATTTCGTCGTGCGTGATTTGTGAGAGAGCTGAGTAGATTAGCTAAATTACACTCCGGAGCTGAGCTTTTAAAAGTACATCAAGGGAAGATTGAAAATTGTACGGCATCGATCATCCAATTTAATACGCGTGCTTATATATATACGTATGATTTATACGTATACATCCGATCAGTCCACGCCTACGCAACGTAGATCGTATACAAGCGCGTTATGTACTTGCGTGTATATACCTATACGAAAGAGAGAGAGAGAGAGAGAGAGCTGTGCTCGTGTTTATTCGAAGGCATTAAACACACGTGTGGCCAGAGGCCTTTGATGATGCCGCGAGCGGTTGTGGGTATATAGCAATTTCACTCTCTCGAATCGATCGTTGCACCGCATTATTTTACACGACGATGAAAGGAAGAGCATAGGTTTCCTTCTTTTTTTTTGAACGTGACAGACATTATTTAGGTGAGAGAGAAAGAGACGAGGGCACGAATCGAACCGAATTGGTTTTCCCTTTTGTAATTAAGGTGTATAGTTATATTCCTCCTCTCTCGATTTATAAACGCCGCGCAGTGTATTGGGTGCATAATGGAAGAGGTTCGCGCGCGGCGGTAAGTTTACACCGGCGTTTATCTGAGGAATGTTTTTCTGAACAACTATCGTTTTTCATTCGTCAGCCTTTCTGAAACGGGACACTCGAACAGGAAACTGAATAAAAAATATACCATCGCATACCCAACGTATTGTTTTTCGCTTCTAAATATCTCTATCTATGTATCGATCGAGAGACGTCAGAAAAAAATAACAACGAAGAGGAATCAAATCTGCCACGCTGGCCAGTTCCCGAAAGAGGGATAACGTCTTCGACGGCGGGCAAACACTTTTCCCGAGGAAAATCCGTCGGGGCATGAAAATTGCTGAAATATTGACAAATAACACGGGCGAGCGGACCTTCGACTTCGCTATAAATATCGACAAATCTGATTTCCAAGCTTCGCGTGTATATATATATATATATATACATACAGGGGATTTCCGACGACGCGTTATATTTTTTCATTTCCGAGTAAGTGTAGCCGACGGCATCTTATCGGAAGTCCGGCAGGTATAAACGCATCTTCTACGCATTTACATACCTATATAGTCGCGCGTCTCTTACACTATCAGCTCGCGTCATCTCTATTCCCCTTTCGGTCTTACATACACGCACTTCGGTTTTTTTTTATTCAGCGCAAAACTTTGGGGATCAGGAATAAGTCACGAGTAGAGACGTTTATATATACATATACATTTCTGGCATTTAATTAGGGGGGATTCTTATCTTATCTGCAGACAATAAAGCGGGTTTATATATCTGCTCCTTATATCTGTGGAAAATAACCTTTCCCAAGCCTCCGTGTCATAAATTCGCCGAGTATATCTTATAAGCGTGACTATACGGCAGCTAATTTTATTATATCAGAAAATTAACCGGGACACACACACACACACATAGACCGAGAAGAGAGTGACATAATGATTTCTACGAAAGCGAATTGTTTCTTTCGTTGCTACTGCTGCGATAACCTGATTCTTTTGTATCCTATATTCAATTTCGACTCCTCACGTGTCGTCGGACTACATAATACGATAATCCATCACATTGTACACCCCCTCAAAAGTTCACCGCGAGATTTATAGTTCATTCCGTATAACGCGCTGCTTATCGATTTTTCAAGAGGATTTCACTCTTAAGTCACGCGTATAATCCAGGATGAAATATATACTCTCTCTCTCTCCTCGCTCTTCGAGTTCACTCTCATCTTAAGAACCTCTCGAGACGATAAATCGAAATACACAGCAGCACCGGGGTATCCTAATCTTTTTTTTTTTTTTTTGAAAAATCGCTTCGCCACGTAAATATATCACTCCGCCAATTTTTGCGCCCGCGTATAGTATATATATATATATATATATAAGACCCTCTCGGATATCGGGATTCGATCGAACGCATTTGTATTCGTCGCATTGTCTCGGGGAGGGAAAAGTTTTTTTGCAGAATGAGGACTACTCTACTCTGCCAGCGAGTGTGAAATGAAATGTAAAACGAGACGGTGAAGATTCGCTTTCTTCTTAGGGGATGCAGCAGCGTGTATAGCAGTGCCCGAATAAGCGTTATATACCCTTTCGGGGATTGGGACATTTATTTCACGAGGGGGAGGGGAAAAAAATACGCTTGACTCTGCGATTTTTCCTCTCTCTCTCTCTCTCTCTCTCTCTCTCTCTCTCTCTCTCTCAGGATTTTAGATCTTCCGAGAGACTGCGCTAATTCGAAGGATGAGACATCACGTTCATAAGAAGTTTCCGCGCGTATGGCACAACAAGTATAATAATACACACAGACGCGCACAGCCGCTGTGTTTACTTTTACTCGCTCGAGAACGTGAAATGCATATAAGACGCGCAGGCATAGCCTCTCCGCGGAAACTTCTTAATTGAGGGATCGCTTATCGTCGTGGCATCTTGCAAAGTACACGCGGCTCACGTCTCGCGCGTAATCGAGAAAGTTTGTGCTTGCGCACCGGCCGAAATTCTCTCTCCTTCTCGAGATGTATTCACGAGAAGAGACCTGCTGGCTTCTTCCTCCATCGCAGCAGCAGCAGCAGCCAATTCGGCTATCGGAATTTGATCAAATCCTCTCTCCCACTTGCGAGCGGATCGAATTCTTCCAGCTCGTGTGACACGTCGCCGAGTTTGCGCTCGAGTCTCTCCCTTGTAGAAGTAGCATCTCGCGCCTGGTCTCTGTGTACATATTATATATATATGTATACGTAAGGAGGCGACGAGGGTCCATTGTGTGCGCAGTGCAGTACACTGGCGTACGGCGATGGGTGGAAATCCGAAGCAAAAAGTAATATCGTTTGATTGATTGATTTTATGATTCAGCCGAGAGAGGGAAATTCGATTCTGATGATTTCGTTATGTATTACTACACGGGAGTGAGGGTGTATGTGTGTATATTGATCGAGCTTTTTACAGAATATTCTTTTTCTCTTTAATTAGACTAAATTTGGAGAACTCGCAGCAACAAAGGCGGGTCATTCGAATTCGCCGAGTGTTGGCTAAATTAACGAGAGGAAAATGAAAGGCTCGACCAATGCATATATAGTGTATACAGAGAAACTCTCTCTCTCTCTCACTCTCTTACTCTCTTTGGCATTATGGTACGTGTTTCTGCTGCGAAAAGGGCGCATATATATATATATATATGCGACGCGCTCGCGAGGGGCGATTTCGGGGCTCGGCAGTGCCAACAAAGCCTAACTAACGTAAATAAGATGTCGACGAAGGTTGGCCAGACACACAGAACGAGGGTGAGGATGACGAGTAGGAAAGTCAGCGCTGCGTTAAAATTGTTTTAACTATATCTATTCTATCCGCACGCGTAGAAGTCGTTTGAGGTATAATATTGACTCTCTTCGCTAAAAGGTTCTTTCATTTCTAAATGGAAGGTTACGTCTTCTCGGGCCTTCTCATTTTTTTTTCACAGACACAGACGCGCGCGTATATAAGTGAAAGTGACGTTGATTTGATCGGGAAATAACAATCATTAGACCCGCACATATGGTAGCCAATTAGTTGTCAATCTAAATCAGAGCCTCCTGTGCGTGCGTATCTAAATAACTCCGAGAGTGACCGGAAAAGTCAGTCTCGGGATAATATAAGAAAACGCCCTCGGCCAATTACAGCCTGGAGAGCGGGGAGACCCCCTTCGGTGTCGCAGAAACGATGAATCTGCGACTTTTCTTTTCTCGCGCAAAAAGGGGCGCAGCAGCTAAATAAGAGCGAGAGTCTTAAAAATCTTTTATCATCGCGCGACGACGACGAGGGGATCTGCTTAATTTTCTCCCTATATACAGGCGGTATCTCTGGTGTTTCTTATCTCTCGAGAGGCGACATCTTGAAAATTTGAGAGAAAATAAAGTAAGCATATTGTAGTATATACATGTAATAAATGGTAATACGCGTATATGACGATCGTATCGGAAACAATTATAACAGACAATACACGCGTCTCTCTGTTTTACGGATTTTCCCGTCGATTTGACGGGCAAATTGGTAGGGCCGCAATTCAATCCTCATGCATATCCGCGGCATAAATCTCCTTATATAATACACTCGTGCGACCCTCGATTCAACCCTCCCGATAAGTCCTTAATGAGGAATATCTCTCTCTCTCTCTCTCTCTCTCTCTCTCTCTCTCTCTCTCTCTCTCTCTCTCTCTCGGCGAGCTGTGCACACAATAATCTCTCACTCGCGATAAAAACCTTGTAGTACTATCTTCTCTCTCGCGATGAAATTGAGCAATTTGCATAAATTACGCGCGTCGGTACAGGTACTTTTATATCTCGGGAGTCCAGAATAAATATCGCGTATATAGAGTTTGCTCTCGGAAAATCGTCGGGATATTACGGGAAGTAGGCTCTTTCATATTGAATATGGCGAATCGTTAGTTTTCCGGTTGGAGTATAGGATGAGAGAGAGAGAGGGGGGGAAGCTTTATTTCAGGTATTATTATGCTTATTGGCTGTAATAACTTGGATATTGAAAATTGATTCTACGCCCGCTCAGCAGTCGATAGAGAGCTTAAAGTAAGCTTTCGATTGTGGCGTAAGTACAGGAATCTGCTTTAAAAGGAGCGGGATCGATACATCCAATAAAATCTCACACGTACACTGTGTATTATTATATAAGAGAATATTTCTCTCGCCCTCGCGAAAAATCACCCCTCGAAATATCATTGCCCTCGAAGAAGAAGAAGAAGAAGATAGGCAGTTTAATCAAGCCGGCGGGGGGTAAAATTTCGCGAAAACGGCAATTTTCTTCTTCAACTGCACAGTAGAGAGAAGCATTCGTTCGGAGAGAGAGTGAAGGGCAAAGCCATCTAATCGAGCCCGAAGGAAATCGCGCTTCGACGAGTTCCCAAGCAATTAGGCAAGTTTCGGCCTCTGCTCGAACTTACTCGCGCATGTACACACGTACGCGACAAGCCGGAAACCTGCGCTGCTATATATATATATATATATATATGTATTACCTTTCTCTTGCTGTTTATGAATTTCGAGCTATATATACTCGGGGGTAGATCGTACTCTCAGTGTATAATAAACGTGAAGCTGTAGAGAACGTTTAAGGTCGACGGAGTAGACTCGGAGAGAGAGAGAGAGAGAGAGAGAGAGAGAGGCCAAGGTGAATCAAAGTTGTTATGGAGAGAGAGACGCTGTTGCGCGTGAAATCTTCCTCGTTAATTGGCGGGATTTTTGAAAATGATTTCCACATCCGCAAACCCATCAGAGGCGAGAGGCACTTCGATTCAACGTCATTTTCTGCGAAACGCTGCGTATATATAGAGACAATAAATCTGTGTACGCTTGAAATTTATTTGGAAACAATAGCAATGTTTTCAACACATACGCGCGCATCCAATATACTCTAATGCAGCGGCGTATATATTTTCCTCCGCAATCCCCGATGACGTGTCTCTCACCGCTATCTCACGCAGAGCACTTACTTCCCGACGAAATTTACGACCTGCAAATTCAACATCAATTCGCCGCCCAGAAAAGCTAACTCAACTCTCTCTCTCTATACGTTTCCCTGGCGACACGTGCGCTACTCTCGTATCAAATTTTCTACGCGGCAATTCGATTGGCGCGCAAAAAAGGCATCTTTTCTCGACGCGAGAGAGCAACAAGACGCTCGGTCAATACCCAGTGGGAATCGAGAATTTTTTTTTCTCTCCTTTCGCGTGTATAATAACGGGGGTGGGATGTAAGGCGTGGGAGTGAAGCAGCGAATATAAAAAAAAGTTCGGTCTCGAGGACGAATTTCCCTGTTGTTTCGTCGCGCGCGGCGCCACAAATAACGACGGGGTATTTCGCGTTTCCTCTAACGTCGCGTATAAATTCTGAAAATAAATTTGCGTAGTGTAGTTTCTTCCTGGGAAAGGGGACGGGATTACAGTGCGAGAAGAGAAGAACTATGCTTCTGATGCTCGAATTCATATAAGTGAGAGCAAAAATGCATGAGAGAGAGAGAGAGAGAGAGAGAGAGAGAGAGAGAGAGTCTGAGTCCTTGTAAAGGATATTTATTCCTATAAATTGTAGTCTCGAGAGTCTTCTAAAGACGGAAGTGCCACTTCCAAACTGCTTTGTTTTACACAGTACTCTGTATATCACGGGCTCATAATACAGAGTTTAATAAACAGAGAAGAGTAGAATAGTAAATAATTTCAAAGGGAGTGGCTTAAAGAATATTATTAGAAATAACGTTATATAATTCTGCAGGAAATAAGAGAAAAAAAGTCAAATTTATACGTGTCGTAAAGAAAATGGTTAAAACGAGCGAGGAAGTATGCTTCGAATAAAAAGCAGTTTTTCACGAAAATCCTTAGTGTCACAAAAGCTTAAAATTCTAATTTCAAAAGATCCAATACCACTTTTATCTTGTTCAGTCCGGAACGTTTCGAAATACCACGGGACTCCGAAGACAATACACCCCCCTAAAGCCAGAGAAGAATTCTGCCATCAGGAATTTATCCTATAACAGCTGCGGCGTATAAAGCAATGCTTCTAAGGAATAAAGTGCCGCTTGTCTCGTTCTAAGCCTCTCCGGAATTAAACGGAGACTACTACCATGCAGCACTTCGGAAAAAGTTCTTCTCTCGCCTATCGAGACAATGGACATTTAAGAGCAAAGTTTAAAGTCTCGGCCGGTGGAAAAAGCGCGCGATATATTTCTTCCACCCACACGTACACCGGGAACTTTGGAAAACTGCGAGAGCAAATTGGCCGTGTGCTCTGCTGCAAAGAGAGAGAGAGAGAGAGAGAGATATCTTATTTCGTCGAACTTTTCTCTCCCCGCGTACGCGGGGAGAGAATCATAATTCAGAGAGCGTGTGTGTGTGTGTGTATATATACGTTTTTACCAGAGAGAAAAGCGCCTTAAACCGCGACTGCGGCCATCGAGCGGAATAAGAAGAGGAACTGGAAAATGGAGAGTCGTGAGGCAGGAAGCTGCCCTCGGGGGGTAAGAAGGCATATAGGAAGCTGCGTAAATCGAGCGCGCGGGCACAAACTCAATTTCAGACCGGTAACGCGGTCTTCCGTTTTAAAGGGGACTACTCTTGCTATCTCTATATCGCTCTTCTCGCTCCGCGCGGTTTTATACACGCGGAGAAGATGCGAAGCGTATCAGCAGCTATATATGCGAGTAATTTTTGAGCCGCTCGTATATACCGCTCTGCTGAGAGAAAAACACGGGTCAGCTCTCTCTCTCTTTCTCTTGCGAATATTCTCTACTGTACTTCTACTTTGTTGACGGGCTGTAATTTACCGCGATGGAATGCAACGAAATTTTTTGCCGTAGAGGTATGCGCTATTTTTACGCTCTTCTAGATTTTACTACAGTTCGCGTGTGTGTGCGTGTGTGTGTGTAATGGGAAGCGGAGAGGGAATATAATACAAATACTTTCTCATCCTGACGCGCGCGCGCGAGTTGAATTTTTAATGAAGTCCGAAATTTCCTGCTGCTGTTGCAATTATTTTTTCCCCCGACGTGCTACCCGCGTGTATTATATAACACAACTGACGTACATTCTGTGTAAAAAAAAAAAAAAAAAAAAAAAAACAATAGAACTAGCGTTTGATATTCCACTGGTGAACTAGCCTATTTTAATACAGTGTATATACATCTCGGCGCGTGTGAAATGCGAAGAAATATGCGTAACAGGCTATACACGTGCGTCTGTGCGAGGCGTCGGCGGTCGCGGCTGCGGCTACATCAGCAGCCGGTGTAACGCGCGCGACGACATCACACACACAACGGACTGTATATACCGAGAGGCCGTTTAAAGCGCGGAGAGAGAGAGAGAGAGAGAGAGAGAGAGAGAGAGAGAGAGAGAGAAACGTCGTCGAAGCGGAAGGCCAATTCGGGGCTGCGAAATTTCGGCTGCTGTCTGGGGTTGTGTGTGACGGCGGCGTGGCACTGCCTGAAACCGGCACGAAATTAACTGTCAATCTCAATTTCTCCCCCGTACTACCGCCCTCCGGTGCCCCGCTGCCAACTTTACGCATCGACGTCCATCGGAACGTTGCGAGAGCTGCTGGTAGTAGTGCATAGCGAAAGGGGATGTCAATTACGCGTAAATCAGAGTGCGTCGCCGATGAGAAGTATAAGTTGCTGCGCGATTTTCGAAGCTTGTGTCCCGATGTATAAACGTCCTCGCGGGAGCTTAAGAAACTTGCGCGCCTCCCTGAAGTACAAACAAAAAATTCGAAAAAGCTCTTAAACTCCCATTGCGCCGCCGACGACGACGACACCAAAAAGAGAGCGCGAAACGCGATCCATCACTCGAGAGAGGGCAGCGGACGGACGTGGTGTGTGTGCTTCAAGTGCGCTAACGAGAGTAACGCTGCATTGTATCGCTCTGCGGTGCGCGAGCGAACAAGCGCCGATCCATCATTTTTTTTTTCGTTCTACTCTAAAGCGGGCTGATGCTGCTACTTCCGCTTAATCCCCATGCGACGCACGCGTCCGTTTGTTCGGAGCGATGGTTATTTAATTATACACGGGATATCAGCTGCGCCAGCGTTGAAATTGAAAAAGTTGAAAATTTAAGGCAGAGCTGCAGCGCGTATAAGAAAGTGCGTTCTCTCAGGGGGTGATTCATCCTCTCTTGGCTGTAATAAAATTTTCCCCCGCAGCCATTTTCTCTCCTGCTCCAAGGTGCTATCTCTGCGCGTGTCTCTGGCCGCGTTAGGTAAATGGACGAGCTGGATCCCGATGATCGTGTCCGGCAATACGTCACAATAAACAGCGAGGATATATACGGGATAATGCGTAATCCGAGGGTTTACGAGCGGCGACTAACGAGGCTCGTGTATAATATATACGCTCGGAGTCGTTATATTAAGGAGTCAGAGCTGCTACTGCTGCATGCATCTTCTTCTTCTTTTTTTTAACGCTTGCAAATGGGATTCTTTCGTATGCGATTTTATATGCGGCGAAGCTCGGAATAACAGACGGATAATATAATGCATACACAGCTCGGCTTTCTCTCTCACTGATGCTTTTATTGTGTATATACGAAACCGAAGAATTTTCCGTGTTGCAGCTCGTTAGCCGCATCCGCACAATAAAAGCACATATATATGCGAGATGTATACAGGACAGATGCGATGTCGCTTCTTATTGTATATCAATATGATGACGAATTAATTCGTGGGCGTGTGTGTGGTATTGTACGTCAGAAATTTTGACAAACGAGGAAAAAGCAAGCTGTCGATATACCGCACAAAGCAACGAATACTACAGGAAAATCTGTCAACCGGAATATTCACGCTTCTCTTAATGCGCCAGCATGAACGATCGACGTCGTCGTCGTTCCTTTCAAAAAGTAGACTTCGTGTAGATGCATATACAGGCGAATGGGAAATCCTAGGCTGATCCGCTTTACGGAAAACGGCACGCGCGAGACGAGAAAAACACAGATGCAAAAAAATGAGCGATGGCTCTCACACGCGCTACTCTTTCGGTGATAATCGGTGAGAAAATTTTCACCGGGATTTTAGTGATCGATTAAAAGCTTATTTTGTATACTAAATGCACGAACAGGGTGCAAAAGTTAATTTTTCTCGATATGAGCACGCTATCGCTTAAACAGTCCAATTTAGTCCGCGCAGCGATAGCGAGCGTATGAACCCCCGGAGAGAGCAAAAAATCTCACCCCAAAATCAAATCCAAAAGCCATTAAAGATAATAAAGGCACACAACAATAATCCGAGAGCATATTTATATATATACGCACACGCACTCGACTTTTCTCTCTCCCTCTCTCTCTCTCTCTCTCTCTCTCTCTCTCTCGAATTTTCGATCAGACAATAAAATCCCATCCATACAAAGCAGATTTCCTGATGCACTGCAGAGCGAGCGGATGAAAGGGTCGTCGGCAGAAGTGGAAAAGCAGATACGTCACGTGACTATAACACGTCGCGCTTTAATTCCGGCTCGCTCGCGCGCATCCATTTTCCTAGCCTCCGGCTCTTTTCATTATCTCCCCATAGAGCAAACTATATATACCCACACATGCACGCACGCGTCTCATCCGTGTGCGACAGATTGCGATAAGCGGGAAAATCGTGACGAATCGCCGGTTCCTCGGATTTTCCGGGGGTGACTAGTCGACGGGGGTGAAGCCGGCGTATATAGAGGGGGAGTGACGTCGGTATGTGCACTTTGAAAGCGGCCTTACCGCATCCGTCGAGTTAATATTCTATGAAGAAAATGCCGACGAGGAAGTCAAAAGTTCCGAAAAAGTTCGTATGTATGTGAATTCACACACAGCCGGATCAAAGAAGCTTCCGCGGGGAGGAAGAGCATTTTTTTACAGCAGATCGTGACTATAAATTCAGGAGATTTTTTTCCAGCGATCTCTCCTCTCTCTCTCTCTCTCTCTATATATATATGCCATTAAAATTCAATGCAGCGCGATTTTACAACCCCGAACTTTGGCCCCGCGCGCTTTCCCCTTTGTTAAGTGTGTGGGCGTGTGCACTTAGGCCACACACGAGCTTTCTTTATTATATATGTATTTCTCGAAAAAGGCTTGATTTACGCCATCACGCGATGGGAATTATATGTATAACATACACGCGCTCTAATTGTTACTGCGTTACAAATTTTTCATACCTTTTCACTGCTACCGCCGCTGCAACGGGGTTATGATACGCCTTTATCGCAGCTTTTTCCCGCTAAGACCATTATGAAAAATTGCTAAATCGCGTGTGCAAGTAGACCGTGCGTGTGTGCGCGTGTGTGTGTGTGTGTGTGTCGTACTCGGAGAGAAAATTCTCGAGCGCACGCGATGCGTAGTTTCGAATAAATTATTCAGAAAACAATCAAGCGTACAGTATACGCAATTATCAGTGGATAATCAATTAAACCCGTTCGAAAACACACGCATGCGCGCGCGCGAACACACACACGCACCCGCACAGACCAACGCGTTAATTGAAAAAAAATCCCCGAGAGCAAATAATCATCGTCGGCGCAAATTTGCGCAATTACCCATCGCTCTTTGTTTCTCGCAAGCTCGAAAAAGCTCCCGGGATCGTCATCGAAAACAAAACGCATATAATCGACTGTATCGCGCGCCGATAACGAGATTTTAAAGCGGTCTCTCTGCTCGCCCTAAAATTCCACCGGGAAATATCGTCTCCTCCCCGAACTGCGCGAGATAAAACAAAAATAAAAAAAAACAACAGACGATCGAAAGTTTCGCGAGAGATAACGACTGTCTCGCTCAAATTCAGCGGAGGAAAAGAAAGCAGCGCTGTCGCCGCGGGCGGGAAAAAGTCGAACGGTCACGTGCTCGATTCCCCATTAGGCTGCTTCTGTCTGTTGCGTCGTCGTCTCCTCTGAAGCTGAAATTGCTCGAGGGTATATAGCATAGCACGAGACTGTACTACTATATACTACTACTACACGCACACATCCCCCGACGGGGCAATATTATCGGGAAAACTCTCCCTCTCTTCGTGGCCCGTCGATATATCAAAATTACTCGTTCGCGCGAGCGATATCGGAGAGAAGCGAAAGGGCCTGCGCGACTGTCCAACGCGTTCTGTACTGCACCCTCCATTAAATCCAAAGCCAGAAATTACCGGACGCGGGGGAGCAGCGCGTTTAAACGCGCACTGGTCGTCGGGAACGGTATGTATATATACGCATATCCGGCTGTACCGAAAATTAGTCTTTTCCGAAGGGCTATATATATATATATATATATATACAGTGCACTATGTTTACCGAAGAATATGGCTTTTCCGGACGCTCGAGATCGATCGAGACACGCGCGACGAAATATACGACGCGTTATTTGTCCGCGACTATCGAATATCTCTGACGATGCTTTTGTGCTGTGAAAAACAAAAGGGACGAGTGTGTTTGTTCCTCTGTTTTGTCTGGCAATCTTCGCGCGCGCGCGAGGAGCTATTGTACTCTGCAGCGAGAAATTAATCGATCGATTCTTACGTTATTGTCATGCTAAGCGAGACGCGGGCCTGATTAAGCTGTCAGCATCGTCCGCGTCGCGCTGTGCTTTTTCTATATTACTGTTATAGAGGAGAGAGCGTTGACGAGTGATGATGGGAAAGAATAAATCCGGCGTGAACGATGAGCAAAGTTGGATACGTCGATGCGATTATTAATATATAGGAAAGTTGCGTTGAAAAGCCCGAGCACAAACATTATTAGCATAAATAAGACTGAGAAAGGGAGCATAGTCGAGAGGAGGGTTAATAAGCAGAAGAAGGAAGTTTTGCTACGGACAAGGCGCATAAATTTTCCCGGTTATATATATACACGCACTTCTCGGTGTATTTTAGTTACGAAATTGTTTCCAGTTCGAAGACAGGGCGCGCGAAGGCAAGTTTCTCGCCGAACACAATATTTGAGGTTTCGCTGTGCTTCCCTGCGTGAAATATACCATAGTCGGTGTATATACACGCATTAGCTTCTGTTATATATACCGGCAAACATTTCCGCAGTTCCTATCCTGTATCGCGATAACTGACTTATGGCCGTCCCCCCCATCCTTCGGGATATGTCTGCTACAAAGAAGCGTATCGGCTAGGATATATACACGGAGAGAAATTTCGAAGGCTCAGCGCTCGATACTTTCGAAGCTACGGGAACACGGCTTCGAATTCGAAGTATAGATACTCTACGATTTTCGTGCATGTACGGAGCGAGACATGGTATTATTAGCAGTCGAATTGCGAGAGTGGGGACTCCAAGATTCTCCGTACCGCAGGGACTCGACGCTTCGCAGTCTCAGACCTCGAAACTTGGATACTATAGCGTGTCGGCTGGAGCTCGAAAGTCGAAGCGGTAGACGCTTATGTTCGTATCGCCAGAGTTCGGAAAATTTCGGGATTCGGGAACGACGAGAATAGACGGCAAAACACTCGATCGATAGAGATCTGTACGGCCGCAATAACATGGAGCGCTGAGCCGTCGAAATTTCTCTCCGTGTATACAAAAGTAGAAAAAGATTGATGCAGCCGAAGTTTCGCACGCACAGTTGCGCGAGTGTCGGGATCTCTTTCTGAGCGATAAGTAATTTCATGACTAATTGAGAAATTTAATAAATTTCAAAGAGCCTCCTCCTGTGCTCCCTCTCTCTCTCTCTCTCTCTAACGAGGGGAAAATTAATCGAGACTGTGAAACTTGGACGAGAGTCTTGGTTCATTCTTTCGCTCCTTAGACTCTTATTTCCGCTCGAGCTGAGCCGCGAGTTGTGCGTATAATAATAATTCCGGCGCGTAAATCACCGGGAAAAAATTGAGAGAGGATGCCGGGGTATTATCGACGGGGTTATGAATCAAAAAAGTTTTTTTTATAAACAGCAGACTAAGGCTAATTCAGTTTCTTCGTACCCTCTGCTTTACGGCTGGTAAGAATAGAGAGCCGAGTTTTTTTTCTTCTTTGGGGGACAGAAATACTTACACTGAAATTTAGAACTTTTCTGTTTTTTAATATTTCTGCAGATTATATTCTCTCCTTAAACTTGTATTAATCAAATAAAGATATGCATTTTAGAGAGGAAAACTGGCTCTATTATCCGTTTCCAAGTTATTATTTTTCTTAGATATCTTTAAAATTAAATCACTTTCGTTGCGATTCGTATTTCATGTTAAGTCTAAAAGTTACGCACATCATTTACAATTTTTAAATTTAAACTAAATTAATTTTGAAGCAGTAAAAACAAGTCAAGCTTCTGTTTTTTACATTTAAAAAGTAATACATTTAAAGAAGACCTCTTTTGAACGCTTTGATCATTTAAATAACGTACTCTATTTTATTTTTACTTCATAACTATAGTGTGAATATTCTGATGCCTTGCTCTGAAAATTCCACTACAAGAGCACAGGAGGCGCGCCTAAATGTACCTAGAGTATAATAAAAGAATAGCAAACTTGCCCCCGTATCAGCTAAAATCCAGAATTTACTCCCGTGTGTCTAATACTATCGCATGTAAGAGACTCCAGGCCTGATTTATCGCCGCCTCTATCTCCAAGACGCACAATACACACACCTCGGAGGAAAATTAGTCGCAGCCAACCACGCCCTTGCGTACACCGAAATAATTGCGGGGGCGTCGATACAGCCCTAGGTAGGCTTTATCGCGCGCGACAGAACGACTTTACTTTGCCGGAGAAGCATTGCGCAGCCTGGAGATATGAGGGGGGAAAGCTAGCGCTTGTATACGGTTTTTATCAGAGGCTCCTTGAATTACACCTCGGGGTGTGCCTATTATAAGAATACTATCTCTCTTTTTGTTTAGGTCTTTCTTTTTTCAGTTTTCCGAGTGTGAAAATTAAACCGGATTAGAATTCCAAGACGCAAGTCAATTTGTCGAGCGCGAGAACTCGCCGAGCGTGAAAATTCTCGCGCCAGTCCCCAATTAATTAGCCGAGAGAGAGAGAGAGAGAGAGAGAGAGGGTTGCAGATCTCTAACAAGTTTTATTAGAGTATTAGCTGTGGAGGCTCCTAAATAACGATTAATGGTAATCGAGACTTATTATAAACTCGCTGTACACTCGCATGAATAATCCCATCCGAGTGTTTCGCATAGTTTCGGGTATAACTCTCTTCGAAGAGGGTGAGAAAGAGAAATAAGATCCGTCGTCGTCGAGAGAGAGAGAGAGAGAGAGAGAGAGAGAGAGAGAGAGAGAGAGTTTTTCCCCACTCCCCAGAGCTTTCATAGCTGTTCTCTTCGTAGAAGTATTCCCGCGAGCTTGCGGCTGCACAAACGACGCGTTGGCCGCGCGCAGGACGATAATTAAGGGAAACGACTATGATCGCGCGTAAAAGTTCGGCCGAACGTTAATATCCCGTATCATCGGGGTCATTTGTAAGGGGCGACGAAAGTGGAAGGAGTCGAGAGTCAGAGAAACAAAGAAGAAGAAACATTGCGGTGTGACGATTGGCTGATGCTGCGCGTGTTGTGTCTAAAAAGTTCCGAGCTTTTCGCTGAACAAGATATTTCAATCAGGGTAACGCGATTTTTCATATTTCTCTCGGCTGAGGGTAGAGGAAAGAAGATTTAGCCGACAAAACACGTACATATAAGCCCGCGACACGTCAGAAGAAAAGACTGCACAATGGAGAGAAAGAGCAGAGCGACTTTACGACAATGGCAGCAAATGTCCTCAAAGAGAAAAGCTCCTCGTGATTCGGGCCGTCGACCTCCATATATCGGAGCATTGTGCATGCCACATTGCGACCTCGTATAATGTGCCGCGGGGGTACGAAGTAGTGGTGCATTTTCGCGAGGAAAGTATATATATGTATATATAGCTTCAAAGGTATTAGAGTAGCCCTCGATTGCCGGAAAATAGGCCGGATGTGCGCTTCTTCTAATCGCGGCTCCTCTGCTCGTCTTTGTGCTCACTTTCTGACAAGAAAGTTTTTCGGGGACAGCGCGCTTTTTATATCGCGGAGACTTCCTTCTTTCCAGGCCAATAATTAAAAAAAAAAGGAGAGGAAGAAAGTTATTTTTTTGGACGCGTGAAATAATACAAGGAGAATTAAAGCCGACACCAAGAAGGGCGAAAATAAACTGGCGAGAGACAGAGAAATTTGTACGGTTGCCCGGGCGCTCGATCGAAGACGCCGGAATTAAGGTGGCCATCGTGTGCTCCGAGAAAGAAAAAGGTTATTTTCCCTTTACTTTGTTTTCCGAGAGAGAATCCGGCCGAGGAATTTCCCTCTCCTGGAGCAAGCAAAGAAAGGAGAAGTCGTAAAGTACGTTCGGCGAACTTGCCGTACGTATAGCTATTTTGAATTCAGCATAGTAAACCGCCGCGCGCCGCCGCTTGTCGGAATATTGCCGGCGATGATAAAATATCGATCGACTAGATGCCGACCGTCTTATGGCTATCCGACGGTTTGATCTTCCCGGAATCCGGCTTTGCATTTCTATGGAAAGTATGGCCTCTTTCTTTTTAAAAAAGAACAAGCTTTACCTTGTGTATACCAGTCGATAAGGGCGTTGTTATGCTCGTCGAGTACGTACCTGGAAACAGAGAGAAAATTCATCGTTAATATATAGTACTAGCAACTTTAGACGCGCTTCGCGCGTTCTTCACATTTTTTCCATAATATTCAGTTGGGCAGATTAAAAGAATTCATATTCAATAATAAATAAACAAGAGATTTTATGAACTGGAGCGGATCTCACCAACTATAAAGATTTATTTGTAATAATACTCAACCGACGGATCGATCAAAAAATGATCCCTTATATTTTAGATCCGAAAAATTATATTATAATAAAAGTAGCCAGAAAACGTGAGATTTCAAATCTACGCTCAGCAGTGTTTTTAAGTTATAAAGATACTTCTAACGACGGTCTATCAAAGTAAAACATAATTACGCCACGTGTAATAAATATTTTCATTTCTATAGCTTGGGGCAAGCTAATTCAAATTTTTTATTTATATTCCGAGGAACATTGGAGTTCGATTTATCCCTCGACAGTTCGATACATTATTGCGATCATTCTTTTTTAAGAGGACAATTAGCGTAATTATTGCTATGTAGGCCAATGCCATCATCTCATTTCTTGTTCATTAACAAGCGTCACCCCTAATTAAGAAACCCCAAATAATAAAAGATACCCCGATATGCCAGGCTCTTTCAAAATGTACACGACGAAGGTCAAGGCAATTAATTCCGCCGTTTTAATTAAATGGAGAAGACAAAGAAATCTTTCCGAAATAACTCTCGACTTTAACGGCGAGAAGCTTGACTGGGGGGAAAAAGATATTCGGAAAAGACTGGCTATATGCTGCAGCAGATTGGACGTTTGCGTAGAAATTAAGCGGTTTCACAGGGCTCTCTCTCTCTTTCTATAGAGAGCAACGCAAGGCGTTAACTCGACTGAAGTAACGGTCAAAGCGTGCCTTAATTAAGAACTAACCGCGTCACCCTCGGGCCTGTGTAACGAGGTTAGCCGTCCTGAAAATTAAAGACACAAAAAAAAAACGAGAACCTCTGCCCTCTTTCTCACTGCGGCAGGCGTAAAAAGACACGGGATTTCTGCTGCAGCAGCGAGACAACAGAGTTTACGCTCTCTATATCTCTCCGAGAGAAGCTTGAGACACTCGCGCCGTTGCGGAACGGAGAGTTAGACGCGGCCACTAACGCGATTTCCTCTCGGCACTGCAGCCGGTTCGAATTTAATTCTCGAGTTTCATCGACGCTCGCACTTCATCGGTCGATCGGGACTTTTCGTTCGATATTTTCTTTTTCATACAGAGATTATATTGAATATTAACCCCGACGTCGACAGTATATCATATAAAGTGAATGACGCCGATTAAGCGTTGACGCAACAGGGATTATAACGATGATAATTTTATGAGGCTTTTCCCGCGCGCCTGTGACAAAATCGCTTCCGCTTTCCGCTGTCATGAATTATGTCAGGGGACATTATACGGAGAGAAATCAGCGCAGCCAACATAAACGCGATTTTATCAAGTCATTTGCATTACGGCTTTATCTCCATCTCTCTTTCTCGCGAGCGGATTACACTTTCGACAGGCTTTCGGCGATAAATTATACACCCACTCTCTCTCTCTCTCTCTCTCTCTCTCTCTCTCTCTCTCTCTCTCTCTCACACACTCTCTCTCTCTCTCTCGAGCTTTTCTACAATAATAACAACAATACACAAAATTGCAAGTTTGCTCTCTGCCAACTTTCCTACAACCTAAAACTCGACAAACAGCCCTAGGCGAGTCACGAAAGCTCGGCGAGTAGTGCTAATTCCGCATAAAGACGTTGTTGCCGCAGCAACTACTTCGTACGCTGAACCCACGTTCATTCATTCACGTTTTCGCGAAGAAGAACGAGGAGAGAAAGAGCGAAGGTTACAAGTACGCGCTACGTCGAGTACAGGAGAGAGAGAGAGAGAGAGAGAGAGAGAGAGAGAGAGAGAGAGAGAGAGAGAGAGAAACGTAATACGCAAGAAGAAGAGAGGGCTTTGTGCTTGCTTGCTTGCGCGCGTGCGGAGACAACAATGAGACGCTATAGAAAAAACCGCAGGGGCGCGCAACTCCTAGACGAAATCGATTTCGTCGAATCTCGCTTCCTCTTTTTTTCTCTCTCTCTCTCTTTCTCCGCCAGGCACGTTCGCCATGGTATACCAGCGTCACCTTTGATTCAGCGAAATTCGAGACGTCTTTCCACGCCGAGCGCCCTCTTTCTCCCTCTATCCATTGTTTCTTCCTTCTCTCGTGGGAAGTGTCTCGTGTATGTATACGACGGAAAGAGGAGAGAGCGCACGCGAGTGGAGCCAATAAGGAAGGAATCTATCGAGAAATTCGAAACGAGATCTTCTGCTTCTGTTGCCGCTATCAATCCGTCTTGTTTCCGTCTGTCTCTCAACTTTTTCCCTTTTTTTTCCATCTTCTTCATTTCGTACTAGGTATCTCTATTCATTCTTTCTATACTGCGACGAGCTTTTGTTTTTCGCGGATACGCGCATCACGCCATATATATGGCAACGGGAAGTTTCTTCGCGGATCGTATACCTCTTCAATTTTCGCCCACGAAAGAAAGAGAGTGAGATTCGACGATCTTGATGTATCGGGTTTCCTTTCTTCGAAGAGAGACGGAAAAAGCTTTGTTTTTTCTGCTCTTCTTTTCTTCGTCCCCAGGCGGTATTCCTTTCGACGCTTTCATTAACCGATAGGTTCTTACGAGAGAGATCTCAATGGGGCAATCTCTTTGCGGAGGTCGATCGGATTATATAGGAGAGGGTTCGCGGTCACCCAGAAGAGTATATCAGCTTCTTCTTCTTCCTCGTCGTCTTCTGCTTATTCGGGGACGAGGACGACGACTAGGACGTAGGATATATATATATATATATATATATATATACACGTGGTGTATAAACCGAAAGAGAATTTTTCATTTTCTACCTCGTTTACCTCGCGAAAGCTCTTTAGCCGAGGCTTCCATGCCGAAAATCGACTCTGAAAAAAGAGAAGATCATCTCTTCTCGTTCTAATCGCACGTCTCGACGACACATAAGCTTTTTGTTTTCATGCCCAAATGGAGATCCGTATAAGTGTAACGAGGCCGAGTCGAGGCTCCTTCCTAATACTTAATTTGTACAGGTGTATAATACAACAATGAACTAACCCTAAAAAAAATTCAAGTAGCAGCAAAGTTTCCACGACCGTGTGTACTTCCCAAACATTTGCGACGACGACGGCGGCGGCGGCGGCACAATAAAGCTATGCAAACAGCGGCGCGCGCGTGACTCATGAATAGTCCCGCCATTCGAGTGGAAAAAAAGCTGAGGAACTGGAGTGAGGCTCGCGCGTGTGTATACCATAAACCCTTATTATTATTACGCAAGGGGGTCTCCGCGGCGCGTGAAAAATTCTCACGCGAAGGTCCGCGACGGGGTCAAGAAGATAAGGCAAAAAAAGAAGTGCGACGCGCAGTTACATTCATATTTTTGAAGAAGAAGAACAAGTAGGCAAAAGAAAGACCGACTGCTGCCGCTCTCGAGTCACGCCGCAGAAGAAGTCTGGCTTATTCATGCGGCTATCTCAGAATCTCTGCTGTTGCTGCTCCCATTTCGTCGTCGCACACTTTTCCTCCTCGCGTTTCTTTTATCTGTACGAGAGAGCGCGCACGTGTGTTTGCTTGCAGTCTTGAAGGTTACATGTATATATATACATACATCGAGTGGGCAACATGTGCTCTCTTGTACGTTGATACATCATATGGGGAGTAAAAAATTGTTTGCCGAGCTCATGTGTATAATTACTTTGTGCGAGAGCGAGAGAGGCTTTCATGCGCGGGAATTTCAGAGAGTCAAGTGCGAACGCACTGTATAGTAATAGATTATTGGGATCTGCCGGAATGGCTGTGATATATATTAATTTTTTTCTGCTCGACGCGAGAGTATTTTTAAATTCAAGCGCCATGGGAATAAGCGAAATTGCCCTCGTATAACGGATGCATAACGGCGAGCCGCCGAAAAGTTGACAAAACCAGCTAATCCCCAGGTAGACGAGCTTCCTGTGCATTTCCGGCACGTATTAGTCCTGCGCATTAACATATAATTATTTAATTATGTTTTCGCTCTTCCCTTCTCCGACCACCACCTCCGCCCGCGAGAGAGAGAGAGAGAGAGAGAGAGAGAGAGATGAAACCCAACCGGGCGAGATTTAATTTAAACGTTTTAAGCGCTGCCGCGCTAGCAAAGGGTCGAAATTCAATTTCGAATTGGATTCCACGCGTGTACTCACGACCGGAATTCTGCGAAATTTACAAGATTCTCTGCCGAGTTTCATTCATATGAATCCTACGTGTATATATATATATATACATACGCAGCGGTGTATATCTCACGCGCGAGGGGAGAGAAGAGTGCGCGTGCACAAGAGTAAAGAGAAAGAGCCGCTCTGAAAAGTTGTCGTCGTCGTCGTCGTCTCAGGCATTCCCTTATAGTCGCACTTCTGGAATTTGCGCGCTCTTTTCACCCCCTGGAAGAATAAGGTCCGGCTCTGTTCTATGCGCTACATTTCGCGCGAGACACAACAACGAGGAGGAAAATTAGAATGTGTAGTAGTTGTAGCAGTTGGGAAAATCGTTTCGTATATACACTCGCTGGAATTGCTTTTGTTCAATTGAAACTTTCTCTCTTTGGCGCGTTTACTTTTGGGGAGGAAAAAAACCGGGGTGAAACACATTTTGCAAGAAAAAAAAATACCTTTGCGATTGTTTGTCGGCGTTTGAAATTCGTGCGAACGCTGCGAATTTTTTCGAGCGCAAAAAAAAAGAGGAACAGTTCGGGAGCTCCGGTCCGGTTTAGCGAGCAAGCACGCGTATATACATATGTATGTATATATATAGCGCACCGGTAGCAGTGTAATTAGCCCGTGGCTAGGTCAGCAATTATTTGCCTTTCAACCGCCCGCCGGATCATAAATGGATAAGACTCGTGTGTGCTGTCGGGGTCGATGTAACTAAAACTATATATGTGTGCGTGTATAAGGCCACAATTACACAGAGCGCTCTGCAGTTTCTATTCTGTAAAGATGCATGGGTAGAGATTCGATCTTAGATTCTTTGAGATAAGGAGGCGCCTGTTCCGATTGTCTTGAGAGGCAAGCGATATTCAATTTCCTAACCGCAAAAACTTCTTTTTTTTTAAATATTATTTTTTTAAAGAATTGCTACGTCTGACGTTTCCCGATTTTTAATAATGAAAGCGAATAGAATCTACATCGAAAATTTTCATAAGGGAATTCAATCGCAGCCGATAATCGCCGTACTCGTGCATCGTTAGCAGCAGTCGTCGGTAGAAAAATACAAAATCATTCGCCCTCGTGCTTTCGCTTTCCTCCTGCCTATATATATAGCACAATGCAACATATAGAGCGAGGGCGCGAAAAGAAGAAATCGACATAGTCGTCGCCGTCGTCGGTGGATGGGTATTGATCCTGTTTAGAGAGCAGAAACACGTGCTTTTAGTATTCCGCGCGCAAACTTTGCGCGAAAACGTGTCCCGCATGCCTGTGGGACTCCATAATTGTAGATTCAAAGGATATAATTCGGGAGAGAGGAGGGAAAAAGCGACGGACGACGCGTAGCAGTTCGAGAGAGAGAGTGCCGAATCCCTGGGGATTCTACGATTGCACAAGGGGTTCTCCCCCCCCCCAATACCTCCGCTCTCTCTCTCTCTCTCTTGGGCTGCAATTCGAAACGAGAGCCCTCGAGAGGGTAGGAAAAAGACGACGGATTCTTAACGAAGTGAAAATTGCGGCAATTTTTGCCAGCAGTGGCGGGGCGCATAGTCCAATATCTCGCATTGACCCTCGATCGTCTTTTATGTTAGTATAGGGGGGGGGGGGGAGATGAAGAAAAACGAAGAGGCGACAATGATGAAGAAAGTCTGCCCATATACAGGGGAGGGGGTGAAGAAGGAAAAATTGTATCGTATAAAGAGGGGGGTGACGACGGCGGAAGAACGCGCAGGGGCCTTCCGGGTTACTAATTCGCAAATCACGAGCCGACTGACTGGACGGAGGGAGGTTCAAGATATATACCTACGGGGCTTCGTATGTTGATTCGGGATTATCCGGGAATGAGGAATCGAGACCCGACTGGCAAAAACACTGGGGTGTATTTATATGTGTCCTCTCTCTCCTCTTTTTCGTATTGCACAATGTTATATACGACCGCAGACAGACGTATTCATTACGCGAGTGTATTATAATCCGGCTTCGTCCCGGAAAATTCGGAAAACTAGCTTAAAATTCTGGATTACCCCACACACGTGCGCGAACGTATAAAAAGGGTGCAATAAAACTTTACAATCCAGCGGCAGTGACGACGCATCGCGTTTACCAAACTTTTTTTTGCCTAGGGGAAAAAACATAGTCCTGTGTCTCTCTTCGCGTACAATCGCGACAGAGAGAGAGAGAGAGGTCGTAAAAAACGCGCGGCCATAAATCCGGTCGTTATTCCGCTGTCTCTGCCTCGCTTTTCTGCAGCAGCGATATTGAATGTTTCAAGGTATGTAAACCTACGCACGAGTCTCTCGCGCGCTGGTATTGCCATTGTTTTCCCTCCCGAACAGCGACAGAGAAACGTTATCACTGGAAAAGAACTCTGGATTTCGTTATTTTCGGACGTCGAGAGGGAAAGCTTCGGTGCGTGTCGATGTCGCGAAACGCGATATCGCGAATGGGAATTTCGATTAACGCGTGTATATATATATATAGAGAGAGAACAGTGGCTTGGTTTCGTGAAACAAGAGAGCCGCAGCCTAACCCTTTGGCCAAAGCGTTCCGGTCTTGATTCCATTCCTCGCTCTCTGCGCGAGAGTGTGCGTGGGTGGATTCCTCGATGCGCAGCTATAGCTCTCTAATGCGTCGAGGCTTTCGGCAGCCATTGTTATAGTTACGATTATTTTAATTGCGTTGCGGGACATACGATACGGATAAGGGAATATTCCACGCGACTGATACGTATTATCTGATCTATATATATCGGCGATAATAAAAGTTTAGGGTTATATCCGCTTTTATACGCGTGCGATTTACCTTTCGACGCTACCGACGCGCATATATATGGAGGGGTAGTGTGTACACCCGCGATATTGAATATTTCAAAGTTCATTATAACTCCGGGATTTTGTTTTTGCTCTCTCCACAGTGAATGTTTGCAGTTCCGCTGCTTTATAATTGATACGTTAATAAACAGAAAAAACCTCCCAGGAATTTCATATGCGTATAACAAGCTCTCCTTTTGCACTTGTGTAAATTTCGCGTTGCGAATCGAAATTCAGCATCGTCGATCATTCCGATAATAATAACAATAATAAAAAAAAACATTCTCCCGCTACAAGCGTTAAAAATCGCATAAAGAACAGCTTGTCATTATACACCGTATCATAATTCCAGTTTAATATTGCCCGCGGCGTATAAAACTGCAGTTTCTTCCTGACTCGCTCATACACTGCCGTCAAAGAGCTAGACCGTCTACTCGTCGTCGCGCAACGGGTAGCGGAGAAGCCGGTATGATTTCTCGCGTTACTCCGCAGTTACGCTCCAGGGCACAGCTGCGCGGCACATCTCGCGCTATCTGACCATTAAAGGATAAGCCGTCTTGTATAGTCGCCGTCGTCGTCTTGGGAGAACAATGATCTAATGCGTTATATACGCTGCTGCTTATGTTTCGTTCGAGATTTTCAAACGGTTATATTTACGACGCAGCGGACTGGATGATAGGGCACGTAATGGTAATTTATGCGCGCGTTAAAGTTTTCTTTTTTTATTTTCTTCATGAGGTACTATACTCGCTGATAATGAGAGTAAGAGAGCTGGTTTTTTTTATCGCTGACAATTTGCATAGAAGTTGCGAGAATCGGACACTTTTGCGGCGCGGGATTTACGATGCATTAAATTTATTACTATATACGCGCGAGATAAGGAGAAAGAATGCGCTGAGAATTATATACACACACTACACACGGCGTTCTGGATTATTCCTTTGTATAATATAATAATATAGCTTTTAAATAAGTGTATATGTAGTATTATTCAAATGCACTGGATTATTATTATTCACATATTCACGCATTAAAAATTTTTGCGCACAATTCATTCATCAACAATTCAGTTTCAATCTCGCTGTGTAAATGCAGAAGCGCATTTAATTCCAACAACGTGCTTTCGTCCAAAAATGAAACTGCGCTCTCATAAAGAATCACCTCCGGCCGTTTCATCGCGCCATATATATATATATATATATATATATATATAACGCACACGGCCGCCCTCGTAAAGTTAATAAAAAAAATTGCACACGTGTGTCCACAGCCGTGTAATACACACATCTGAGTAATTAACGAGCGCTTCGGGAATTAAGTCGTCCGCGGCAAGACGCCGCGACTACACTGTTAATTAATCGTCGCGCTGCGGAACAAAAACGAAAACTGTATAATACCGCTCTCCCGCGCGTTGTTAACTCGTCGATGATTATTGCTCGAAACGCATATTAAACTACCGCTTAAATATTCATACGCGCGCGCGAGCGCCCGGTCAAGAGGTGCTGCGTATTATACGTATACGGAATAATGGATGTGTCTCGATATATACACGTTGTTATTTAATAGAGAGCCCTGGCCTTTCAATTATAATCTCTCTCGCGCTCTCGAGCTTTCAACGGATTATAACAACCCCCGATTTTTTCGCCGCGTTTTCCTTTTTGTCCTCGTACTCTCGTTTAACCAAATGAATGAGAGTAAACGACAATACGAATCTAAAGAGAGAGAGAGAGAGAGAGAGAGAGAGAGAGAGAGAGAGAGAGAGAATGAAATCGGAAAGGGTCAACACACGGTATACGTGTCTGCTGTATAGTATACTATATAGGTATATGATACACACACAGAGAAAGAAAGAGAGAGAGAGAGAGAGAGAGAGAGAGAGAGAGAGAGAGAGAGAGAGAGACAGGTGCCGATGAAATAAAAGAAGGGAGTCGTTGAAGCGAAATCATCCATGGTATTCCCGGGTATGTATATACGTATATAGGGGAAGACTTAGTAAGGACACAAAGCCGGGGAAGCCTCGCAAATTAATCGAGGAAGAAGGAACGCGCAACTGTGCGACGACGACGACAGCGGGAAACGATCCCTCTCTCTCTCGTCGATCTAAATTCAATTATTTACACTCTTGCGAGGCGTAGCACTCGAAATCAGCACACGCATCCGATTCGAGATGGTGTACAACGCCGCGTCGCGAGAATAGGTCCTTTAATTGCAATTACCGAGCGCACGATACTTAGCTGCGCTCTCAAGGATAAGTGCGCCGAGATATAGAGCTTTGTTTCCAGTTTAAGCGAAAGAAGCTGTCCTCGAGAAGACAATATTGCCGCCAGCGCGCGAGAAAGCTCTTCGATAAGAGAGCTTCCAACTTTTAATCTTGTAATGCTGCCGCTGATCAAAGCAGCAGCTGCTTCCGCTGCAACAGCATTGTCTCGAGAGCGCTTCGGGAGAAAAGGAGAAAATTTTGCTTTTCCGCTTTTGGGAATTCGTGTATACGTAGAATTTTTTTCACGCGCAAAAATATGTCTACACATCGTATCATCCCCTCGGCGCTGAAAGTTCGATTAATAAAATGAATCTATACGCAGAAATCCGAACGTCGTCACGGCGGGACAAAAAAAATCAAAACAAAAGAGCTACCCTCCATATACCGTCCATACGCATCACGGAGAGCATCCCTATTATATATACATATACAGGGCACGTCAGTATGTGAAATCCGGGCGTCCTCGAGTTTCCGCAAGTACAAATTAACAGCGGCCGGCAGGCGCTCTCTCTCGTACGTAAATTCCGAAATGGAATTAGCGCAGCGATAGGTACTCGTGTGTAATGCCTTGGCCGCCACTGTGAACAAAGGGGGGGGGGGGGGGAGTAATGGGGGCCGACGACGAGAGAGATATAGTGGCGGCGTCCGATGAATGCTCCCGCGCCTATATATATATATATATATGGTATTTACGCGACAAGAGCGAGAGCTCATGTCGATGAATGGAGAACACGTGTGCGAGATAGAGAGAGAGACTACGCAAAACTAACAGTCGCGAGGGACGCTCGGATTAAAAGCGCGAAGCCGTATGGCAGAGAGGACAAACTCAATGAATTATGCGCGTCTTGGTCGCTTTTTTTTGCGCGCGTTGAGCTTTTGAATTTACGGAGTCTAGACTTTTTTGTTTGCGATGTTTCTAATCCTCCCCGAGCGAGAATGTAAATTTTCGTTTATGTTCGCGAGAGATTATTTTGAAGAACGATCGTAATAATAATAATTGGCTGCGTATCGTGTACTGCAACAAGTTTTACACATTTCAAAGCTTTTCACGCGAGTGTATATACTATACATACGCATATATATATATATATATATATATAAAGTGCACGTGCGCGCGAAAGAGGATTATCGATACGAGCTTTTTGTTTACTCTCGCGTCCGAGAGCGCTCGAGAGTTTTATATTCAGAGGGACAGCTGTATTTTATTTCAAACTTTTTCAATTAAACTGGCGAGTATAAATCCTGTGTAGTTTGACTAACGAGTTACTTCGTTAAAAAATATTGATGCCTTTCTCGCTTATACATACATATATATTGCACCTGTATAATTCACGACGACAATAAGGCAAGATCATTATTTTGTACTTTCAATATTACACATCTAAACGAAGATTCACGTCTACAATACGTAACGCGAAGAAGAAGAAAGAAACAATTACGCGGCGAAAAGCCGAAGCCTAACGATACAATATTTCCGACCGCCCCCGCAAGCAGCGGCATCAACAATCTAACAACAGGAGAATCTCGTCTCGTATCAAAGATTCCCAACGCGTCCCGCCGTTTGCAGTATAGAAGGGGAGAGAGAGAGGGAGTAGGCGCGTCCGAAAAGTCCAATTTATCGAGATCATCCCTCGTATCGCGCTTTCGCACCCGAGAGAAACGTGACGAGCGTCTCTAGTGTATATATATATATATATATATATATAAGATAAAAACGTGTGTAGTATAACGCGCGCAGAGGAGAGAAAGCCCACCTGAATTACCGGTCTATTCAGCAAAATGACCGGCCATTAATTATAACGAGCTCTGCATGTATGTGCAGTTGCGCGACCCCCCCTGTACACTCGTAAAAAGAGCGCGCGAGAGAGAGAGCCCTTTTGCACAGTATATAGGTACCTGTATAAATATTTGCGCGGGACAAATAAATCATCCTTTGATAACGAGCGGCGATATATAGAGGAGAAAGAGAGGGAGAAAGGCTGCAAGTAGTCGTCGCCGGCCGAACACAAAACAAGCCCTTGGCTGGCTTCCAAAAAGCTCAGGCGCACTGGTGGGTTCGTTCGTTCGTACGTACGTTGCGCGCGACGGAAAGTTCGGCTACTCCTAATTTGCCTTTATAGCTTTATTTTGGCTTTGTTCTCGCGACGACGACTATAGTTTTACTTTACTTTTCTCTAAATCTGCCTCCGGGCAGCTGGACCGCGTTGTTCCCTGGAGATGACGACAAGTCGGTCCTTTTTCTGCTTTGATGTGTGCGTGCGTTGGTCATCCTGTTCATCGTTTGAAATTTTAATTTCCGAGTGGCTGCGGTGTTGTTTGTCGCGCGGGTAAATCGATTAATATGCGGTATGTGTGCTACTTTCTAACGCTTCACGTCGGAGGACATTTTGGATATTATGTATATTTTATCTATGGAGAGCATCTACACGACAAAGGGCTAGATCATAATGGAAATTTTGAGTAGTTTGTGTACAACACAGACACACTCATTCGTCAGTTATTGAAGCTATACTTAACTTACAGGAAATAGGGATGGGCCATAACGATCGCCCATCAGTTAATTGGAAACAAGCACATTACGTGTACCTATATATATTAGAAATTCAAGAGGCCATACGCGTCGCTGAAAACCATAATGTACATTAGAGACAGCAATTGTACAGTAATATACGTACGTTTCTAAAAAAGATAATTGTATTTTTAAACAAGTATATGATTAATCAGGTTCAGCTATGGTAATGCTCAAAACAAGACAGACAAGCTACGAAAATGGCACTGCGGCTTCCAATATATTTTGCCCATGTAATAACGTATATAGAATAATTGACAACAGCACAATATCAATACTGTGTCAATAGGTTCGAGTTTCGCGCATATCTCTGTCAAACATAGTATACAATAGAAATATAAAAGCCTCCGGCGAATTCGAGATGAGCCTGCGATGACCGCTTTCGTCAAAAAGATTCCGACATGACAGCTGATGAAGGTAAATATTTTTCACGCGATATCTAGCAGCATTTTTAAATTGTGCCGCCATAATTCTTGAGCCACTCGAAAAAAAAATGCCACAATAAAATACATCAAATGAAAAGCCACCGTTTCGACAAAACACGTTTCGTCGAGTTTTCAAGTGGTCGTGATATAGTGCCAGTGTGTAGTTGTGTTCATAGCCTACTCTATAAAACACACCACCATTATTTGGTGGTTTTCGAGAACCATATATACGCGACCGCAGTCCAATGTGATATATTCGAGAAAACTATTTTTCATATAAAACAAGTTGAACAACTTCGCAATCGATTGAAAAAAAATATATATTCGAATCGAGCCTGCAAAGGTAGAAGGAACAAAAGCCGACGCGTCGACCAGCTGCCCATATAGATTATTCACGAAAAGCGCAGAAAGCAATTGGAATCCGCAGAGCCATTAGAGCGCATCCATTCGATTATAGTAGCTTCGGATGCCCATATAGGTATTATGTAGTGTACTACAATGGTATTAATGCTCTCGCTCGAAAGGTAAACGGTAGAGAAAATCACGCGGCTATATGGCAATAATAATCACTATACTCTATGTATATATACAACGTAGTGTGATATGTATAAATATATACTCGCGCGTATCGAGTATTGTGCGTTTTGCCAAATTTCGCGACCGCTAATTATTAATCGCGTTTGCACACACGCAATTTTCCACTGCTCCCTGGAATACATACACATCTCTCCTCTCCGTGTTGTGCCAGTGTATATCCTTCCTTTCTGATATTTTGCGGCCGAGCGTAATTGCGAGCGAAATACTCTCTGTGTTTCCGGAATTAGATTAAAACGTCGTTTGATGTTTCTCTCTCTCTTCCAGCCCTGATTTGCGGCGATGACAATTAATAGTACAGAACGTCACTAAAAGCTACAGATTAAAAGCCAGCCGCGATATTCGCAAGATACAAATTTGTCGCAGCCTTACGCGCATATATACGCATGCGCGAGCACGAATCCGAATGCCTTTATATGTAAATGCAGCGCGAGAGCGGTTATAAATTACCGGGGTGAATCCCTCTCATGGAATCACGTGTATACGCACACACGCGCTAGCGTTGATATTGTACAGCATATATACGCGCGAACGGCTGCAAATATTTATGTCGATGCCCGGGATGTTTGAAGAGTAATTAGCGGGAGATGGCGCCGGCGGCGGGTTTTCGTTCAATTTTTCGCGGTGTTGCTTTTTTTTTCTAGAGGCAAGTTCAATTTTCATTTTCGAGCAGGAGTAGCCTACCCCCTGCAGCGGTCTGTACACGTCACGTGCAAAATTCGTTCGATTATAATGCTATCGATTTTCGCCCGGCGAATTTAATCCCGTTGATATGTGTATACACACGGGATAGAAAGAGAGAGAGAGACTTGTGTATCGGCCAGACGATGTTTGCTCGGGTATACGCGCTTTCCAAAGCGCGGGACGTGTTGCGTGTCGATCAGATCGCTGTTTTTTTATATTCTTCCCATACGCAGGATATTTATTTATTTATTTATTTATTTATCTATCTATCTATCTAGCTATCTGCGTATGGCGACGAATATCGTATTCTTCGAAATATCCGCGTTTTTATTCATACGCATATTTTTCCGTATATAATACAACACAGCCGAGAAATCGCTCGAGTAATAAAGTGTCCTGATGGCAGGAGGTATAAAAGAAAGCGTAACGGCTCGCAGCGCCGTTAGAATACGTGCATCATATATACCCACACACTCGACTCAACGCGAGTAATGCAATGCGCGCATTCCGCGAGTCTCTCCCACTGTGACTAATCTGTGATGCACGAGCTTCGATTACGCGATATGATTTCATTGTTCCCCGCATTAGCAGCGCGGTGCACGCCGCCACCGTAACGCAGTTCTCGACGTTACGTGTGCGCGCGTCGTGTGTCTCGCGGGGGTGTGTGTATATATATGTATGTACGGGTGTTCTTTGATGATCGGTCGTGACTGACATGACGATTTTGCTCGCGTGAATTACCGCGTGTTCCCTCTGTCTGCTGTGTCTATTCTGCAGTATCTGTATTATAAACCGAAAGAGAAGATTAACGATCTGAAATCACGGATCGATAGGCCCAGCTTAAAGCTCAACTTTAAGAGAGTTTTTTAATGATTCCACGCTGAACTTCCTCGCGCTCTTCATCTGTTTACGTATATTATTTTTCGGTAGAGCTTTTTATACGCGCGGCAGCTTTATCGCGGAAAACTAGATTTGAGGCCGAAAAAAAAGAAGCTTGCGCGCAGGGACGACAAAGTTTTATGCGTGCGCGTATGGTTCCCAGGACTTTTGGAAGCTTCTCTCCGAAGCAAAAAGCGGAAGTAGAGCTCGTGGTTGACGATGATGAAGGAAGCGCGCTCGACTGACGCGAGTTCGCTCGAAGCCCTGATTGCTGGATGGCACTTGACGCGTGTATATATATATGTGTGTGTGGGGCCTCGATGAAAGCACCGAAGCAATCAGTACAACGAGAGAGACTGAGCGAACACGAGCTTATTTATTTTTTACGACATAGGAGCGGACGAGGAAGATGGAGTGCAAATAGCTCGGTGGAAGGCAATTAAATTGCTTTACCGGGAAGAGTTTTTTTTCACTTAACGAGGGATTATTATTGTGGGAGAGGGGGAGATGTGTGCAGCTTCTTTTTAATTTCAAAAGCTCCTCTAAACGCTGTCCAGATTTTTTTTACGACGGCGTGGAAGACTCTTTAATAACGTTCCTCTGTATAGCGTATATATAGACACTTTTATTACACATCACAGGAGGTCTATATCCTCTAATTCATTGTTCTCTGCTGCAACAACTATTCATCCGAGCTATGAACTAAAAACAATATTATAACCGCAAAAAAAAAGAACGAAACAAGTTTAACGACCTTTTCCGGTGTTGTCCGAGGCTTCGCTTCACTGAAATACTCTGAAGGAGGAGTTTATTTGCGCACGCTGCCACCCGCGCGTATAATATAAGTGTATCGCGCGAAAGAGAGAGTCGAGTGTTTTTGCAATGGGATACGCTTTGCATTTCTCAGAGAGATAATTGTTCCGAGAGCTTCGAGGCGATATGTATATGTATATGGTTACAAACCGAGGGATGTTTAATTTCGGCGCGCGTTTCCATACCGATAAAGCTTCTGCGTCTCTCCCGCACTGAGTCAATGTGTATATACGCAGCATAAAGTCGTTTCCACGAATCGAGTGGTGTATATTCCATCAAAGGGTTTACGTCTCGCTCCCGTATAAGAATTCGAGGTATAATATGCACGAGCGATTTAACGACTCTACCTGGAAATGGAGAAACACGAAATCGAATCAATTTATTTTTTTCCTCCCCCCTCTCATCCCAGCCTCGTCATTTTTATAGTTATATACAGAAAGCAAGTTCAAGTGGCGCGCGCGTGCGCGCGTTCCGTTGAATGAACCCCCGATGGTTCGAAACGATTTCCTGAAAAGTTGAATAAAAGCCCGTTGTGCTCTAGCGCAGTTCAGTGTATATATACAGACGACTCGTCGAGCCAAAACAGGTGCTCGCGACAGGTTGTCGGCGAAGGGAAGAAGGCTTTCCGCAAACTTGAGCCGGCAAGACTACTGCGCCGTATACAGGAGAGGCGCTTTTTTCGAGGGCGATATTCTCTTCCTCTATTTTCCAATTCAATTATTCAGGAGAGCCCTGCGCGCGAGCGATTTCTTTCAGTCGACCGGATCTCGAGTTTGATTTTGCTTTTTCATTATTTTGTATATACATATATCTGAACGTTCTTCTGAATTTTTTGTTTCGCGTTCGAGAAATAGATTCTCCGTTCGTCACACACGACGACGATGTTATCGAAATAAACATCAGGCCTCGATATGTATCCATTTCAAATTGCCCGCGAGATCTATATGCATTTCTTCTCGTCGAGACAACGAAAATAAATATATACACACACACACACACACACACACCAGTCGCGTGCGTGCCTCTCTCCTAGATTGAAAAACTGTCAGCCGCCGATATACATCCCGAGTGTGAGAAACGAGAGCCGCATATATTGTGTGTTTGTATTTCCGGGGAATAAGAGCGCGCGCAAGTATAGCCACACACACACATATATAAAATACACGAGTAGGCTTTTACGGAGCAGTTCCCGCGCGATATATAAAAACAAAGCCGACGACGCTCTCTCGCGCGTCGTGTGTTATTTTAGTGCGTCGTGTGCAGCTGGATAGAAGACGTAGCGCGCAGTGTCGCTTAATTCACCTCGTGTACGCGGAGAGTGTGTTCGCTCGAACCTAGAGACTTCTTATGTTATATGTACATATATAGTCTGACGTCACCGAAATCCATCGAGTCGTTAAGCCGTCACAAAAAGAGCGATGGATGACTGCAGTACTGCGAGCTTTCTTTTTCCCCTCCTACTATATAAATACTGCTACTTTACTAATTGTCTACACTCGCACACACTCTCTGGATGTCAAGTTCAAGTGAGAGAGAGAGAGAGAGAGAGCTGAATTACGCTTAAACGTGTGCGCGTGTGTCCAGAGTATACGTATACAAAAGAGAGATAAAGTATGAACCGACGTTGCGGTTATTATCGTCGAATTATCGATCGCGAGCTGTTTCGTCTGCCATTGATACGCGACGTGTGATAAGGCCTTGATAAGATATACCGAGCGAACGTACATCGGATACGCCGTGGGGTACATAAACGGCGAAGGTGAGGCTATATTCGTCCCATATCTAATACAGATGCCTACGCTCACGAAGAGGCTGAAGAGCCTTCGTTAGCGTGGCATGAATCGCGCGTCGTTAGTAGTCGCGAAAGAAAATTTGGAAAATTACCTTCCATCAGAGAGACTTTCGTATCGAGTGCAACGACATAACCTCGTTTCGTTTTTTTTCTCGTGGCTCTGATGACAAACAAGCGAAAAGCTCTTTGAAATGTTTACGTTTACTTATTGCGCGCGAGCTGAGTGCAGTTGCGAGCTTTTCTTTTTCAACGCGCGATGCAGCATTCCATACTCTCTATATAAAGGAAAAGAGGAGAAAAAAATGTTGCGCAGGGAATGTAAATTATAATGGAGCGGCAAAAATTGATCGGTCTCAGTACATGCTAATTTTAAGCATACACAAAGCTTTGTGAGTATTATAATATTACCATCGATCGAACGCGTTGAAATGAGCTTCTAATAAAAAAATCGCTCTTTCTCTCTCACTACTTTTTTTTTAACCTTTTGTATTAATATAACATCACTGCGGATATCGTCTAGAATATTCCAACACACAGCGCTTAATCCATGAATACATATACGAGCGCGGAGGAAAAGCAGCGAAGCATAAAGAAGCTTGAGGGCGACAAACGCAGGAATTATTATTAGTGCCGCCTCGCACGAAACAACCGTGCACCGAGTGGGCAATTTGCAGGCGCGCAAGAGATTGCAGCAGCAGCTTCCACTGCATAGTCCATTGGCAGGAAGAGTCGCTCAACTGCTCAGAGCACACGCGTAGGTGTTACAGTCGGGGACGTTATCAGGGCTCGTGTCTTTTGGAAAGCCACGGCTAACGATTCAACTTGCCGCGTTACAACTCTCTGACACTATCGACGCTCTCCCTCCCTCTCTCTCTCTCTTCCCTATGTATATATAGGTATAGACGTGTGCGTATGTAGAGAGAAGGTGGCTATCGCGCGGCCGGCACTTCAACCCCTTCGTGAACTGGCTGCACCACAACTCGCTGCTGCTATTTCGCTTTATCACGCGCGAAGTGCGCACCGGCAAATTTATAGGCTCTATGGCGCGTATAAGAGAAGCACTCGGCCAGAAATTGCTGCGCGCGACGAGAGATATTGTTTTCGTAGCAGAGTTACGGCGCGCCGGGAAAAATTATTATTTTCGAATTTTCGACCGAGTGCGCATTGTTATTGTTTATATATAAGCGAAAATGCTAATTTATTATGCGCCCAACTCTCTTTGCGTGAAATAATTGAAGGAGATATAATTTAAACAGTTTTTCGAGGGCCTGTTAATTCTCTCTGAGCGCACAAGTCGCTCGCGAGCAATTATCCCCCTTATACTTTGTCTTGCTCTTGACTCGGGACAGAATTACGAAATGACATTTTCGCTATGAGCGGCCGACGATGACCATCAGCTCTTGAAAGTTGAGATTGTTCTGCTTTTAACCAAGTGAGTGAGTGTGTATCTTCCAGAGGAGATGGAAGTGTATATCTGTATGTATGAAAAACGTTATCTCAATCGAACGTATATATTATATGAGTTAATTAACCTTTTCTCTGCCCGAAGTATAACAAGAAATATTCTTTTGTATGGTAATAGCAAAGTTTTAATTGCGATGCCTATATGTGCATATTATAGCTCGAACTTTCGCATCGTCCTTTACAACCAACCTATATGTATTCTATGTCAACGAATTATCTTCTTTGAAGTTCATTACAAACTTGCCACTACAACAATATATCGAACTTTCGAACTTCCAAAATAGCAGCAGCCGCCTAATATTGTTCTATACATCAGCGCTTATACGTACACACAAAATCTAGAACGTATAAAAGCTCTCTCCAAAGCTCTATTTTATCGGAAAAGCGCGCGAGTAACAATTTGTAGAGGATAAATATAAATCGCGGGAAAGCCTCTCCCTGTTTCTCTCCCACAGCATTCATCTTAATCTATGCCGTGAATTAACTCGTGAAAACCGAGGCCGTGTGTAGGGGTGAGCAAATAGCCGTCGACCACCAGAGCACCGTATATATATATATACATATGGGGGAAGTGAAAAAAAAAACGAACGCGCGCGTGTGCAAAGAAATAAAGGTGTCCGGATCTATTATTCTTATCGCGACATCATCGCAGTCTGCGCGAGTGACAGAGAGAAACAGCGAGGGAGAGATTGGTGCGCGACGCCCGTGTTAATATTTTAACGCCGAGGGCGTTTCTCAGTAAAGTAGCCGCCGTCAGTCTTGTTGTCAGCCAGTATTGCTTCGAGAGATTTAGAAAAAAATACACCGATCTGTTTTTCTCTTTTTCCAGTTACTTAATTTGCGCGACGTAAACAAACCGACGGCGGCGGTGCCCTTGATCAAGCCGCACATGGACGGCGCGTCGAGGCAAGCAAACCGCCCAGAAACAACGGAACGAAGTCGTCTCTCTCTCTCTCTCTCTCTCTTGCGGACAATGGACACTTCTTTTTACCTTCTCTCGGCGGCGCCGATTCAGGCTTTTCCATGGGAGAGCTCTACGTGACGCGAGTCCACAATGCTCGAGATCTTCTCTCTGTCTCTTTGTTTTTCCTTCCTCGCCACTTTTTAAATAAGATAAAGGCGTAATGCCACTTTTCTCTCGCTCGAGAGGAGAGGAAAGTTTGAACAGGATCTTCTGCTTGCGGTTGATGCGATTAATTCGCGCGCATTGTTCGTCGTGCTTTGAGTAATTATTGTACGGAAATTTCGTTGTGAGCGTTTTAAAATTACGCGATAAGAGGATCTCGAAAATATACTCCTATAGAGTAACGAGTTCATCACGCCGTGGACATGTGACAGCTAAGGCAAACATATATAACACGATAGCACACAGGGAGAATCGTGTCTGGAATTTGGCAGAAAATTTTTACATAACCGCGCGTCAGATAGCAAATATACAAGTGTATATGTATACGAGATCGGTGCGCGCCCCGTACATGTATATCTCGACGCGTCGCTTGAATTGTTGATTCAGGTGTGGCCGACGTGGCTCCCGCAAATCGACGAAGAAAAATGACTCCTCCTCAAAGCATTTTTTTCTCTCTCACATTAACTCGTCGGTTATTAATGATTATTCCCTCCTTGCGGCCTGAGAAGAACGAGAGAGGAAAAAAGAGATTCTAAAGAGAGCAAACACAAAGCGTTTTGTTGCTTAGAAAGCGGCGCGTCTCATCGAAAACAACGAAGCGACGAGTGGATGTTGTATACAGCGAAAAAAAGGTGCAGCTACTCGACTCTTCGAACAGTTCTCTCTCTTTCTTCAACAGCGCAGCAATAAACACTTTTCCCACTCTTGATTCTCATTTTCCCTTAAGGACACGACGAAGGCATTCTTCTTCACCCTTTCTCTCCCTCTCTCTCTCTCACTCACTCCCACGCGAATATTTATCGCACGCGCGCGGCGTTTCTTCTCTCGTAAATAGTTCCATAATTATACGCGGCTCGCTGCATCCCGAATAATGCGCTTAAGTATCCTCTTTGTGTATATGTATATGTATAGATAACACAGAAAACCGCCAGAGGTGAAGCTCTTTTATTGTAATTCAAAAAGTGCGCCACATAGACGACAACGGTCATCAAATATGTATCGGACGGCGAGAGAGGGCCTCCTGTGTAAATAAAAGAATTCCAGAGTGAAAAATCAAACGAGAGCACACAAACCCACGTGCGGGATCTTATATAGGTATATATGTGACTTCGGAGGCTGCTGCCGGATGGCTATGGCTTCTCGACTCTAATCCAGGTATAGTTTTTTTCCTCGCTCTTGGAGGGTCCTTCTTCGTGGTTCTCATTGTTCGATGAGAACCTGTGCGAGACGGGGAGACAGAGAGAGTAAGAGAGGAAAAAAAACCTGATGGGGAGAAGAGGAAGGAGCTATTAAAAAAAGGTCGAGTCGTTGGACAGGTGTGCGCGACGACGGCGACTGAGGCAAGTGTTTTCCAAAGGACTTTGACTTTTCCGTAGTAGTCCGTGACGACGAGGTGTTCGTTATTAGATAGAAAAAAAAATCGACGGGAGGAGTCTATACGGGCTACTGGTTTTTAAATGTCATCGCGATGAGCGTCGCGTAATGACTTTCCGACGGGGAGAAAAGAATCGATTTGATTCTCGAGAAGAACAAAAACGCTTTCTAGAAAATACCAAAATCGCCGACGAGCGAGGTAATATTCGTGTGTAACCGGGCCGAAGGTTCGCGTTTATATGTATTATAGAGAGAAGAACACGACGGAGAGAGAGAGAGCGTCGGAACGCCGCCGTAAAAGAAATCAAAAGAGCAAAACGAGCCTGCGAAGCGCGCTTCGTGCCAGACGTTCTCTCTCGCTGGTTATACCACCGCAAAGTCGTATATAACCGACTAGTCTTCTAGGGGGGCGCATAATCTTTCCGCGCGCGCATAGCAGTACACGATCTCACAATTTTACTGCTCATCGCGATTTTCGCGTTTAATTACACGCTTTCTGTGGAAAAGCAGCAAGTAATACCGGTCGGATAAAAATCCGCGAAAGAATGCGTATAAACATCGGCAATATCGCCTCTCTTTCTCTCTCTTCGCACCTGTTCGCGCGCGCTCTCGTATGTATATACACACATACACACACACAGAGCCCGAAGCAACTAATTAAATTCCTCCCGCCGATCACAGCGTCACAGGTGCGCGTATATGTTATACAGCGCGAAGTATGCAGTGTTAGAGCGCAAACGAGATAGCATGAACGAGAGAGAGAGAGAGAGAGAGAGAGAGAGAGAGAATACATCGGTCACGCGAGAGAACCGCACCGCCGCCGGAAGCGACGGTTTGTCTTGCGCCGGTCTTTCGATGCTGCAGGTAGGTATCCGAGCGGTGCGCGCTTTGCGGTTGGAGGGACCTGTATATATATATATATATAGTATCTCTCTGTGTCTCAAGCCTATCTAAACTTTGCTCGGATTTCGCGAGAGTATATATAACCACTCTAACTATACTCTCGGTCCGAAGTTAATGATCGAATTAGTTCGGGAGATTGTATTCTGGGAAACGAGACGATCTCCTGCCGGTCGAACGACGTTAGCGAGATAAAGAGAAGAATGAAAACATCGCACACGGGTCGCGTGAAAAATCGAGGCTCGATAATCGTAAAAGTAACTAATCTTATCGTACCTGCAACGGTCACCTCTCTGAAAACAGAAACACGTTACCGGTCCAGACACGCGCGCGAACAAAGAGACCTTGGGCTGCTACGAGTATACGCCGGCATAGCCGTTGTGAATTTCAAAAACCCGCGTCCGCTTGAAATCCAATCCTCTCTCGGCGACCGTTAAAAAGAGCGATTCCGCGAACGCTCGCTCGCCTCTTATCTATATATACTCTGCAACATACCCGCACGAGAGAAAAAAAGACTCACCTGTGAAGTGCGAAAGCGACACCAGCAGCACGAGCGTCGCCAGACGCCAGGAACGGGCCTCCATGATGTGTCCTATTTTTTCCTCCACGACGATGATTCCCTTCCCTCCTCGTACTGCGAGCCTCGTGTTATATCTACAGATGTATACACACACTGTATTCCCGAGCGATGAATAATCCGCTCTCGGGATTAATCAGCCAGTCTCTCTCTCGCTGTCGGTGCAGCAGCAGCAGGAAAAAACAACACAGCGAAAAAGGCGTGACGCCGCCGCGGTAGCGCGCGACTATCACTCGTACTTAATAATACCGATCTCTCTCTCTCTCTCTCGGTGTCCACACAGCGGTCGGGATTATACAGAGGTATACACACACACCGGAATATAGGTGAACGCGTGGGTGAAAGCACAGTACTCTACGTATATACTGTCTCTTGTGTAGGTAATAACAATACTATAACGCCGTGTCTCAGTCGATCTCTCTCTCTCTCTCTCTTGACTGCACTACACTGCGCGCTCGCCGATCTCGGACTGCGCTGCTCGCTCGGGACGACGGGACACAGCTCGCTCGGCATGCGCGCGCGCTATACTCTCGCGCGCCGGCGGCGGCGGCTGACTGGTGGTGGGGGGAGAGCCGAGACTCTCCGTCTGTCTTTGTCCTGTACACATATGCGTGCGTGCGCGAGACTGGATAAAACGCGATACCTTTCCTTTTCAGTTTTTCACGCGCGAGTCTGTGCAGAGTTGAAGGTTGTTGCACTAGGATAGAAGTCGATGAGTCCGTTGCGCTGGAAAAGTAAGTAACTTGTGTATAGGTTAGATCGGGCTATGCTTTATATCGAGAACGATGTATATATAGCGTTTTGCAGAACACGATGTGCGGAGAAGAAGGTATATTCGCCATAACGCAGAGTTGCGTCATCTTTGCTTTGCGTCGAGTGGAAACGACGTTATACGCTCGTCAATGAATCATTACTAATCTTAATGAACAGGTGAGTCAGATATGTGTATTAGAGAGTTTCTCGGGGTTTCAGCCTGTGATGGACTCTCTATGTGAGCAAGGCGATGATGCGATCTTTTACTTAACGACGAGATCGTTTACGGAAAATGACGTTTCGATCTACTTACGTATACTTTCAGGAATATCGACAGCCTATACACGATAGATCAGTATATAAATAAATTTCACGAGCTGTGCACAGGAGGACGTAAAGAACAGAGGAGGGACATTGAGGAGCTTTAGTACACGTCGTCGTCGCCTTATGCACCTATATACGAGCGGGAGATGCGGTTTTTAGGGCTTCGGAAGAGTCCGAGCGAAATGCACCGGGCTAGTGTTTTTCATGAATTGCGCAACGCATCTCTCTCTCTCGTGCTTTTCTATCTACAGGCTCTTTTTGCTCGCGAGCTGCGGCGGAGAGAACTGTTATCTTCGAGTAACGGCCTTGCATTTGAATGCATCTAACTCGCTGCAGCTTGAAAACTCGAGTTTCTGGAATTTACATTTGTATTTTTTTTCGTGTTTTTGTACAGGATTACCTTGTATACGTATACACGGCGAGTGGAAAAAAGAGGAGTTTGTATATAATGTATTCTTGATGCTACGTATATAACGCGGCTGCTTGGAAAAAATTCAATTTTCTGCTGCGTTTTTTGTTTCGGCAACGAAGTCGTGCTGAGCAATTTAATGTGGCACAACATCAACAATGCTGGAGTGAATTGCGTATATACGACGCTGAAGTGTAGCGTTGCCCGGTCGTTTTCGTGGAATAAAAAAAATGCATCGAGAGTTTCGGGAGACGCGCATTTGCATTGAAATCTCTCGAATGACGGTATTGCCGCTCTGTTGGCTTTTCAAATTAGCCGTCCCTCAAAGAAAGTAAATATCCGGCATTACGCTAGAATCGCCTCGCAATCATATCAACGGTTATTGATGACCGCGTATACATTATACTATCATCATGGCATCCCAAAAAAAAAACGAGGACGCTCCCTTTGATAAATAAAAAATGAAGCTCCTCTGTGTCTCACGTTCGCATTACTTATTTTCCACTTGTCCTCTCTCGTATCGTCATGTCCGAGAGTGGACAGCATATATATATATATATATATATATACACCGGCAAGAAGTGAGCAATACGCATCGATTACACCGGATCGACCAGAGAGCCAAGATTGATGAGTCGCGAGACTCGTCGTCGTGCGCGTGTGCGCTGCAGCTTCTATAAATGTCCCTCTCGGACACGCCGGAAAGCTATATAGAGTGGAGTGTACGCGGGTGACCCCCCGAACTCTCTACGCGCGCGGCGGGGATCATATATATACACACGGAATTCCTCTAGTCACGGCAGCACTTTGTGTGCCGGGAATATCGACGTGATTTTCTGACGATTCATCTGGCTTTCTGTAACTAATTTACTCCATTGTGTAGCCGCTATCCTCCAGAAATATGAATCCCCCGGTCGGAGTATAAATAGAGGCCGATTCAATTAAACTTTCGCTCATCGTCCAGCCGAGAAACAACGATTTCACGCGTGCTCGAAGAAAGAAAAAATCATTTCCCCAGTACTACCTCGAAAATTCTCTAAGTATCATCGTACACAGCTCTCTTATCAAAGCTCCGCACAAAGCGCGCGGACGGTCTCTTTTTTTCCGCAAGCGTCATTTGTCAGCACTGTTTACAAAGGCTCGCGTATATATACAGTCTACTAGACGAAAGGACAACCTCAGCTGCTTCTCTCTCTCTCCTGCGACGTGCTGCAGGACGACTTTTTGTCGAGAGGAGAACAACGTCGCCCCGTGTGCTGTATATATATTATATATATATATATATATATATATACCGGTACATGTCGCGCGCAGAGTCGACGTTTCTTGTGCCGGTTCGTTCCTACGCGGATATATAGGCAAAAAGCTGAGCGTTAATACCGTAAGTAGCAGCGGGATTATGCCTCGTCGCGGTGAGGGAAGATGGCTTGGATTAGACTGGCTGGATTTTTGTTTTTTTTTCGCTCTCTCTCTCTCTCTCTCTCTCTCTCTCTCTCTCTCTCTCTCTACTCCGGCGCCTCAATTTTTCTTTTTTTCGGTAGGTAGGAATAACGTGCAGTGGCGTGACTGAGGGGGATTATTGCGATGGGAAAGAGATGCAAGTATATATATATATATATATAAGTCGCGAGTGTAAGTCGCGGAGAGAAGAAGAAAAAAAGTTTTTTTGGGTCGAGTGTCCTCCTTGAGCATTTTACGGAGGCAAATGTTGACTTAGGACCGATGTTTGCGCGAAGGATATATATTTTCTCGATTTGTTTTGGAAATATTTTCTCTTAAGAGACGCTTTGCGGTGTATATAATACGAGCTATATTATACAATCGAGCAAAATATCATGCATAAATTGTAGACTTCTCTGAAGCGTACAGACTCACGGAGAAACGCGCTATTTTTACGAAACTTTACCGGCAGCAGCGTGTCGAGTTATAAAAATACTCTAGCATCCCACTCATCACCTGCCGCGTTTGAATAGCCGACTGATGAAAGAAAATTGACATCTATCAAGCATCAGCGCTGAATAAGCCGGTAAATAAGACGATTTGTAGCAGACACTGTGCCGCATAGGACTTGTATGTTTATGGAGACGCGAAAATAAATTTAAAAATTCATGAAAGAATCAGAGATGCAAAGTTGTAGTCGTCGTCAGCAGAGGAATTTAATGAAGGACCTATTTCACAATATTATATATGTGTGCATCTTTCTCGAGGAGAATAAGGGTGAAATACGGTCGACTGTATCTACTTTAGTCGTGTCTGGTGGGGGTCGGTTATTAAACACTTAAATCTTTCTCGATGAATAAAAAGGCCGCGGCGGCGGCGTCTGATGCTGGGAAAAAGCTCGGCTCGAGAGAAAGAATAAATACCCACAGCTTGCGCCTCGGGACACAGAGAAAGTAGATATTCGAGGGAGGTAATATAAATACAGCGTGAGAGAAGGATTTTTTTTTAATTAAATATTTACTTTCAGAAGTTTGCCGCGGGGGTCGCTGTTGTATAATATAACCTTAGCTGAACTTGCGGAAATTTCATTCGAATTTCGCGGTATATATATATATATATATATATATATATATATATATATATATATATATACGTTCTTCGGGAGAGACAGTCGCGTCAAGTGCTCTGAACTGTGACCTGGATTCTTCTCCTATACTACCTTCTCTTCGTCTGGTTAATTTCGTAAAATATGAAGATGAGCGTCGCTAGTCGGTTAGCGTTAAATAAACGTCGATCCTAGAAATAGCTACGCTACCAGTAAATAATAATTAATCGCTCGAAACGAAAGAAAAAAATTGCTCTCTCGTCAATAATTAAAAAAAGATTTTCTCCGCATTATACACCCACGACCACAGCAGCAGCAGCAGCAGCAGCAGCAGCAGTAGTAGCCGGAAGAAAGCAATTTCGCAGGGGCGGGATAAAAAAAATGAATATGAAGGAGGAGGCTCGTCCCTTCCCGAGATGATAAAAAATAAAATAAAATAGAAGGAGAAGAAAATTACGGCGAGAAAATGAAAAGGCGAGCGCGCGCCCGCGCCCGTCTTAAAGGGATTTTCCGCGGAGCGAGAGAGCAAAGCGATGGCGCCTGGAAGGCAGGCAGCCAGGCGGGCGCCAGAGCCGCGCGCTCGAAAGGGTTTCTCCAGCCCGCCAAAGAGGCGCCGGTTCTGCTGCAAAACACGATGACGATCAAATGGGACGACGAGTACGAGCAGTCCGCACACACGCATTGCGCAGACGATCGAACTCTCCTGCTCCAGATATCGCGGGCACGTTAGTGTCCTGGCTCTCGTATTGTTATTTTTGCCCGGGACGACTTGCTTCTGCCAATGGAGGATTTTATTTTTATTTTGCAAAGTAGAGAATTTCACGCGGACGATTATGTTACCGGAATATTTTTTTTCCGGCGGGTGTGTGAGAGCGAACTCGAACCGCAGCCTCTGAATCACCGCGATGACGTTGTTCTGGACTTTCGGAGCGTCAATATTTTCTCGCGAATACTAAATAGCGTTGGAACGAGCGGAGAATTTTTCAAAAATTATTCACCGCACGAACGAGCGCTTATACATGTATAGCTATAACGATAACGTGATTAATTAACGAAATCCCGTGAACGATGAAATTTAATATTCAACGCCGCCGAATCTTTCCACACTACACGCGTACACACCGACGTACAAACTATCTATATACGCATTGAATTATAAAAGAAAATTCGAATGTAACCGTTCAATATTATAATAGTAAATTTTGTAAAGTAGAGCGTGATATCGCGAAGGAAAAAGCAAGAACCTCGCGAGGGGGGCGTAAAGAGTCTCCAAGAAAGAAGAAGCATTGTATTCGAGTTATGTGAAGGAGCGAGAGAGACTGTATATGAGGGGGAGAAAATAGACGCTGGAAAAAAAGGCGCAGCAGCTCCTTTATGCCGCACAAGTGGGCTTCAGGAATCTTCGGAGGTAACCGCTTGGAAGTTGCGCCGGGGGATAACTCCCCCTCTGTCTCGCAGTGTGAGAAGCACCTGAAGAGTCAGCCGCTTGCTGCACACGCGCGGGAGTTAATAATAAATAATTCACGCACGCGGATCTGAGCAATAAGCACGAAGGCGATCGTTTAAACTTTAATCGATATGGAGAGTATGTATGTGTATGTTCGAAAGTGTGTAGTATAGTACGCGGAGTCGATGAATTTGGGTTAAGTAAGCGCTTGAAAGTTTAAAGCTCTCCGAGGATCGATATATTATATACCGGCGCGGCGGGTATGATGGCTCTCCAAAAATAGAACGAATTAAACCGCCGCGCGCAAGTATATACGTGCCCATTCCAATTAACCGAATTTTAACGGCCGTTTAACGGAAAATTTTACGCGAGTGCCTCGTGCAAGCTGTTATGTATAACACGGTTTACGCATGTATACGAGCGGTCGTGTATGCGGAAACTAGGATATAGCACGTTTTAATCAATACGAGCTTTCGGTGCTGTGTGCCTCCCTAATTTTTGCATGTTCCGCCATTGTAAACTCGCGCGGAATTCAAATTTTCGAAAAAAATACGCGTATAATTTTTACAAGCGAAAACGAGGCTATATGAATATCGAGTGAACGCAACGGTCTGCTTTGCCGCGTAAAAAGATCCCACCTAGTGATAAAGCCGTTCGAAAGCCCGATAAAAGCGTTGCAGAAAAAGAGAGCAAAATTTTTATTAAAGCTCAAAGAATCCACCGGGGCGAGCTTTATTGCCGCGGACTATAAGCATCGACAGCAAAACAACGCGATGCAATTTTAAAAGCTACAGATCAGCGCAGTGAGCTAAGTTTAATCCGCATTTCGAGGTCGATTCCCGGGCCGGAAATCGGAAACGGCCGGATGGTAGAAAGAAAAGAACTTCTCTATAATGCTATATACTGCAGCGGAGATAAACCGAGAGACTCACCCCCACGGAGAGTCAATATTGCGATATCTATATATAGGTGTGTTGATGTGTATACAGACGGCGTCGAAGACAGATGGCCCAATTACGGGAGTAATTTCCACGATACGAGGTTTACGATTGTTTTATTAATCGCGCGAATAAACCCATCAAAGATCGGGGAATATATACGAGCTTTTTGAAATAAAAAAAATGAAGATTAACAACTGCACTGTCGAAAGTGGCCGATAATGTCAAGAAAGACACAAACACTTTGGCTGTTTTTCGCGTGAATTTTTCCGGAGAAAGAAACGACCCAGAGTGAATTGAGTCACTTTGAGAAAAGCCAATACTCTATATAGCAAAGAGTACAGCCGGAACAGATTGTGTATACAGCGATCGATATGCGAGGTGCGGAGCAAAGGATTACGAGAGTGGACTCTACTTTCTCCGAGATTGAATCTTTTGTATTCCTGCGGGGGTATTTGGGGTCAAGAGAGGACATTTTCGCACCTTAACGAGAGCTGTATCTTGAGGAGGCGTAGTTGCGAGCGGATAATCGGACTTTACGTTCGTTATATCATTAAATGTACACGAAAATAATGCTTGATAAAAAAAAAATTGATAATTTATCAGTTACCTATTTATTGGTAATATTTACCAAGTTGTTCTATGCGGAGATAACCAGAAAAATAGCTAATGCGTATTTACCCACAGCGCTTTGTTACCAACCAATCCTCTCCATCTACAGCTGATCGAGTTATTCAAGAAATGACGCCTCACAGTACAGAATATTTTTAATACAACATAAATAACTCTTCCCGCGCATTCCAGAACCTCGAAATATTCTGACGCGGAATGCGCATACCGCCGAGTACAAGATAACATTCACTCCCGCGCGCGTATATTTCGAAAATCGAAGGAGGGATTGTGTATGCGCGCATGTGCCTCCATAGAAAAATCGGACAGATGCGGAGAGCGAAGTCCTGGCATCATCGCGTCGATCCTAATCCGATTACACGGCCCATTGACGTCCAAAGTGCGCGCACGCGCTCTCTATCTCTTTTATATGCGTATATAAGGATCTGACGGGATCGCAACAGTCTAATGTGCTTGTTAAACGTCCAGACTCTCTGTCTCTCTCTCTCTCTCTCTGTATAGATATATACTTGTGTATATAGACGCGAGATTTGCAAATAGAAAGAGGGACGGAAAATCTCTCCCCATCGGTGATTCTCTATAGACACGAGTTTCGGTGTGCAGCGCAGGGCTGCGAGAGCTGTAATCTCGTCTATATATGTATGTATATATATATATACGCGCTCTCGTTACCCTCCGCCGCGCATTCGCGGTATTATATCCGCAGGCGAACGAGATTCTAATTTGTATCGCGGGATTTTCAAAAGAATCACGGCTTGCTTTCAACGCAGAGCAGGCGAGAGATGTACATATGTATATGCGAACGTATTTTAATACGACGTGTACATATTTTAATGAATATATTATGCGAGAGTTAATTAAGATTTTTTTCGACGCGCAAATGAATTTAGGAAAAAAAAGCGAGACGAAGAACATCGTGACTTTTGTTGTGCATTATGAAGGCAATAATTATATTTTCGTCGGGATGGGATTCTCGGTATAAAAATTACGCTTGAATTTTTGAAGCTGAATCACATTTGTTCCAGAACGCCTGTCCCCATAGCTACGGTAACGCTACTCTCGTATATGAGGAAATTGAATTAAAGGTCGCAGTATTTAACGAATCGATTTTGCCATCAAGCTTGTTAAAACGATTATATTCCGACTATGTACTATACATATTCCAGGAACGTAATCGCTCATCCGTAATGCTATTTTAAATTTTGCCCATTAAGCTTTCGGGTGCATTTATGAGTTGCATCCTGTACTATAAATGTTGTAATACAGCCACGGGCAGTAGTTCTAGAATTTATCTGCGGCACTAAAATTTATCGCGTTTTCTCCATAATCCAAAGGAATTGCTTCAATCATTCGGCTCTTCGAGTACATCTGTATATATGCGCAAAACAGTGTGTACTAACTTATTTCATATATATATATATATATATATGAAATAAGTTAGTACACATATATATATATATATATATATATATATATATATATATATATATATATACTCAATGTTTTTATTCGCTAATTAATCAGAGGGTATTCGATATCAGGAAAATAAAAAAGAAACATCGATTTTTCTAATTCCCTCATCAATAACGTCTGTATACTCAGCTAATAGCTGATGAAAAGTAAGATTGCATTGTCATCCGTTAATCTGATATTTATAAATATAGACTGTGCAAGTTAGAGCACATGTTGCCAAAGTATGACAGGTTTAAAAAGGCCGTTTTGACATAAAAGGCACATCTCCACTACGCGTTGAAATTATAACGAGGGAACCAAGGAAGTACCCATGCGCCATCTATGGGTCCTAACCGCAAACTTCAAACGTATATCGAGAAGAAAGATACCACGGTTGATTTCGCATAGCGTCCAGCGGACTTTGTCCTCTCCTTTTATATATATATATATATATATATATATATACATATAACAATGTGTATATCATATAATGGTCGACCGCAACAATTACACAACTTCTTTTTTCCGCACGCTACTCGCCCTCGGAAGATTGGTGTAGCCGATCGGTCGCGCTTCGCGCCACCGACAGTGGGAGAGGGGGGGAGGAAGCGCTTAAATAAGGAGTGGAGCCCCTGTATATATATACAATGTACCCTTGTATCCAAGTCGCAAATGGATGGTCGAGCGGCCCTTGAATTACGAGCTGCTATGTCGAGTTCGCGCGGCCCCTCTTGTGTGTAATGTAATTATTGCGCGAGAGATATGCGCGGGAGATTCAAAAGGCAAAGCTTCGCGGATACAGGTATACGCATGGACTTGTATAAACCGTCGAAGCTTTGTTTATAGTGTCTTGCGATAGTTGGAAAACCATCGCGTCGGAGAGTGAGAGAGAGAGAGACGATTAAATGGAATTTAATTCAGCTAAGAGGGTCTTTACGGTCTCTTATCTCGAGCTGTGCTCGACTGACGCGGCTGTAGAGCTTTTATATATTGCCGTGTGCTTACGCGCGCTGTGCTTCATATTGGCATCACGCGCTCACGTTACTGCGACAAGTAGATTGCTTTTATCGCTGGCGTTGCTTTATTACAGAGGAAGTGGCTGTCGTATAATTTTTTGTTTAATTGCCCGGAGTATATTATTAAGTGGAGAAAAATTGGTGGAGCTGCGATTATTGTCGATACGCGCGCGGCGTAGTGGTGGGCTGAAATCTCGTAACGTGATTAGACGATATTTATATAGCAACGCATTTGTTTAATGACTGTATATTTTAACAGTATATTGTATAGAATATTTCTCAAAGTGTATCTCTCGATGTGGATTCAAATAAGGTTTATATTCGTAGCGCTTCGAGTATCGAAAAGTCATCAGCATTTCTCAAGACAGAAATGAAAAGAAAAGTTTTAAAAGCCAGTATATATAAGAAGTTGGAACAAGAGCCCTCGTGCTTGATGTCTGATGCTCCCGATATATCTTCCTGCACTTTATATATACGAGCTTCAACTCGGAAGCGCGCAAGTAACTCGACTCGGTGCTTCAAGCCCAAAGTGATTTCAATTAAATTAAATTTAAACTCGTGTATATATACGTATATACATGTATCGTACTTTGTATACTCAAGTGTGTATTATTTCGCTGTCGACCTATATATTTCTCGAGCTTTCGCGAGAGGCTAATTAAGATTGATTTAGAGGCATAGCACGGCCTCTCTCTTTACTTTTTTGCCCTAAAATATCCTCGACCCCGTTTAGCTCGGCATATACGCATACGACACACGGGGATTTATAATCTGGCTGAAAAATCCTCCCACAAACTTCGCCGCAACAGCATCCATAGAAAAGCCCTCGGAGAGGGTCGTCCTTGACTCTCCGCAGGATTAAACGCACAGTGTCGTGTCTCCGGCACGGAAACTTGAACAAATCCCAGTCGTTGGAGCGACAATCGCGTGGGTCCAGGCCAATCTCTCTCTCACTCGTGGAGAAGGAGCACCTCGGTGTTATCTAACTGCAGCGCGTATACTATATAGTACTGTCTGGATCGGCTCCAAGCCGGCCGATTTGGGTTATAGCAGCACACAGTGCTGCCACCGCCACGACCAATCGATATAAACTCGAGCTTTCTCTCCCTACTACTATAACTATCCGAGCCCATTATCATAGAGACGCCGAATAGCTATACTCTCTCTCTCTCTCTCTTGAGCGCGATAATGAAGCGCCGTATAGGTGCATGTATATATGTATAGAGGTGCCGCGGCTTAATATACGCGGACGCGAGTGTAACTAAGCCAGTGCTTATTACGAGCCTGGATTTGACAGTTGCAAGTTGGGTGTATGTACCGAGCGAGTTGCTGGCATGTAGAGGCTGGATATCGATCCCTGCGGCATCGGTATTGTATATACTCGTATAAATAGTAGGAGAACGACTTTATTGCCGGGGTATTCTATGAGTCATGCGATTTTCGACACTTGGCATTGCGACGCTTTCGGAAGAGTCGAATTTTTTTTTTTTTAGAACTAGCTCACTGAAGGAGATGATCTCTTGCATAATTTATACCGAACTCTTGCATCATTGCTCGTGTCGCTACGAAAATTAAAAGCGCAGGCTCTCGCATTTCATAAGCTGACAACGCGCTTTTATATCGCTCGTAAAAGCCCGAGTGAATTACAGTCCTTTTTCATTTTCTCTTACTCTCTCTCTCTCTCTCTCTCTCTCTCTCTCTCTCTGTCTCTCTCTGTCTCTCTCACCATTATCGACAGATTTTACTATTTTAATGCCTGCATAATAACTCTCCCGAGCTTTAGCGCGGGATATTCAAATTTCCCGCGCTTTTACACCGCGAGCTTTCCACCCGTCGTCGACTTTATCTCGCAAAGTTCTACGCTCTCCGTATACATAAATTCAATGTTTATACACACACACACAGACACACACATCTGCGCATGGATCAGAGTGTCGACGTTGAAAAATTCAAGCTCGCGCCTTTGACGATCCGCAGCCCGTGAAAATCTCCCCTGTGCCGCCACGCTATACCTCGCCATTATCGGATCAACTATAATTAGGCTACCTCGAGAGTGCGCGCGTACTCTCCCTCGTCGTTCGACACGTGCTTCACACTCTGCGTATGTGGCGCAGTTCTATTCGCGCTAATCCGGCATTCAAGGAGCGCAAACTTTCGCCAGACCCACGAGGCAGATGCTGAAGCTTCGGTGCGAGCTGCGCAGATCTATACCTATATATCGGGTGCATCCATGCGCGCGGCTGCGAGCGCAGAGGAACAAGGTGATTATTTCGAGTGTATATCGCGTGTGTGGAGTAGCGCGCGTTGTTCAAAGATTCTGTGGTGTATATATATATATATATATATATATATTTATTTTTATTTTTATTTATTTATTTCCAGAGTTACATATAAACAGAGTTACACATAAACATTTGCAATCCGGTACAGAGTAGATATTATTTTACATAATAACATACTATAACGTCGTAAATCCTGCAGAGGAATACGAGGATCCCTGTTTGCAGGTTCGGTTTAACAATAAGAAATATAACAAATATATATATATATATATATATATATATATATATATATATATACAGAGGGTTGCCTCGTTGCGGTTTACAGAGAATATATGGAATTGTCGAGCAATAGGAAACAGTGGTTATATATATATAGTGAGCTACTCTTTCTTTCTATAATGACGATGTATATATAATCTTGTAAAAGTGTAAAGGATTCTTTGTCTGATATCGTACATGCATATAGCTGTATACATATCGTCTAAAAATCCGTATAACACATCGCAGCCTATAAACCCTCCCATCTCACACCCTCTCAACATCTCTCTATATATAGCATATACACCGTCTAGCCCCATCTACCAGTATGATCGGTAAACATCCTATATATACGGCGCACGCACACGTCATAGTGTAGACATCAGGCGTCAGTTCGTCGCGCATCACGCGTCCCGGAAATTGCGGTCGAAGCCCAACGCGGGCCGCATCCATGACGAGTTGGCCCTCGTTGGCGAGCGAATGGGCCAAATAAATAACTCACTCCCCCCCCCCCCCCCACTGTATATATACACCCAATCGCCAGGATAATTCGCGCGCAGGTTCCGCGCTGTATTAATTCCCCGACTGTTTGTCTTTCGGACCTGTACGTGCCTCCGTGTGTTTCACCGATGACAAAAATATATATTGCGTATACGTCGCGTATCGCCGATATTTGAGTTATAGGCCGGCGAATTTTTTGCTCCATTAGGAGAAAAAGCCTTCGTATATGTGGGATGGAAATGGAAATATTAGACCGTAACGGTTTTATTATATGTGGATGGGCGATTTTGTTATTGCTGATGGATTTATGGCGACGGGGCGATTTGATCGGGGGAATACGTGCGCGCGACTGTCATGTTTCTTACAAATAAATATATGATGTGAGGTTCAAAAAAAAAAAAAAAAAAAAAAATTGTTCGTAGGACATAGAGACACACAGGTGGGAGATTAATATAAAAGCCGCGGTTTTTATACGCGGTTCTGTTTCATTGATATTGGTGAGCAGTGAAGCGCAACGTTTTTGTGCGCATAGGATATATGACCGTTCAATCATTGCGGTCTATACAGCGAGTTTTCCTTATCGAGATTTCGACGAATATTTCGGTCTCTATATAGCTTGTTTTTTTTAATGGTTCGGCTGAGCCTCCAACTTATAGTATGTGAATGACGCCTTTTTTTTCTCAAAGGTACTTGAGAAGCTGTTAAAGCCCTGCGTTATCGCGTATATATATGTATAGAACAAGGGTTCGTTCATTCGACGTAATTTATCGTCCTTTCTTAGCTTTCTGTATTATGCACTTATATAATATATACGATTGCGTAACTCAATCACGAGGACGAGGCTCTATATATATGCGACTGTATACGTATAATCGTGTAACTCGACAATACAAAGACGGCGTTGAAATCGCATAAACAAACATAAAAGCGACGATAAATTCCAATATATCTGTTAATCCCTCGTGTACAAAACCGCACGTAAACGCCGCGGAGAGTAATATCGACTGCGGCACGTACATAACAGGCGCATATATATATAACAGCGTCAAAAACGGCGCCGTTTCAGACAGCGCGGAAGCCGCGTCGAATTTTTCATTCCAATTTACGGGCCGTCAAAGTCGCGCGTTCCGCCATCGCTCAGACACTCGGCGAAAGCCAGTGCATTAATAATTCATAGGTTCTCTTTCTCTCTGCCCCTCTGCACTACCCCGTCCGCGGAATATCCTCGCGGCTGTTTACGCGTACGTCTATATATATATATGTAACTACTGCATGTATACCAAAACACTTAAATAATACACGGAGATACGCGCTCGAGCCCTTTAGTGTGTGTTTGTGTGCGTCTGCAGTTCCGCGTATATATATATATATACGCAGCTGCTGGGATCGCTGAGTCCGGTGCAAGGAAGATTATTACGCTGCGAGCTGTGGATTTTAACTCGATTATGCAGATATGCTAATGTTCGTGGGGTATTTAACGCGCCGTCGCGGTGCGCTGGGCTATTATCCTATATATTTTATGAAGCGTCGTTGTTTTTCACGCCGCTTTGTAGACGTTACGTACGGGGCGCCGAAATTATTGCAATAATTTAACTGCGGCGTCGCGAAGTCTGTAAATAAGTTGAAATCGCTGAGTGCACTCGCGTCGTGTAATAAACAATTGCATCGTAAAATGTTAGAGCTCTATCGTCGACTTTGTAATAATACATGTACCACTCTATATGTTACTTTGCATTGCAAATTGGGTGCCAAGTGCTTAAAAGAACTTGACTAAACTATATACACAAGTATACACGAGAAAATTGCATATACTACTACTACGTAACCAGCATCAGAAAGCAATCTACCCTAAAAGTTTTAGCGTCGGCGCGCGAAGCCTTATTAAATTTCTCGCCGAAAAATTAAAGTCCCAGCCTCGCGGCAGCTCTCTAATTGCGTAAGAATTCGTCTTCATAAAGCATCTCGGCTCGCACCTCTTTACCCTCTCCCATCGTCATCATCATCCCGCTCGACTTAACGATCTTTCTCCCTTCTTCGAAGAAAAAGGGTCTAACGAATCTGGCTGCTACCGCTGCAAGCAAAGAAGAAGAAAAAAAAATTAAAGAAGGAGTTTGCGCGCGCTTGCGCCCCGACGTTATATATATATATATAGCTATAAAGAGGAGTCGTTGTCCAGCTGGCGACGCGGAGGCGGCGCGCCATGGAAACGGCACGGGGCGCGATGCGTCGCGTTCGATACTACTGCGTCGTCTTCTGGAGGGTTCACGAATTTCAGGAGCTTCGTGCCGCGGCTGCTAAACGACGTGTCAACATGCTGCTCTCTCTCTCTCTCCGCGACTTCCGAGATGCGCGCGAGGGGAATTCCGTAGTGCTTTTATTTCGCTATACTTTGCTGTGTGTGTGTATATATATATACCGCGAATTATTATTTTCTCCTTTGCGCGAGGCAGCTGCCCTGATGCTTCTTGCCCGTATCTTTCGTATTATATTGCGTTTTCGTGTGTACTTATATTAAGTTTTTCCTTTGAGGTGGGATCCGCGTATGTGGATCGATCATGTATGATAATGATATATAGAGTTGCTGTCAACGAAGAGTATTTATATATAATATAAAGCATTTTTGTAAAAAGTATCTGTTTGCATAGTAAGCATGAAAGTAACAATTTGTACTCTTAGAACAAAATGAGTGGGGGCTCAGGGGGTTTAAAGTTTTATAACAAAATTAATGGAGGCTGGGGGGGCAAGGTTTTTTATAATAATGTATGTGTATTCAGACTTTTCCGGCGATTAGTACGAACTGCAGGCTACGTATACTCTTCGTTGCGACATGTATAGATACTTTATCGAAAACAGAAACAAAACCGAGCTTTAATTCATTAGCATATACAATATTGAGAGAACACCGTGTTCGCGGGGATTAAGAAATTTGAATGAGAATAAAGGGATAAAAGTCTCAACCCGCCGAGGCCATAGAATAATGGCAGGGGCGTCATTAGCCCTATGCGTATAATTAGTCGAGACATTCATCCCCGTCGGTACTCGTTCCACATGATCGTTAGTATCAATATTGAATAAATCGCGTATATCAACATTTGAAAATACACGTCTATCTATCCATCTATATATCATATACTCAATGATGAACGACCCTCGAAGCTCACATATGGATTTTCACGCATCAGTGTATATATATAGGTATATGATGAGTCTCTGCTTTTTGTCGCGCAGAATACCGAATAGTTGCGACGAAGCGAGAGAGCATCAGTAGCGCATATACTTGACAAGTATAAACGTCCTTCAAATCCCTTTTTCAATCACATTTCATAGCTCGCGAATCCATTGAACGCGAAAATCAAATGTCAGGATTTTTTTCTCTCTCTCTCTCTCTCTCTCTCTCTCTCGACGTATATATATATAGAGCAGCACAACACTGACGTTAATCCGGATTATCCCTCTTTTTATCTTGCGGACCGACTGCTGCTACACTGTGTCGTAGGGACACACGCGCACACACAATGACGACTACGACAGTACGCACATACGCAATTTCCAAAGATTTTCCGAGAAATACTCGGACTTACAGTCCCTAGAGATATTCTATTCTAGAACAATAATAATACGAATACGAAGTAAACAATAATTTACGTATATAAGACGCGCATTAATAACGCTAATGGCAACCGTAATAAAGCCTAATTAATCCCGCACTACCAAGAGAAAGAGTACAACTCCCGCTCGATTTTCCCGCAAAGTCGTCGTGCAGAATCTGACACAAAAAAACTCTCTCTCTCTGTCTCTCTCGCGGCAAATGATCTCGCGGTCGGTCTCCGGCGCGCAGGATTTATTATCGCGCGTCGCAAGCTCTGACCCCGGGAAAAATGCCCGGGGAGAAAGCGCGTCGAGGACGAAAAAGCTTTGGTCGCGGTTCTCCCTCGCGCAGTCCCTCGAGTTTTTTCGACTCCACTGTGCTGTGTTTCATGCTCGCGTATCCGCACTCCACACGCACGCACACACACACATATATATATATATCTTTTATCTGCAGCTTCTTCTCTTGCAGATAGAAACGCCAGTGCCATGCCTAATTACTGTCAGCATCGATCCGAGGCGTGTCCGATAGAAATCGAGAGTGAAAAGGGGATGCGCATGATGAATCGAGGTTGTCTTTTATTTTGAGGAAGAGAAATACGTTTTTCTGTGTAATATATATATCGTAGAGGAAGAAGTCAATTTTATATGGACGTCGAGGGAAAGTGTTTTTGCAACGCGACGGTAGGCTCGTAGAAGACTAATTTTCCGGTAAATTATGCAGGAACTTTGACACTCCGCGATATATATAACTAGCTAATCTTCTGTGGCTTCTAGTAAGCTTGATGATCAATAAACTAGGGCTAAGCTGGATTATTTTACTATACAATGTTCGCGCGCGTATATATATATATATATGTCTTACATATTATCTACAATGTCATATGCTTACATTTATAACGTTCCGTTTTCACGTCAAAATTTATAGAGAATGGAAAATTTTTTACGTTGATGTGATAATTGTGTTCCGTTATTTGACGGCGGGGTTTGGAGGCTGATGCTATAAGAAAGAAAAAGCGGATTTTGAAGGAAATGACAGTTATATCGACACGCTGTAATTTTCGCATAGGCATGCATCCGGCGCATGTATCACAATGGAATATATACATTATATATACGTGGAATAACGACAGGTATTTCCGAAAATAATATTTCACGTTTTATATACCTCGACGAATTATTTTTTATTGTATATGATTAACCAAGTTATATGCATTGTACACTAATGCTGTACACATTGTTGTCAAATATAACCTGTATTATGTAACGTATGTGTATATCATGATTAAACTTGGATTATAATGCAAGACTGCTGATGCGGTCGTGATGTATTATCAATTTTTCAAATATACTGTAATTTTTAATTTCACTACCACGTAATGACGGAGCAGAATTTTCATCGCATTAAACCACTCAAAAGCAGTTCGCGAATTTAGAAGTCGTTATCTGATTCATCCATGTGTAACACATATTAGTATGCCCGATTAATTCCTTTACATCAAAAAGCTTATTTATATCGCAATTGTATACACACACATATTTGAATCTCTATTTTTCATTGTGAAACTTTACATTATATTTTTTAATGAATCTAATGGTTCACATACATTAATCACGCTAATGGCAACCGTAATAAAGACTAATTAAAAAAACTCGCTGCCGAGTAACTCTCGCTCGATTTCCCGCGAAGCCCTCCGTCGCGCGGCATATCTGGCATGAAAAACTCTCTCTCTAATTATAAATCTGTCATGCTGATATTTATTCGCGAAAAAAATCATTGCTAAACCAAAACATTTTATCGACGCAGTAGAATCTCATACTTAATCGCCTAAATTCACTAACGATTTACAGCAATACACACAGGCATGTGCGCATACACACATCGGCTTTTAATTTCGAAAACAGAAAAGAAAAAAATCACAGCGCGAAAATCATAGGTCTGCCCCACCTCTTCCAGCGCACGACTCATTCTCTCGGCCATAAGAGCGGAAAAAAGCGTCGCGGGCCAGTGTCACGGACAGTCGCGTTGGCAACATGACATTTCCTATTGTCCCTCGGCCAGTATCAGTAGCGGTAGTCGTGGTGTCGTCCTCAGTGTCTACTACTCCCTCTCATCGTCCCCCAAGAGCACGACGCTCATTACAGGGTCGTCGTGGCGCGCGTCGTTAATGCGCGCAAAGGAACGTCTCACGCGATATCGGCTGCTTCCTCGTACCAGTCGTTCGTCGTCGCTCACTTCGGATATATAAGCCGCCTGACTGTCGTCTTCGTCGCGGCCCTTTGAATTATTTTTTTTTTTAAGAAGATCGTCGTCGAAGCGTCTCTTTCACCGCGGGATTTTGCAATACGCGACGAGCTGAAACGGGAGAGGAAATTTTTTTTCTGAATTCTTGGAAATCAAGTTGTCAAAGTGGGACTCGAGCGAGTCCTCGCTGATGCACGTGCGCGTCTTCGCAAGTCGCCTACGTTTCGACTGGTAGTCGGATTTTTGAACGAATTTATCGGGGAGCCGAGAATCAAGCGGATCACGATGAAGCGGATGATGAAAATCGGTATCGCCGGAGTGAGCATGTTCGTTTTTGGGACCATGTTTGGATGGGTGATATTTCCCATGGTTCTCAAATCCCAGGTTCACAAGGTAACGATGCCCTATATAATGTATATATATAGACACAAACACACATGAGGGGGGGGACGTGATGTACTGGAGATTTTTAATTTCGCGTGCTGGTGATCTAACAGCTTAGCGTCGCTTTCAAACGTCTTTTGCCATTGTACAATAGGAGTTGCTTTATCATCCCGAGCATTCGTGGAATCGGCAGGATACTGTTATTACAGGTTTTTTAATGAAACAATACATACGTTTTGGAGGTAACGACTATATCGCTCATTTGAAATTTGTATATTTAGAAATGGTTTATGCAGTGAGATTTGAGAGAAATTGTTAAATTTTTTGTTTTGATTAAAACTTTTTAAAATTTTTAGCACGAGTTAATGTATTTGTTTTTTATTGCATAATGGACGAGGATACATTTTCCACCAGATTGAAAAATGGATGCAAAGAACTTTTCAAAGATTTTTAATTAAAAAATATAGTAACCATAAAAATAGCTGAAAATATTTGAATTAACCCAATAAAAATTCGAATCTTTTATTCATTTCATTTCGATGAAATGAGATAAAAGATCGTGAACGATGAACTATTCTTATCGCGAGAACGAAGACCATTTTCATCATAATTAGTTTTCACCTTTTGCCTAATAAATTTTTATAATGCACTTTTCACATTAATTCAGTATCCTCGAATGCATATAAATAGTCTCGAGTTAAAGTGTCGCTTGTAATGTATAGCATCACGTCATTTTTACACTTAGTTTCATATCGACCATAAGCAGGGAATTGATTTTTTTTTTCGCGAAGGCGAAGGTGTTGAAGCTTGACGCTTACAAGCGTCGAAACAAGTCTATAGACTTGATTTGCTATGCAATTCTCCTCCAGTGCCATTGTCACCTAATGTGATGCTCCTTGAACTTTTGTTATAAAGTTGCCACCTATTAACATTCGTTTGCGATGTATAAAAAATAATAAAATGCAACTATGTATGCAGCTTACAAAGTACGCGCTGACGTGGTTGGTTATCATAAATAATGACTTCATATGACTGGATTTAAAAAGCTAATATGTGCATTTTCGCGCACTTTTCTGCTTCGAATTAATCAGTTTTTTTTCTTCGTTGAATTTGTCGTCGAATCGAGTTGGTGTACTGAGTGTCGAAAAGATGTAAGAAAAAACGAGTGATGACGTTTTTTACACGAGTTACCTTTCAGTCTGTGTAGATCAAACTCGCACAAAATATGCCAACTCACTTCAAGACCGCAATTAAAGTACGACTAACGACGGTATATTTGAGATGCTTCGCCGTAACCTTGACCCTGAAAATTTGATTTTTCACTCGTCGATCATTAAATTAGCATCGTCAAACAATGTTTTTTTCAGCAAATCGCATTGAAAGACGGCTCCGACATGAGAGCGATGTGGAGTAAATTCCCGTTCGCCCTCGAATTTCGAATCTACCTGTTCAACATCACAAACGCCGATGAGATAAAGACCGGAGCCAAGCCGATCGTCAAGCAAGTCGGTCCTTACTACTTCGAGTAAGTTGATATTGCCGCATCGGGCGAGGGAGTCTCGGAATCCTTGAAATTCGTGAACTAGGAAAGTAACAAGTTTGAAATGTGCAGAGAATGGCAGGAGAAAACCAGTCTGGTCGATCGCGAGGAAGACGATACCGTGGAATACAACATAAAGAACAAGTGGATCTTCAGACCAGACCTCAGCGGAGAGGGTCTTACTGGGGACGAAATGCTCGTCTTACCTCACGTTTTTATTTTAGCTATGGTCATGACGACGGTCAGAGAAAAGCCCACTATGGTGCCTGTCGTCAGTGAGTATAATATCAGCTCTTCCCTCTTGAAATCGAGCCTCTTGTCGGATACGTTTTAAAACTCTTCCTTCGATCGTTCGAAAGATAAGGCAGTCAACAGCATCTTCAAGAATCCCGACAGTGTCTTCGTGAAAGTCAGAGCGATGGACATGATGTTCGACGGTTTACCCATTGATTGTACCGTCACCGACTTTGCCGGTGGAGCCGTTTGCGGCATGTTGAGGGATGCTGCCGACGACCTGATGAGCGACGGCGTGGATAAATACCGATTTTCATTCCTGGGAGCGGTTCGTTTAGTCGTACCATTAGCGAAGGAATAGCCACGAAGGCGCTGTGTAAGATAAAAAATTGAATTTTTCAGAAAAATGACACACCCACGAGGAAACGACTCCGAGTCTTACGTGGAGTAAAGAATCTATTGGACGTAGGAGTCGTCGTCGAGTACGACGGAAAAACGAACATATCCACTTGGAACGACGACTACTGCGATACTTTCAACGGTACCGACGGTACAATCTTTCATCCGTTCCTTTACGAAGACGAGGACGTCGTCTCATTCGCTCCGGATCTCTGTCGGAGCTTGAGCACGACTTTCGAGGAGAAGACCAAAGTAGCCGGTAAGCTAACGCAAATTTTCCTCTCTATCTGACGGAATTCACAGGATCGTCATCGTCTGCGTATACGTATATCTATATAGGTCTGACCACAAATCGATACACCGCGTTCCTGGGCGACCCCAACACAATTCCGTCGCAGCGCTGCTATTGTCCGACGCCGGACACCTGCCTCAAGAAAGGAGTGATGGACCTTTTCAAGTGCATCGGTGCACCGCTCATCGCCTCGCATCCGCATTTCTATATGGCCGATGAGGCCTATCTGAAGATGGTTGACGGTCTCAGTCCCTCGAAGGTATTTTTTCTTTTCGAATGCCTCGCTATTGCATAACAATAACAATAACAATGACGATAATAGGAGGAACACGGAATTTTCTTGGACTTTGAACCGTTCACCGGGTCTCCATTGAGTGCCAGGAAGAGGCTGCAGTTCAATATAATGATACAGAAGGTGGAGAAATTCAAGATCATGAAGAACTTTCCAGAGGCATTGTTGCCGCTGTTCTGGGTCGAAGAGGGTATCGTCTTACCGGACTATTTGTTGGCTCAAGTAAAGGCTGGCCATAAAATGGTGGCGATCGTGGGGTGAGTTTACGCGCACAATGCGTATCGATTACTTTCTACACTCACTTATATATGTGTATGATTTTGCAGCTGGATGAAGTGGCTGATGGTCGTGGGAGGACTGGGAATGTGCGGAGCCGCCGGTTTCATGTACTATCAGGCCAGTCAGAAGTCGAACAAACTCGAAATTACAAAAGTCGTGTCCAACGGCAACAAGCCCGGCAGTACCGAGAAGAAAATGTCGCCCATCAACGTGAGCACTTTGCAGGCGGCACAAGTACCTCCGAACCTTGACTAGAATGAAAGATACAATATGATTTCATATACGCTAAATCATACGGGTCCAAAGAACGAATACATGACGATTATATATACTTAATGTTATTTAGGTTGATTAATTGTTGATAATTTTGAAATGTTATATAGCAATGTTTATCATTTAATTTTATCCTACAAGGTATATACGTTATTACTTTATTTATAAGTGTATTAATAAGTTATTAAGTATATAAGAGAGAGAGAGAGAGAGAGAGAAACGACAAAATGGGGTGACACCGTTTTCAAGATATTTATGTAATTCCTAAACGTATTATCGAGATCCGTCCAATTACTCGTACACCAAAAATTACTTTTATAGATGCTTTAAAGGTTAATCATATAATAGAGAAGAGTTATATACAATATATTATATCGAGCATAGCTTTACATATATATATATATATATATATACTGGTATTTCTCTAGTCCATTATATAATAGCTACATCCACAGTATGCAAGTCATATCTTATATACAAACAGACATTTAAAAACTAATTAAAGTTCCGCAAGAATCTCCGAGTATTAATTAATTCATTGTGTATCACTCTTCATTTATTTGAATATGAACTATCTACTTAATATGATTATGGGCTCGATGTATACTACATTATAACAACGACCATTGGTACAAACACTATAATATGATCTTCACAAGATTATGTGACAGCTTACGTATTTTTTCAAAGTTCTTTGTCTAGTTAAGTTACAGATTTTAATTCATGTAAATATATATGTATAATATTATTAGAAATAAATAAAGTACATTTATATACAAGTGAGAAAAAGCGCTTGCTTTACTTACTCCGTTACACGAAAATTTATGTATCCTTTCCGTTACTTCAAACTACTGGCTGCATATTCCATATACACGCTCATCATACTCGTAAGTATACGTATATAAATATAGCGTCAGATTTAAAACTGACTGAGCCTCTCCGCGGCTCCCCGTATGCGCAGTGCTCGAAAAATAATTGAATAATTACGTCAAAATTATAGCATGTAAAAGTGCGGTTAAACGAGTGCACGGAGGGTAAAAAATCAAGGGACAGGTGACAGCTATGCACGCGCATACACACGAGGCCACAACATCAAAGCCAGGACAGAGAGCTCACGCTCTGGAGGGTTCGCTTTTTTCCTCACTGCGCTGGGCTCATTCTCTTGGCTCTTTTTCTCTCTCTGTACTCATCCCAGTTTTAAAGGAAAGCTGATTTAGGGTTGCCGCTTCACAGAGCAAATGTAGCGCATAATTTAAAGAGCGGCAGATGCTCCACGCAGCGGCGGGCGCGTGCGCTCGACAATAAATACCTTCGACGGATCGACTCATCGATCTGCGGTTCGCCGTGTGTACGCTTCACCTATACTATATATAGCTATATATATATATATATATATATATATATATATATATAGAGAGAGAGAGAGAGAGAGAGAAAGAAAGAGATTTTCTCGGAGCAGACTTTTATCGTTTAATCACTTTAAAGCTCGCCGCTGATATACAGGGGCTCTGGTACAGCCTTGTTGAACATGCCGGCTTCTGCGGTGAAGTGTTGTCGGTTTTGCTTTATATTGCCTTGCATAATATCTTTTTTGTGTTTTCAGACTATTTTGAAGATCGCAATATCTGTTCTCCTTATCGTCTGGGAGTGATTTTGAAATGGCTGCGCTGCCTGCTTTTGATAGCGCGATGATGAAGCGATAACGAATCTGCTTTGGAATATTATTAAATGTGGCTAATAAACTGTATTCCAAGCTTGGGAAGCGACGGTTTAGCTGGAATAAAAGTGTGTAATCAGATCTTTTATCTAGAGCTGGATCATATACCAATAGAGTATAATTTACTGTGTATGGGGGGATGTTATATATTATAATATATTATAGAATCGATTTTTTTATAATTGACAGTTATTATTTTTAATATAATGCAATACTTATTTTATTAATAGGTTTTTCATTATTAACATTATTAAATAAAAACAGTCTTTGCATTACGGATTATTTGTGATTATATAATTAATTATAAAAGTAAGTTTTGAAATATAGTATCTATTTATATTATACAAAAAATATTGAATCGATATTTAGTTTAGTTTTCGCATATGCCAATTATTACTATACCATTATTTATTCAATAACTAATCGTCTGCGCAATTTGTTAATTTTTAATAAACCCATTCCGCTATACTACATGCGGTTTTAAATCTAAAATCGATAACACACCTTTGGAACGTGTACAATTTCGTGAGAATATGAAATGTATTGGGTTACAAATCTTTTTTGGGAGTCTTGACTGCTATTATTAGAAATCTGTTGCTACACAACCATATTTGTCATTTAAAGATTCCCACTGGAGTTGTATACGCGCCTCCCGCAAGGACGAGGTGGCCGAGTGGTTAAGGCGTTGGACTGCTAATCCAATGTGCTCTGCACGCGTGGGTTCGAATCCCATCCTCGTCGAAAATTTTTTTTCTTTTCTCCACCGAAACTATTGCTAAACTATACTGTATATTAAATAATTTCAATTGAAATCGATAAATAAACATTATAAATGTGGTTTTCAACTGTCATAATACCTTTCATTATAAATCAAAGACAGATTAAGAAGATAGATTTTTTAAATTAATTAACTAGTTTAGATATAGAAGATCTAGATAATATTAATTTACTGGTTTAAATATACAATATGCCTTTATTATTAAAAATATGATTTTTTTCATAATTTCTTTCTTAATGCTTACTACAATGACTTAATTATTATTTCAATCGATCAATAATATTAAGAATACACAATAATTACTTGGTTTATGAAAGATATAATTTGAATAAAATAACAATATTATTAAGATTTCTCATTCTCCAGTTAATTGTTGAAAAGCCTCACAAATCTTTAATATATGTTTGAAATAATAATGAATAATGGCTTAGAACAATCATGTATTCTGAGTTCATTTATTATTTTCCTACTTAATGTACCTACATTAACTGACAATTAGTAAGAACGACGAATTATACACGTTTTATTTGTATCGATAGTTTACCTACGAGAAACTATTTTTATTCTATTAACCGCATGATAAGGTTTACTGGATTGCTGCTATGCATACTATACTGAATAATAATTATCTTATTTTTAAAAAGATCTTCATTATTATCAAAATTCATCTTTACTTAATATTTGATTTTTTCTTTTAACTGCTTTTAAATCTGTATGTTTATGAGAAAATAGAATTACTGTTATTGATTATACTGACGATATTCTGAAAAGTTCTACTTTACCGACATAATACATTCTATATATTTATTAATTTGTTTAAATTGTCTTAAGCGACGAATTATTGCCTTATATTTTCAAAATTCTTAAAGTATGTGCTGTATAACGCCTACTAACTTAATTAATAGCTTATCTGTTCCTTTCGTCATTCTATATATAGGTGCAAAGAATTTTGGTTATCTGCGATGTTATATCACACATCGTTTCAACTCAAGATAACAATTCTGCCATCTAGAGAGCATAGCATAACTTATTAAGCCACCGATACAAGTTCATTTTACTCCAAAATTAGGCAAAATTTGTATTTTTCGACTAAAAATACATTATTTAAATTATAAAATTTGGGCTGCTCAGTTGGCAGAGCATGAGAGCAACATTCAAGAATGTCTTGAATTACTAGTCAACAAAATCGATACATACTACTCCAAATGGAACTTAAAAATCTACACACAGAAGTAGACTTAACATAAGAGAAAGGACTAACTGAAGAGATTGACTGGACTACCTGCATGAATTGCCTTTCAAACCCAAGATGTAAAATTTTTGCCTTGTTTTTTATATAAACGCTTGAACTTACACTAATATATAAACTTTTTCTTGAATAAACGAAGCTAATAAAACAAAGAGCATGAAGAGCATAGCAAAGACTTTTCACTATAGAACAAGGTCTTCAGCAAGACACAATAATTCTTCCCAGTTTAATAACTACACTAGCAAAATATTAAATTTATTTGGACTGATCACAGATGGCAACTCCACATACTCTATAACATTCGCTGATGACCTTCTTCTATACTGCGCTATAGTAAACACCCAGCATTTCAACAAACACTCGAAACCCTAGACTATCATAGATTCAATGCTAATAAATACTGGTGGCTCACTGAAAACAGCAAATTTTTAGAGGCTTACCATACATCATACACATGCATCATTTCATCTCTGTATATAAATCCGAAAAATTGAGTGACATATATTTTAATGCCTTATTGTTCTTAATTGTTACGCAATTATTTGTTAAAATTTAAATATTTATAAGGCTTACAAGACGTTGTAAATACAAACCACGACTCTTTCGTTTGTTTCTATAAAATTTTTTTTCCCGGCAGTACACAAACGTTATCCATGTTGCGGCATAATAAATAAATTTGCCACAATCGAATTGCTACATAATCTTCGTAATTCGCGAGATTAAGTAACTCGAATTTTTGTAAGTAGGATCAGGATAGCTCTGTATGATAATTCGTTTACAAATATAGGCGGGAAACTGCTTTGTTATTGTGCGATTTATGTTTCAAAATTATTGTATGGGTATTTTCGTTACATTGGTGGCTCGAATATTTTATGTTATATTCTTATATACATACGTCAGCAGCACATTCGAAGTATCTATATGTGCGATTGCAAACATTTTAATAAAATTTTTTCCTATACATACATGTAAATATATACTACACTCTGTTATTTAAATGATGAGAAGACAGCGATATACGACACGGACCTCTTCATTATCTGAAAACATGATTTTATGCTTTATTGATGATGTCACATTCCTAATCTACTTTAATGCACGCTTTAACGAATTAAGTTAGCTGACTCACCATTAAAAAGTTTTCCAAATTCATGGTTACCAGACCACCGGCCGTCAACAAACATGGCTCGGAGCACCGCAAAGTGAAGAACCTCAACAATCTTTTAGACTTAGCCGAACCTTCGTACCACTCGTTGCAGTAGCTGTGTATAATTTTAAATACGACTAATTTTATAGATAGAAAAAAAACAAGGAAGTCATCATGACAGACTTACGCGTCTCTAAAGAGTCCGGTACTGTGATCGATGATCTTTTGTCCTGGCCAGCTGATATAAAACAGGTGAAGTACTAGACCGATCATCAATCCGGAGTATCTGATGCTATTCAGTGGTTTGTTGAGATTCTCAAGCAGCTTAACAGTTTTTAATTATTTTTTTTTCTGTGCGAAACACATATATAGAGTATATTGATGAGTATATTATGCACCAAGGAAAGAAAGTGGGCTTTACGTTCTTTGCGTATAAGTTGTCGACATATATGCAAGCGTACACTGCCCACATTTTTTCTCTAGTGAAATATATGATTGCTTTAATAAATTCACCGTAAAGCTTGTACTCGTTTACTGCCGAAGAGGCGAAAAATATGCTAATGTCAGATACCCAGTACCTGGACGAAATAAAATTTTGGACCTATAAAGTGGTATTTCTGAGTATCTAATACGTATTTTTCCAATTTGATATTTTTTAATAACAACATCAAATTATGATTTCTGATGATAGCTAGCACATTTTCGAATGTTACTTCTTTCAAAATTATGTGCCCAAGTATAACTTCCACTTTTTGCCTGGAACAAGTAGTTAGACACTCATAATTGTCCAAACTATATGCTGGTATAAAAAGTTTTCAAGATTATGCTAATTTATCGTTCAAAATTGATAGTTTTTTAAAAAGTTGTCAAAATCCGCCCAGGTACTGGCTATTTTACCTTATATGTTACTGTCAAATGGGAAAAAAAGTACGAACTTTATGCTGAAGTGTTTTAAAATAGTATATTTTTGCCCCCCCCCCCCCCTCTCTTGAGACTGGTAAAAAATAGGCCAACTTAATATTGATGTTACTCACGAGAACACACAGAATAGCGAAATAGAGCATGTTTGAACCCATGATCACCAGAAAGCTCGAAGAGTAGGTCGTCTCGAGTGTATTCGTAAATCTAGGAAGTCAGAAGAAATAAGTAGAATAGCAGAAAAAATTAGATTAAAATTGCGATATAAAGTACCACTAAACTTCAAAATTTTGTTATGCAATCGGATGGTCTCAACCATCCACTTGTACGATTCGTCTTCCTTCTTCAAACCGATATAGTGCTGATCGTTCACAACCAACTTGTTCGGCACTCGAAGACGATACCTACAATTTTACCAGTAATTAATCTCTTTCAGATAAAAAAATGTTTGATTACATTGTACATTGCATATACTTGACGATTGCAAAGAGCCCGATGCAGTGTTCGGTGCAGGCCACATACATGGCGTCGACCGCTATGAAGACGAAGACGGAGGTACCACAGGTCAGGGCGTCAAATAAATAGATCTTGCCAAAGTGCTCATCGCGTTGAACGAGAAACTCGCCGTTAAGAATGAAGACGTAGGGCCGAGACTCGTTCAGCGGTTTCAGCTTGTTCAGAACCACTGGTGTCAGGGGTAAGGAGATGAAGAGCACGAGAGCGGTCAACATATAAGCTACATGTGGAAATATAAGCGTTTGATTGAGAAGAAGAAAGATTGAACGAGCAAAGACAAATAAATTGTATACTTTACTTATGTAGGTGAGGGTAAGTACTCTTCCTCTTTCGGAGTATTCGATGAGTATTTTTCTTTCGTTTTTTTCCTTTATAATCTCCCAATTACGTTGTATGCCTTCGTACAACTCTTTAAACTTCGAGAACAAACAAGGAATTTATTGATTCTTTGATGTCTATATAATATCGAATCATCAAGTTATAGTAATGAAACCGACCTTTTGTTCTGCCAAAGCTGTTGTGATTAATTTCAGAACAATTACCATTACGTACATGAGCAGCGAGAAGTTCTCGAGACACCTCACCGAGTCAATACCGAAGAACATTATCAGGGCAATAATCTGCGCAGCGTTGTATTGAAAATTATTGATAAAAAAGTTACATATTGTCTATCCAGGGCGGAAAGAACGCGATTGCTGACTCGTGTGAAAGTTGGCAATCAAACGAGTCATGATCATTTTTTCGCCCGTGATGCATAAAATATTTGTCCAATACCTGCATCGGAAGTGTGCTGTAAGTACGTGTAAAAGAAAGCGAAAAGTAGCTATGTCTTTCGCTGAAGGACGAGAAAGCAAGTCTCCTAGGGCGAAAAAGACCTGCTTTGCGTGCGTTTCATGCGCATAATAGCATACTATCAAAACAGGTAGGACAACCAAATTTTTCATTTTTTTTTCAATAAAACGGAAAATCATCTTACGTGCGGCAATAACATGATGCCGAGTATAAGTAAGGAGTAGAGTAGAATTAAGCGATTCTTTCTTTGGTCGCCGTAGGGCCAGAGTCCGACGTACATCAAAAGCGTCTTGTTTATATTGAAGTAACGACTGTCGTAGATGTCCATAGTATTTTTTAATGTTGAACAAAAAAATGGTATTAAGGACTCTTGATTGTCGATGACATCTTCGTAAATCTTTACTGCGCACGTATTCTCACAATTTTTTCTTAAGACAACGCACAATTCAGGCGGGAACATTATTTATTCATCGCTACAATAGATAATAACGCAATTTTATTCTTCTATGCGGTAAAAAATATCGACTGTAATAAGGTGCTCCACGCTATTATAGCTCAATTTGCATACATAATAATGATAAGTGTTGTGAAGTTCTTCAAAGGGTTGAACGCTCCAAGCTTTTTTTTTCTCTCTCCGTTTATGGGCTCTCAAGCTTTTGATGCGTGTGATAATATTATGCGATTGCGGTCGGGATGATTATTTAAAATTTTCTGGAAATAATTTCGTACGAGGCTTGAAGAAGGAAAAATTATTTGTCGAAGCATTAGAAGATTGACTTACCCTGATGGTATAAGAACATAAGCGAACCATTTACTATTAGTTTGCCAAATCGAAATGCATTGGATTAACAAAAATTACGCTGTGGACGTTGTTCAACAGATATTTTATTTTGTAAATCACTAAAATAATCCTTCGATCGGAGATATCCAGGTATTCAAGTGGGAGAAAAGTTCATTAATTTTCTATATGTAGGTATAAGTTCTGATGAAGGATGATGAGCTCTTTACCCAGGACTTTCGTGGACGATGTCCAGGTGTTCGGCGGAGGAACCAAATATGTAAGTAAGGCATATCACGAGGCTTTTGTCGTTTATGGAACATTTATATATATATATTTTTTTTTAGGAAAATCAAGTGCAACTGAGATTCTCGGATACCTGGACATCGTCTCCCAGAGTCCCGTATGACGTGTTCATCATTTGGGAGAATATCATTTTTAAAAGTTTCTGATGGTCTGAACTTTTAGCTTAGGTGAATTTATTTACGTAGAAATCATTAGCTTCGCCTTCATTGTGCTTATGGAGAGGTATACAACAAATCTATATTAATAAATATATATTATAATATTATTAAATTATCAAATTATTATAGTATTAAAATTGAATAACCTCAAATTACTATACTTGAATTATTCGAAACCGTTAGAAATTATTACCGTATAGTATATAATACTGCTGCTAAAAACTTATACTTGTAGCTGTTTGATGATTTGACAAAATTCATCCGACAAAAAAAGGGAGAAGAAAGCGACGCCATAAATCTACATGCACTGATAACAGTTTTTTGGGAAACTCGTAGAATCATGTAAATTTAATGCTGTGTAAAATTTTAACTATCATTTATTCAAATAATGTAGCTTAAATGATACTGATTATTAGCATGTACAAATGAATATGCAAAATATTTGAGAATTTATATTCAACAATCAAGATAATGTTTGATGCCGAAAAGGCGAAAAACTAATTGCTCTATTGAAGATCATATAATTAAACAAATAGACGCCATAATTGCATCTGTGAAAGTGATTTAAAAAATGAGTTGATTTTTATTGCACAGTTACTATATCATGGTTTTGATATATAGCAGAAAGCTATAGTTTGGTGCAGAAATCAACAGAATCTCGCTTAATGCAGTGGAAAATTTGACCATCAACTGCTTTGCAGCAAGAGCCTATCAAAGTTCCATCTCGAAGTGCGTCTTCCGCTGTACGCATATAGAATACCTCAAAAATCGTCGGCCCTATATGGTTCAGCTGATTTATACAGTCGGTTAGCCCATATGCTACTATAAAGATAATTCATCTTCTATAAGACCTATACCTGTTTGTCTAGGCAAATGGAAAAACTGCTCCTCCTACTAGTCCGCCGATAGGGAATCTGGATTTTCCGTGGGTTTAGATACTTTGGTCTGGACGGTCGGCGATATTTGATGAAATAGGGGGTGCAACGTTTTTCGACGTTGAAACCCCTACTTCATCTCGAAAAGTATAACCCTCTATAAACCTCGAAAAGTACAAGTACCTCGCAAAACTGAAATAGTAGCCACTCGTATATAGGGTATAAATATATATTGGTATATATATTGGTATATTTAAATGGATTCTGGAGTTTACAGTTATTGTCAGTCGAGTCTACCGAGAACATTTCGTGATACAATGTACTATTTGTCAGAACGATGTATTTAGTTTGAACTTAAGCATGCGCATGCGTGAACAGATTTCTACTGCGCACTATAGGCTTCAGACAGACACGCGTATAACATCTGCGTCTGGTCCCTATGGTAAACGCATATCCCGTTACCTACATTACCGACTGTAAACGTTCGCGCATGTCTGTTGAGGCCTAGTGCGCATTACCACATGCATCAACTCGAATGGGCTTCGTGCTTAGCATCTTAACCCATTAACGCTCAAGCGACTCGATTTTTTGTCAACTTTTCGACGCATTTATTTTATATGTTGCCGTCTTTGAAAAAATACCGTTTTAACATATTTCGGCGTAGAATTTTATGCTCTTTTAGAATCCGTAGTCAAAATGATAATTAGACCTCTAGGAAAAAAGATATGGTCGATTAAAACAAAAAAAATCGAGAAAATTGAAAGAAAAAATTTTTCTTGATTTTCTTTCATAATGTTATCGCCAATAATTTGTGCTCCAATAGTGGACAAAGGTGGACAAAATGCTTCCACTTTAAGAGAAAATTTTTGTTATCAATGTAAAATGTCTTATTTCTACAAAATGGCGGCAATAACGTAAAAATTTCATACAAAACATTACTTATTTTTGAGAGGTAATTAATTGTGTTTTCGAAAACTGTAGATTTAAGCGAAAAGTTTATGAGAACAAAAAAGTCTTAGAATTAGTCAAGGAACACTCACAAATTTTTTCGGAATTTTTTGAGACAATTAAAATATTTTTTTTAAAACCTAAAAATCTAATTTTCGAAAAACAAGTCAAAATTTTTTGAAAAAATTTATGAGTATTCCTTGACTAATTCTCAGACATTTTTGTTCTATTGAATTTTTTGATCAAGTCCATAGTTTTCAAGAAAAAAAATAAGTACTGTTTTGTATGAAATTTTTACGTTATTGCCGCCATTTTGTAGAAACAAGACATTTTATGGCCCATTTGATTGACCAGTCGTATTACTCATTGGCCAATCAGAACACGCAAATTGAATTCCTAACCTCAAAAAATGAAAAGTGAGGAAATATAGAGCGAGTGTAGCGCGTCTAAAGTCGCTAGTTATTTAAATGCCATACCGTGAGATTTTTATATATAAGCTTCAAACTTTATAAAATGGAAGGTAATTAAAACAGCATAAATATATATAATTTTATTTTTATTTTTAGCAAATGTCACTTTTTTCGTCTGCTACATTGTGGCACGAAATTTGAATTGACTTTCGAAGCCCCTTAACACTAAACCATGGCTATTGTAGAGTCTGAATCAATCGCAACACAGCGACGCTCTGATTTTCCATCTTTCGTATACACCAGCTATAATATCTTTCAACATAATAATTCTCGCCTCGTCGCCGCAAATAAAAGATAACAACGTTTGCCAACCATCATCATCATCATCAACGCTTTCAATTCAAGCGAACCTCGTTTCCCAAATCCCGAGCCAAGGTCTCATCCTAAAGCCCACACCTATATTCACAACGCAGCGTTTGCTCAGCGGATAAACCAATCGAGAGATAAGTATGCGCCTAATTCAAGAAAAACATTCGTCGAGAGCACTCGCTCTCTGGATGCGACTGTACACGTGTTGCCGAGTATCTTGAGCACACTTACATCCTCGAGTCTTGACCATGCGGGAAATAAGAGTAAGCAAGTATCAGCGGGCGATTGTTTATTTGACGAACGTTCGAGCCAATCAACGACCACGTCGCACACACATAACACTGGCCCCTTTGTCGAACACATTACACCCTGGCGTCGCTTAGACTTCTATATACAATACAGCACACGAGAGAGACCCCTGCAGAGGCGCGAGAGTTCGTTGCACCGCGGGCTCGGCTGTGAGAAAACGAGAAAACAACACTGCGTGACCGACTTGGCCTCGTTCGACAGCCCAAACATTCGTCCCGAGAAGTAGCTGTAGTGGCTGTCATAATATATACTTGGCGCGAGTTCTCCACTGCTGATGCCATTTAACAGTCGGGGATGTTATTTCGCGACGTGACGCTTTTTTGAGTCATAACCATTCGTCATCGGGCTTTTGTTCTTGGCGAGTCGTGTTTTGTAAACGATATAAGGTTTGGAAATTTTGCAAAGAAGAAAAAAGTTGTAATTTCTTATAAAAAAATAACTTTTACTTCAGTTTATTCGACTAAACCCATCGCTTCAACTGTCCGGCTCCCGACAAGCGACGAAAATCTGCTTCTATATTATATTTTATAGATATAGCTGGTATATATAGGGATAGCGTGACGGATCTATATACACAAGGTGTGTACAAGCCATAGATCCATCCATCCATCCATCCATCCAATAATTACGGCAATGCGAATAATCTCCCCGGTTTTCGTGTAAGATTATCCGGCGCAATCTCATGAGTGATTGGAAATCTCGATGTCGATACACGTGTGATTTTCCTATATACGCTAATACAACAGTGTCAAATTTCCCGATCGCTCTTTCTTTTCCCGCCCTCGACCACTATATATTACATTACACAAAAGGAAATCCATCCCGACGAAGAACCGGCTGTTTGCACACTTCGATTCACCGGGTCTCCTGCAATTTTCGAGCCTCTCGAAATTACCATATTCCCTGTTTACTTTTCCTCGAAAATAAAAGAATATACGCCTATACACCGCGCGCACTCCAACTTCGCAAAAGTCCATCGAAATAACTGCGCGGAAAACCCTTCCGCATGCCAGTTTAATAACTCGGCGAAAAACAAGAACCGCAGAGAGCGCGGCTAATGTTCCCTACGAGAGAAAGAGAGAGAGAGAGAGAGAGAGACAGAAAAAAAACAACGCGCCAGCAGGACATAATTCGACCCGCCGCCAGTCGGTAGTCACGTGTACGTACATAGAGGAGCCGTGCTTAGAAAGCATATATACTCTCCTTCCTTTTCGGGCACTAGAATGTAAGTACAAAACGAAGGGTCGCCCAGGGTGTCCCTTTCTTTTTTCTTCTCGAAAAGAGAAGGCCTAAATTCCCGGGGGACGCGTCTATATCCCTGAAAAAGACACATACCTATCCTCTTCTTCTTCTTCTCTCGTCCGCACATGTGCGAATTCACGGGAGAAGAAGAGACGCGCGCGAGTAAGGTATATATATACACGTGTAATATATTCCGCGGTATTACAGCGCTAAATCGAGTTCCATAATATCGGAGCCCCTTTTGTTTCGCTCTCATGTATATTCCATTCGCGGCACAGGCCGCATATTGTAGAAGAAAACAAGCTTCATCGTGCGTGCATCAGTCGAGTGTATGCTAGCCGCCTTCTATATTCATCTTCGTATATATATTATATATATACGATACGCGGTAGCTTTTAGCTCTGTCTTCGCTTGCATATATATATATATATATATATATATATATATACGACGAGGATATGACTTTTCCATTTTCCGCAATATAACCCGCGCGCGCAAGCTCGTCTCTTCTACGCGCGCATCATGGCAAAAATTTTAATAATCCCCGCGTCCCACGGCAGAAAAAGTGTATCTACTCGTATTGCCGAAAAACAGGACACGGGGTCGATGCCGCGTGTAATGTGTGCGCGCGCGCGCGCGTTTCCTCGCGTATATATATAAGCGTGATCTTTTTCGACCATGTATAATTATACGCACACGGCTCCAAGTTAATTAATGGTTTATACGCATAGTCACGTAGATTTGAATTCTGATGGATTGTTCAGTGGTCTGGTCTGCGATTATATTATATATGTATAAGCGCAGCGCAGCTTCATCACGGGAATTGCGCGCGCGTCCTTTCAATTCACGGATTCATATAAACACTCGGCGGCTGCAGTGCTTCCCTTAATTAAAAGCGTCTTGAACTCGTCGCTTCCGCAATTCGATATTCCGAAAATAATGCAGCGCATATATCGGGTTATTATTACGTTACGACTGCTCTGCTCCTGATGTTTATTAATTTAAAATGAAGTGCATAGATATACATATATATATATATACTTACACGTGGATTATTACACAGGGCAATTATTCAAAAACTTCAATTGCAGACAAAAGCGCGGCAGCGAACAAGTTCTATTATATGCATATAGCTACACGTTGTTAACGATGATTGCGCAAAATAATTCATATCCTCGATGTTCCTGCCGCCGCACATGTAACGCGATTCCGCTTTTATCGAGCCTCTCGCTATATATATACACAGCTATATGTACTGCATTCAACGCGCATATACTTTGTGTAAATTGCTCGCATTATAATAAACTCCATCAGCATACATTCTGAATCGATAATCACCACCTGTTTTACGCGTACCTATAATATATATAACACGTATATTCATTTATAATAATCAAATTTCACAAAGAAATCCACACATGCAGTATTCGCTATTATATAGGAATAAATTCAGAAACTTTGTATAATTCAAAACTTTTTACTGCGGCGCGCGCAGCAGCTGTTCTCGAAAGTATACACACACACACACACACACACACACACACACACACACACACATATATATATAATAGGTAATTCCATTCTGAATACATGCTCAGCGGGCGAGACAATCTAAAACTTTTCCGAACAATCATCAGCCGTATCCCGCGCGAAGCCATATACGAGCGCGCGATTGTTTGACAATCCGACTTGGCTATATATAGCGCAAGGAGCGAGCGCACGAGCCTGTCTGAGCTGCAGCGAAGCTCAAAGTCGATATCCCGCGCAAAAGCTCGTGTACGCGGCTCGTTGACTGCGCCCGCGGGGAGCTTATACTCTCTTCGGGGCACAATTGCTCGTGAAAAGAGTGCGCTCCTCTCGACGATTATATTATTACCGGGTTAATGAGGGAGTCGGTAATTGACTGCTCGCGCTTCTCGCCGAGAGGAGTAAAAGCACCGTAGCTTTTAATTCTATATAGGTATTTTACGAGAGCCTGTGATGCTGCATGTAATTAATTAGAGAGCTTCGATCGCATTGGATGTCCGCGGGTTGATGTGTTGCCTCATCGGCCGCGTATATATATCGAACTTTTAATCGCGTGGTGCGATGTGTATATATACGTTTTTCTGAGTCGATATATGGGAATCGAGCGATATAATTGCATTGTGACAAGCCTTTATTTTAAACGCTAGTTATTATATAATACGTAATCATTAGCTTAATAGAGCCATATCGGATACGCATGCCTATGTATAAATACAGATATAATATATATTTGCTTTAAACGGGCACTAATGAAAGTGTTTGCTCGCGTCTGAAATTACGATCGATTCTTTGATACAAAGTGTGTATGATCGATTCGCCCGTAAAAACGTACAGGCGGAAATCCATCCGGCATATCGAGTCTAATTGAGTTTACACAGCAAACACATTAGGAAATTTTTATATACACCGCGTTGAAGGAGCCATCTCGTTACCATTCGGTAATTTACGAGTATATATAATAATGTATAGACCGACGATGTAATATCCACCCCCGCGATATATATACATCTATATAAAATTAACGCGTCTATCGCACGCGCAGACTAAATTTTATAATTAGCAACAGCCGAGCAAATAAGACGGTAATAAAACTTTCGTGTAATCTTTAATTAAGCGGATTAACGTTAGGGCCGCCGGTAATTGGCCGCACGACGTTCGAGCTTTTGGTCGGCGCATGCGGTGTATGTATATGTATACTCACACACACGGGCGCGCGTATTTCACTCGTAAATTCTCGCATTGTGTCCGCAGCGCCGGCTGTAATACATCCTCTCCGGACAAATTTAATGCCGGATGATCCTGTGTGGGGTAGTGTCGGATTTACACTGTTCACTCTTATAATTAATTGCAATTACATACAGGCTGTGTGTCGCGTGCGAGTACGTCCGTGTGATCTGTTTCACATATAAGAGTTTCGTTCGACAGATGTCTGTATATATATATAAAATTTGATTTATCGCGCACTATATTATTATAGGAGCTTGCGAGGCATAAAAAATCGCGAGAATCACTCTACCTTGATTCTTATAAACGAGCTGAAGTATATTTATTATAAGCGCAGTGGTATATATATACTTAGCCTCTGTAAAAATTGACTGTACACAGCGCGAGGCTATACTTCTATATATACGATACGCACGACGTGGTATAAGACGATAATAGAATTTTCGTGTAATCCTTAGTAATTCCCTCGTGGCCGCGAACGAACCTCATCCTGTGCAGCACACATGCTTCTCTCTCGCTACTCTCTCTCGGTACGTATTAAAGTGCGCGTATATATATATAGAAGGTCTGCGAAGGGACACTGCGCGCGGCGCCGGGCTTTTAAATCCCCTCGGGGGTTAATTGCCCGGTGTTTTGACGCGAAGGATTTTTCTCTCCGCTTTTTTCCTTTCCTCGAATGAAAGAGATCGAATATTTTCATCTCGAGGATTTATGTACGTTTCTCTATTATAATATACCTATATATCTATATGTATTTATATATATATCATATAAATAAGTATAAGAAAGAAAAGTTTTGCGCGGGAAAAACAGAGAGAGGGAGGGAGAGAGAGAGAGAGAGCGGAAAAAGTTGTAGCGCGGGCAGCTGAAAATTTAAAACAACATTAAAGCCTCATAAAAATACATTTATTCGACTTTACAGAAGGCGACGACGACGAGGAACTCTTGCGGCTGCGTAACCAGATCTGAATTTTTCAGGAAGCCTCCGCCCACAGACGAGAAATAAGAGAAACACAAGAGATGCAAAGAAGTAAAAGGTGTCGCGATATGCTTTTCTTATTCTCTCGGTGTATAGTGTTGACTCGGCACACGATACGCACCTCAGCAGTATTATGTATATATTTATACATATATATATATACACGTTTCTGATGCGTATACATAAAAATTATCGTATGGACCTCGGAAACTCCATGTACGCGTATTATAGGATAAGTAAATATCGGCCGAGAGGCTTTAAGTATTCATCAGAAATCGCCGAGGGTAGATCTCCTCTATACAAAATTCAAAGGTCTCATCGGGTCTCCTTTTTTCCTCGCGCGCGGCTGAATATTTCAGAGCCGATGACATGCTCCCGAAACTTATCGGTACAAAGTGAATAGGCTTTCATTCGGAGATATTACGTGGGCATATGATACATTTACAAATTTTTAACGATTTTCGACTCGACGAGAGAGAGAGAGATTTTCAGTCATGTGCGCGCACGTGGTTTTTTTTCGGCTATAAGACGCCGGCTCACCGGCTGGAAGAAGCGGAGCAGCGAATATTGGCTGGGCTAACTCTCGCACAGAGAAAGAGAGTATGAGAGCAGTTCTCCGGCTTCGTTCTTATAATGTTTTTCCAGGATAAATGGGCTTTCCGCCGGGCGAGGTGATTCCATGGGGTTCTCTCTCTCTTTCTCTCCCGTCGCCATGGCAACCCCGTAACGCCATTAAACGGGCTCCCTCCCTGTTGCTCACAAACACACACCCACGCACACACTGGGCTGGTCCAAAACCTCCGACACACATATAAGTACATGCACTGCTGTAAAGAAGAGAGCTTGCCCGCGTGCCATAAAAATAAATAACTCGCTAGGCATAAAGGTGATACGTGTATATAGGAGGGAGAGGGTATGTAAGGGTACATACACACCCCCTCGCGAGACGAAGCTTAAAGCTCTCTTTGCCCGCGCGTTCAGTCGCGGAAATGAAGAGGAGTCGGTGCTGCGCATATACCTATATATGTATGTATACTATAGGACGCATCCGGGAATTACGCGTATGTGTGCTGCGTATAAATAAAATATACGACGCGCGTGGCTTTATGCGGTAGCTGTGTGCGGAAAGGTCTCTTTCTCTTCTGTGTGCGGTATACCTCGCACGAGTCCCAACGGGGGACTTATTCCGCAGTCATTAGAGACGTATTAGACGTCGCGCGTAGTCTCTCCGATCTATATATAAATTTGTCTCCATGATTGATGATTGTCGAGACCCGAGCGACGTTCATTGTGATCGTTGTTCCTTTTACGAAAAAATTAACGCCGATGTTATATTGACACGATGCACGACCCCTTTGATGACCCGCTGAATGACACATAATACTTTTCTCATGCGCTTTCCGCAGCAATATCGAATACGCTGCTATATTACAATTTGAAAACAATAATTTCCTCGTATGTATATCTATTACAATATATATATATATATATATATACCATATATATAGCGTATCGAGTCGAAAGTACAATGAAAGAGCAGAAATCGTTGCTCGAAACAAACAATTTTCTCTCTGCGTGAAAAGGGAAGCAAATTCGATTTGCTTCACTCGACACACACACACACACGAGCTTATAAGAAACCGCGCACATGCAATACGCATCGACGGAAGAAAGAAGCAGCAACAACAGGGTCAGCCGGACGTAAAGAGGCTTTAATCTCTCATTAACGGATCGGTACAGCTGGTATGGGGGCTAACGAGCCCACACCTAACCGTTTAATTTCACCGGGGGCTTCCTCGAACTATACGCGCGCAACCTGTGTTATATGTGTGTGTATATTTATTTCCGCCGAGGACAAAGACCGCAGACGAGGGAGCGAGGCTCGCCTGCAATTACAAAACTTTCTCTCCCTGTGTTTATGTTTATTCGACTCTCGGTGTATATCTTCTTGCGTGAAGCTCCGTTTCCTTTGTCATGCCCAAGTAGGTCGACGCGCCCGATAAATTCGCGTTGAAATATATATATAGACAGCCAGCGATTTTCGACAATTTCGGTACTCCCCCCCCCCTTTCTGCTGTGCATTTCACGGCCTATCTTGACCCGATAATCTTCGCGTCGGAGGCATAAATCGCTATCCTGCGGCCGGTTCTCTCGCTGCACCCCTAATCGGAGGCACGAATCGTATATATGTATACGCCCGGTGGAACGAATTAAAAAGCCTCGGAAAGCTGGTGTCCGACGTCTTGATTAGTCTCGGTAAATATATGTGTATGGGATATGTATACGTGGGGCTGGTCAGTCGTAAAAGGTTAATTGATTTAAGAAGCTAGAATTCGATTGGTATATATACTTCACGTTAAATATCGATTTATACGATTATCGTTTTGAGTCTGTACGGTTCATAGGGGTGAGGCACATTGTTGTATCAAATGGACTATATTGTTCGGATCGTAAAAAGTATTTTTTGATTTTTATACTTTTATGACGGTTTTATCGATCTGCAGTCGGTTCTCATTAAATATCTCCATTTGTATGCTCGCATCGATTAATTATGATGAAATTCGTAAAGCTCATTTTTATATTGACTAGAGTTTGAACAGCGCGCGTTGCGCGCCCTAACCTAGAGGACTTCCTGTTTTAGACGCATGCGCACTACAATCACATAACTTCTATCTTGGCTTCAGAACTTTTTTATACAGGGATTTACGGTTTACATAAATAGATAATCTTTACCGTTATATTAACTGTAGAGGGCGGATCAGCCTAGCAATAAACGATCTTTAGAACTCCACGACGACCCACGATATATACACGTGATATAAATAAGCGGCGGTACACGAGGTATGCGCGTATATATAGTACGCGAAACTATTCCTTAAACTTAGCCCGTTAATGAATCAGCTCACTCTCATAAAAATTTGCAAGTCCTAAAGTAGAGCCGCCAAGTACCTCGAAAAAGTGGAAACTTTGTACAACTCCCCTCTCCCCTCTCTTTCTCTTGGAGCCAAAGTAGTTCAAATCCAATTAAATTTTAACACGCGCTGAACTTCTTACACATGCATGCCTTTAGCCGTCTAAAAATTTTCGAGAATCTATCTCGATTTTACCTCTCTAAAGTCCAGAATGCCACAATCTGTATATATTTTGATATGCCCGGTAAAACGCCAAATTAGGAGCTAACAACCCTCGAGCATCTTATCAGCGGATCTTATCTCTTTTTCTCTTTTCTATATAGACGTAAATCCGCCTAACAGTACAACCACGCGAAATGTGAACTATACACAAAAGCCCGGCGGGCAAACAGGAGAGAGAGAGAGAGAGTTGGCGGAGCTTCGTTATATCAGCTTGGCGAACATCGCGGCAAAAGGACATCCCTCACCACGTATACAGGTATGTATAATATATTCGCTGTATATATGTATAAGCCTTCCTCGAGTGATCGGGAGGTAGAGGAAGAGTAGCTGCGCGACCTAGAAATTACCAAAGCTCTCAGAGGGATCCCTCTGAGCAAACTTGGTTTCGATTTCCCTCAACCGCGAATATATAGTTCGAGGCAAGTTTTACCGGGCTGTGCGAGAGAGGATGAGACCGGCCGTACTAGGATCAGATGGCTTAACCTCCCATTAGCGTAGCAGAGAGAGAGAGAGATAGGGCGAGTCACAGGGCCGTATTCTCTCAGGAGAGCCGGGGCCAAAGCTCGCGGAGACTAAGCCGAGCCATTCACTCTCACTCTTTATTCTGGCTGATCATCGGCGTAATTCAAGTTTGAAATATCGACAGAACCGGCCGCGGAATGCCAATAAAATCTCTCGCGAAATGAGCCGCTTAAACGATTTGTAGTTAACGGCGAATTTCCGATTAAACGTACCGGTAGATAATGCTGTGGGAGTAGCCGGAAAATCGAGAGGAAGCCTGATTACGTTACGATTATTATGTTGCGCGTGGAACGACGCGCACGTGTGTGTGTGTGCAAATCGATGATGATTCGGGTTGGATCGGTGTGTGAGAGAGGCTTATTCGGCGTTTCGCTCGTGGAATTAGCCCCGACTGATGCTGCTGTTGCTGCGTAAACTGAATATAAGCTCTTTGCATGGTTGCGTTAATTATTCGGCAAGCTGCGCGGAGGTGCTGTTTTCATCGATTTTTCGTAGAAACAATGAGGTGGCAGCAATGTTGTTGTTGTTGTTGTTGCTGACTGTGAAATACCGCCATTTCTGCGCTTTCCACAACTCGGAGAGATTCATTGATTTGTAATTACGTTTATAATTCGAGGTATTTACAATATTGCGTTTGAGAGGACTGGTCACGGTGGAATTGAGGTTGATTTTAAACAATGAACTCGCATAATGGATTTATAATTGAATTCCGTATTAATTGACTTACACTATGCAATGTTTGTTGCTTGATTATATATATATATATATTTTTTTTAAATATATTAAGCTCAAGTTAAAATTATTATAAATTAAAATTATTGACCCATTGGTAATTTATATAGCTGACTGATTCAATGTAGCTTATTACCGATGGAATTATCAACCTTATTTACGTTCGTATGTCAGTATCTTACGATATTGGCTATAAGCAGAATATAAAAATCGCGGATTTAAAAAAAAACGCGATTAGCATATTTACGACGCATGGCACTGATGATATCGAATATCGATAATAGATTCCTTCATTATCGATATTCTAAGCTGATGCTGCTGTGAAGAATAAGACTGCAATTTTAACAAGAATATAATTTTGTTTAAAGCTGGTTAAAGTTTATTATACAAGTATCAATATTCTAAATATGTTTGTATTTATAAACAAATAATGTTGACTTTTTATAATTATAAACAATTGAATTATTAAATTTATTATGTTCTGTTTCCGATATTAAAAAAGGCTCCTCGTCTAACGAAAGCAAAAAAATAAGAAGCCTGAAAACTCTGCAAGTATTAATACTAATTTATTATTGTTAAACAAATTTTTTGCAATTAATTATACACTTCAAGTTAGCTTTTTGCGCTACTTTTGAGTGTACCAAGCCTTAGAAGACGCAGAAATTCTGTTAAGACACTTTGGAGGACTTTTAAAAAATTCTGAAAATATTCCGAAAATGGTCGCTTTTGTCTACGTCACCGAAATTCCTCTAGAACCGTAGAAATTGTGGCATCAACTGCCCGGCTAGCTCAGTCGGTAGAGCATGAGACTCTTAATCTCAGGGTCGTGGGTTCGAGCCCCACGTTGGGCGATTTTCTTTTGCTCCATAATACTTTACAATACACGCTTCTGTGGTATGCGCATAAGACATACAGCGGAGACACTTACTTTAAAACTATTACTTATATTAACCGTTAGTTTGATTTTCTTTTAATTTCTGATAATCGTCTTGTTGGAATATGCCATAGTGACTGAATACTTGTGGCATGCCTATAACAAAAATGATTCTACGTTCGGAGTTTTGTTTTATAAACTATCTACTAGAAGACCACATACATAGGAGAAGTCTAGATAGCATGCTGAGTGAGAAGGATCCCTCTACATCGGAAGTCCATGAGGGGGTGTCTATTATCACAGACAGTATGGCGCTAGACTTAAGAACATACTTTTGTACAAATGGCTTATGCCAACTACAGCACAAGCGCTCTCATCGCCGAAGCATACAAGAGGAAAAAGAACGCACCAACTGAAACTTTTACTAAAGCTAGTTCAATGTTGATCAGATATTGGCGATAGAAGAGCACAAGAATTTACTGTGTGATCTTACTATTTCTGATTCTAACCTGGTAACGATGTTACCAGGTACTGAGTCGGGATGGCGGATTACACACATACTTGTAGTTTTCAAGTTTTAGATATACGTATTTTTTGTTAATTTTAATTTTTAGTTTATATCGAGCCAGACCAGCGAACAGGGATTTTCCCTCTGCTGGGTTACTTTTTTGTAACGTAATTAATGTGCAATATTAATGTAATCATACTTGTATTGTATATATACTCTGGTAAAATAAATAAATAAATAAAAACAAAACTGTAACTTAAGCATATAGAAGGAGTGGGAAGCTGTATGCGTAAGCCCCATGGCCTTTATTCGACAGCTAGTCTCTGCTAGTCAGACGTACTATAAAGATGTACCTTCCTCATGCATTTTATTAAAGATATTTTATTAAATCTTCAACCGAAGATGTATTTATTTAACACCCATTTTCAATATGTCTTTCTTACAAATATTTATTGCCGACTTTGCATATGCGCAAATCCATATATATTTTTCTTCCCTAGTTCCCGATTCAAGTTTTATACTTTGTTCAATGAAACATATGTAAAAACAATATTGTATTCTGGGAAAATTTCCCGACATAATATATAAAACAGGTTATGTAGTATGTATCTTTATTTCCTGTATAGATTTTACATCTTTTCACAGTATTCACAGTTTTTATAACTTATTTTCATTTTAAATCTAAATTAAAATTACCTTATACATTTTATTTTACAATTTTAACATTTTTACATTCTTTAATTACATTTCTTTATAACTATACATATACTATTTTTACAATGCGTTCTCTTACATTTTACCTTCTTTTTAGGATTTACAAAGCTTGTCATTACAGTACAACTTATACACTTATTTATTTATCAAAGCACATTACACGCGAGCTTATACATTAAGTTATCCATTAACATTTTTTTTTCATGCGCTATTCAGCAAATTCGTCAGTCTTCTAATTCTTGCTCTCACATTTACGTAGATATTTACAAAAATAGTAAAGAAATATCTGAAATTTACCTGTCTCTTTTTAAAATGTTTATCGTCAATTATTCACATATTGTGTTACATTTCGACAATAATATAGTTCAGACTTCGTATATCTTATTATTAGTATATAGTAAACAACACAGTTTAGTCACTGTGTGCTATACGGGCCATATCTTCTTCGCTCAAATATTGAATAATATAATCAAAAATGAGATTGTCCGATTCAACAAATGTCAGAACCCCGCTCAACATGTCTGATACCTTTTGCACCAGATCCTTTCTAGCGACAGCCTTGTCAAAATTATGCTTCAATTTCGAGGCATAAATCGGGTAAAAGGTTACGTAATTGCTACTAGTAAACTCCTTCACGATATGATCATCCTTAACGTAACGTGCCAATTTGTCGCAAGGCTCCACTATAAAATTGTAATATGAAACCACAGTGTTTTCAAACCTGCGATTTTTCATGTCCTTCAGTTCATTCTCACACTCCTTACAAAACTTCGCTATCCTTGGTATAGCCAACCATAACGGGTCGTTCTCTGGAAACATCGGCTCGTTTCTCCTCACGTTCGACTCGGCAACAGCTATAATTATATCTCTCACAGATTCGAATGATTCATCATCCACTGCCTCAGATCTGACAAAGATCAACTTAATAAAATTCTTGACATCGCTGTAATCGTGCTCCATCTCGAAGATCGTCTTTTGGAGAAGTCGGTTATGTTGATGTTTAAACTTTTACTCACTTATGAATATCGTTTCGCTCGAGAACTATGTGCTAGGATAGATGTATACAAATGCTATAGAAGAGCCCAGTGCGTTCAAGTATCAAGCGTCAAGTGTTGACTACACGAATTCTGGATATTGTGGGCCGATTACTACTGTCAGCTGGCTAAAGACTATTTCCCCACTGAATTAATCAGTGTTTGTCTAGACGAAGGGAAAAATTATCTCTTCTACTATTTCTTACCTCTGTTCTTCCGACAGAGACGAATCCTGAATTTTCTGCAGAACAGCCGCTTTAAAGGTTCTGTTTGTTTATTATTATAAATGTTATTTATAATATCTGAATATATAAGTGTTGTGAAATTATCGTAATTATTTAGATTTATACAAATACGTTTGTGCATGTATTATTACTCCTAAATCGTACGTAATTATTAGTTAAATGATGAAAAATACGGCACAAGGTGAACACGTCTATGAAATTCTCCCTATTCTTATAATATCTATTTAAGATGACCATTAAGATTTGTACTTACTGATTTAATTTGTAGCATATGTCTGTTTGCTATACTATATTCAGTTTGCTATACTATATATCAGCATTCAGGCTTTGCATTTAGTTCAGAAGTGTAAACATATTATTGTATTCATAATTCCTCGAAACTCATAATAAATACTCCTAAAACTCCTTATTTATGTTGCTTATTTATTTATTTATTTAAAATCAAAACTAATAACAAAAAATTCCTAAAGACTCCTTATTAATTAATTAAAATGCCTACCGGCTACACAAATGAAAAAAAAAACGTCACTAAACGCATTGTACAGAGTATAGGCGTTCGCGCGCTTATCCTCAATCCGCAGACGCCTTGAATCGCCATCTACCCAGAGAAACCAATCGAGATAAGTGCTTCGTTCGAGAAAAACATTCGTCGAGCTTTCGATTGCTCATTCACTAATCCGAAGCAACTGTAAATTAAAATCCGATGAAAAAGAGCTCAACAAACCAGCCCGACTTTTCTATGTATATATATACACATCGTCGCTTCTCAGCGCAAATTATAAAAGTCGAATTTAAAGCCCCAGCGCGTCTACTCGTACAAAAGAAAAAGCCCTTGTTCTTCTCATCAGCTGTGAAAGGGCTGACACGGCGTCAGCGGCGCGCCGCAAAAAGATGATTCAGACCCCCTCGCAACGGCTTAATTCACCTTATCTCTTACTTAACGCATTAGCCTGGGATCGACCGGCCTATCGGTGGAATCCATCGGACGGGCCGACCGCAATTGCCAATTGAGCCTCGGCGCATAGACCAAGTCGCCCCAAGCCCGAAAAGAATAGGAGGAAGGAAAAGCAGCGGAACAAAAAAAAGGGTCATAACGAAGTGAGCACGTGCAGAGAGAAAGAGCGAACTTTTATCGCACGCTTCCATACGCATGGACGTGTATTAACGCAGAGTCATAGAGGCTGCTGGACACTGATGCAGTATAGCCTCTCGTGGAATTCAAACGAATTAGCTCCCGGGAATATATAGTAGAAGCACGAGTGTCCGCTCCGGGGATCCCAGCAATCATCTAATTATGCGTCGACCCCTCGTTCACTTCGCGGCTGGAGACCGATCTAATTATCCCTTTCTCTCGATCTTCCTGTCTTTCTCGCTCTCTCTCTCTCTCTCTCGCTTTTTCTGCTGCTGCTCTCTTGCGCAGGAATTATATACCGGTAGCCGTCTGTTCTTTTTCTCCTCGATTTTCTGCGCAGTGCAGCACGAGGCTGTCGGTATACCGTCCGCGTCGGGAATACGGACTTTTGATATCGTGCGTATGTAATATGCGGGGGTGGACCGCGCCGTCGACGCGCGTGTGATTAATGACGCAAAAAGATGACGCCGCGAGAGCGTTCATCATTCGCCGCTCGATAAATCGTATTCCGTCCCCCCGCGCGGCTGATGCATATTATATATATGAGGTATTTGATAATGGTAATGGATTTCTTTCTCGTCCAGAGGAATGCGCTAAGAATTTGCATTAGAGCAGCCAGTGAGTCACGTCATACGTATGCACGAGGTCGTGCACCTTTGCGGCTAACGACGTTTATTTCGGACGTCTATATACTTATCTATATTATACACGAACGATTTGCAGCCGCAGCTCTCCTTTACGAGAGAGTCGAAGCGAAGAGCAAAGAGTATATAGTGTTGTTTTTATTTGTCTCTTCGAGCTGTATATATATATATATATATACGGGAGCAGCGATTCTTCATTTACGATCCGCCGTAAATTTAAAATTGCTCGAAACTGCAAGCTGCAGCCGCTGGAATCCTTGCCGTATATATACTCGAAGCAATCGTTCCGAATTGTTTAGCAAACAAATCGATCGCGGCTCTCGCGAGAGTAGCTCGGGAGAACAGAAGGCACGAAGCGAAGTAGTTGGAATGTAGATATATATATATAGTAGGAAAAGGCGCGCAGTATTGCTTTCGCGGTCGAGACAGAGAGAGAATCCCATTCTCCTCTGATGCTTCGCGGCAATTCCGTAGTTCTCTCTCTCTCTTTCTCTACTCGACTTTACGGGCTGCACGCGCGCGTTAAAGGTGCCGCTGAATTACGTTACACTCGTCGCTCTGACCTGGCCAAACGAGTTCTAGTTCGTGTTCCTATTCTGCACTATATATAGATATATATATATACGTGCAGCTCTAAGCGTTGCGGCGAGAGCCACTTTAACTGCAGCGACGCCGTTCACTTATACTCACTGTATATACTCGACTACTACACGCGATCGATGTTATATATAGCTACAGTGGTTTAGTGTGCAGTACGTACGTGAGAGCTTTTTTTTTCACTAGAGCTGGCCGCGGCCAGAAAAATGGGTGGCGGATTATGAGCTGCGGTTAAGTCGGATATTTATGAAGGATAAGATGATAATACCAGGAGGTCAACTTGCGCATGCCATACTTTGTACGTTCGCGTTGGTGCTGCTGCAGTTAGTAGGTTTTAGACGAGGGGGTGTTTTCGGGAATTCATATAGTCTTATTTTTCGAAATTAATTGATTGTTCTCGGCTGTATATGTATAATATACTCGGTAATTGTTATTTATTTTGGTCCCGACGAACTAACTAATTATGTATGTAAAAATAATAGGTTTTTCGAAAATCGAAACTATACTGGATACAATTATGAGGTTCGGATTTATTAAGCCATTATTGCATTTTTGATTGATATAAAAACGATAGTACGGGACTCCGCAAAAATCTACGCTGATTCATCGCACCGATGGGCCAATCACTGTTTACAATAATAAAGGAAATCTTTCACCACGTATAAGAACATACCGTATCGGCGTAGCTGATAACGAGTTCTTTTCTTCTGATAATAGAGCCAGAACCTCATGTTGTATAATATATACAAATATATTCAATCAGAGTTAATTATAAAAACAAACTATATACCACACATCTCCGACAGCTCTTGTTTAATAAATTGCACATGATAAAGCGCACCCCCCCCCCTCCGAAAATTCTTTTTCAAACTACGCGTGTCGCGTTCCCCATAACCGCAACTCCATCACCTTTATCTCGAAGCCTCCCGCGTATATATAAAGCCAGCCCGGATATACATTTCTCTCTGACGGCGTGAGCCGATCGATTCCGCGCGAAAGAAAGTGAAATTTATACGGCCGCGCGCGAAGGAGCGCTTATGTGGCGTAATACACATACATACGCCGTGTCTCTGTGTGTGTGTGTGTGTGTGTGTATGGAGTCACGTGGGTGAATTTGGAACAGCTGCTGAAAGATTTACCGGGAGCTCGTGTGACTGCTGCTCCGCACCTGCATGTACATAGTTTCAATTGTGCGTGTTTTCATCTATGTATATATATATATATATATATATATAGTCTCGCGAAAAGCTTTCGTAGAAACTTGCAATTGTTCCGCGCGTCGTTTGGGACGAAATTCTTGGGAGTATGCGAGGAACTCGTATATGAATGCAATCTCTTTAAAATCGTTAGAGTAAAAAATGACTCGAATCCCGGGAAAATTGAGTCAAACGCGTTCGAGTGAAAAAAATCACTCCAATAAAGTCATTTATCGCTCTGATTAGAGTCATTATTTCACTCAAGCTATTAAAGAGTAAAATCAAAAACATAATCTCACTTTTGGGAATATAAGTCTAGTCGAGTCAAAAATGACTTTATTGGAGTGAAATTCTTACTGAAGATAAAGAGCGACCCAATTTCGGCGGAATTTAGAGTGATTTTAGAGAGATGCTTCTTGTATGATCTTGAAAATATCCTTCGGTATTTTTGCACTTCCATTTCCCTCATCTAACCTATAGTTAACTGTACTTACATTTGACAATGATTACCTCCTTATATATAGACTGCAGCATCTGAAATCGTTGTCAAAGCTAGTTTCCCGCGTTATTTAGAGCGAAACTCGAGACTATGAAGGCCGGGAGAAGCTTGACTTTATTTTAAAATTATGCTCGAGGCTGGCTTACATTATGCAAAGAAGAAGCGTCTCTCGGGTATGAAATATACGTTTGCCGCGGGGAAGCCGATCGGAGGAAACGAAAATACCATAATATACTCTATATACACTTGTTCGAATCTTCATAACTCAATAATTCCCACCCGCACGCCGGCGACTTTTCGGCTCTAATTACACTCGTCTATATACGCTTCTTATGAATTTCGATCGCGGAAATAAATCAAGCGCTTTTGTATAATATGTGCCCGGTCGAAATTAAACATCATCGATATAATTTATCCGAGATTCCTACACGCGCTTGGCATCGGCAAAATCCCCCTATTTTTTAAGACACAGCCGCTAATAGATGCCGGGCCCCTAATTGCCCGGCGAAAAATTCTAGATGCTCGACACGTTTCTCATAAAGGGAGGAAGTTCCCCTCTCTCGCATCTTTCCCCTCAAACCTGCGCATATATATATATATATATATATAGAGATACAGCCTCTCGATTTCAAAGTTGAAATTCCCGCCACAGGAATTCGCGAAAAATATCCGCTGCGACAATATCGCATGGTGTAGTACGTAGTGGTACACAGGCAGTAGTGGAAGGGATTTTTCGGCTCCGGAGAAAGATCAAAGCAGTGTGCCGCTGCGAGACGCGGGAAAATAGAATTTTTCCTCGGAAAGAGGAACTCGAGTCCCCGAGGGAGTCGCTCATCACGCTGTCCTGTCGCGTGTAGAGCAAAGGTAAGGAGCGTGTAGGTAAAGAAAGAAGGCGCAGGGAGGAAATTACGAGAGGAAGCCGCTCTTCCTACCAGATCACGTTCTGCAAATCCCGGCCTTAAATAAGCCGCTTCAGCTCGTCGTCGACGTCGTCGTAGTCGCGGATTAACGCGGCCCGAATGATTCACGAACCTTTTTTCCTCTCTCACTGATGCTTCGTTTTCTTCGCAGGGGGATTTTGGCTTAATTTTTTACTAGTTTGGCTTTGCTGAATTTAATCAGTGCGCCGTGGCTCTCGATACACTGCGCTTCAGTATAGTGTAGAGCGTAATTTTAAATTTCCCGGGGTGATAGCACCGCGAAATCGATTCCGGACCGTGCAGACATACATGCCGCGATGCTCCGCAATATATGCCTTACACGTGTGTTGAGAGTATATAGCCTAATATATATTGCCAAACCGAGTATTGGCCAGATTCGGCTCTAATATATGTATGTATACTCGAGCGCACTAGAGCATACCTTCACGGTAATCCAATTATCTAACATGTGTGTATATATAGGTTGGCATAATTAATTCACCGGAAACGTCTGTCATAAACAATTTTCCGAGTCATCATCCCTCTGAGAAACAATATTTCCAGGAAAATTCGAAATTGAAACGAAAGTAAAAAGAGAAATCAAGCCACGCGCGCGACCTTTAAAACAGCCACCGTCATCCCAAAAGATCAAGTCCCATAGGCGAAACCCCGTATAGGTGCTCGCCCTCCTAATCCGTATATATCCCTGGCAACTTTGCGCGACACTCGTCGTCTTTTCCAAAATCGATCCCCTACGGAGCGAACCGCGCCCTCTTTGTGTGTGTGTGTGTGTGTGTGTGTGTGTGTTTGGCCGAAAAGTTATCGCGGCTGCAAACTTTCTGCCATTTTTCAGTCCTCCGCGCGCCCACCTCCGCGAATCAATGCTGTGGAGCGAGAGCGAGATTTCGCGTCTCTGATGTATGTATATATATATATATATATATATATATATATATATATATATATATATATATATATATATATATATATAGTACTTTTCTTCACGGGGCTGTGAATTATTACGAGCTTAGTATATTTCTTTTTATATTAAAACGTTTAATCGGCCTATGTTATAAGTGCAGCGGCGTATGCTGATCTGCGTTGAAATTGTTTTCGTAATTCGCGCGCGCGGGAATTTTAAATTCAACGAGCTTGCGGTGCATAATAATCATGCGCGCGCTCTTATATAACGACGAACTCAGCATACAACTGAGTTGTTTAAGAAAAAAAAACTTGTTTTCTTTTCGCTCACCCTCTAAATTCGAAAGCAAGCTCGCTTTATGCAACAATCTATAAATCGATATATATATACACAACAAGTTCCGCGTTTTAATGCGGAAATGGGCGATACCCCTTTGTGTGTACATACATACATGGGAAAGCATTAAATAATCGGATTCGCCGATAGCCGAGAGGATGTGCGAACAACACTTTTTCACGTAAAATATCCGTCGTAGAAAACAATGCTCGCGCGTATGTATACAGCATCCGCGCGGATGAATAGCGAATTCAGAGAGAAAAAAATACGCGCGCGCGCGCGTAAATTCAAGGTTATAGATTGCCCAGTGCGCAATTGCCTACGTTGCGTATTTTCGAGCGGTTCATGCATATACACATATATACACACAAACTACAGTAGCTCAGCAGACTATCCACTGCAATCTCGTGTGTGTCGAAAGGTTATATACACGTATACATCAGGGGGTGTATGTAGCCCCCTCGAGTTCATGCTCTGCGCTCGGCTGCTCTTCGAGAGGGACGCGGCTATTCACTCGGAGGCAGAGGCCAACCCTTTACTTCACTGAGTAGAGGTACTTCCTTGCGAGGGTGAGTACAGTACAGCCTCCGCTTATTAGCCGGGCGCTGCCCTTTTCACGTCGGCGTGTGTGTGTGTGTGTGTGTTTGTGGGCGCGATGCGCTATACGTATACCCAGTTTCTTGCATAAAGTGCAAAAACGACGTTTACTGCGAATCTCTTCTGCGGAATTAATTAATAGAGATTGTTATTATTTTTTTAGGAATTTCGCAAAGAGCTTGAGAGAGTGAGAGAGATTCTACACTGTCGTTTTACAGCAAGCTTGTATAAAGCTGCTGTTTTAGCTAAGCTCGGCGTTGCGCTTGTTATTTTATGAAAAGCACCGCGGGAAAACGGGCTGCATTAGCTTTTTGCCAAAGGGGGAGATTACTCCGAGTACATGCACAGCTAAGGTTTTTTCAATTAGCTACTTTAATACAGTCCGTCATTTCGCAGACGAAAATAAACAAACTATATAGCTATAAATAGCGTCTTCGTTGCATAATTCAATCTGGATAATTACATTTACGAATTACACGCATTTCGATAAACACACATAATCGATATATACAGCGGCTCTCTCTACACGATTCATCATACTTATTAATAACGACGAGAGTCGAAAAAAAGCTCTCTCACGATAATAGATGGAAAGTCAGGCTGCATGAGAGTGTACCACCCTCGGCATTTTTTTCTCTCTCCCCGTCAGCCAGCCGAATGACAAACAGTCCGGTTGACGCGCCGGCGCGATCGCCCCGGGTATATATAATATATATATATATATACATTTTCCGTCTCGCAGCATCTCCGCAACGCCGTATAATTAATTAACATTGAAGAGCTAGCCTCGCGTGCATACACACATAGAGTCGCTCGATAATAATAACACATACATGTTACATACATTCATCTATATATAACCTCGATCGGTCGCCCTCTCGTTGATCGTGTGCATATCACCTATAATACACAGTGTATATAGGGTACACGTGCGAAACACACATACACACCCGCGCGGAGTCGCCTCCTTTTCGACGTTGTTTATTTTCCAGGGCTATTTTCGAAGCCGCTGCTGCTTTTTGCCAAGGACGCGATCTTTTTTGCCGTCGTTCTGTGTCGATGTATAATAATGACGTTATATACACTCGAGAGGTACGCGCCTAAAATAAAGCGCAGAAGCTTTGTGTATACGATAACGGGCAAGTTTGTATCGGATATGCCGGACGGACTTTTCAAGTATATACGTATACACTATATAACACTTTCCTCGCTTTTGCTCCAGTTTGACGAGCCGCGGCGGCGCTTTGTCTTTGCGGAGCGAAGAATCTTTTGCATCTCTGATGCTTTTAACGTCGGACGAGAAAGTTCGCGCCCGATACCGAACTTTCCTGTTAGCCCGGCTGTTTTAGAATTAGAGGAAGTTCCACTGTTTTTTATAAGATGCATACGTTATTACAAACTTTTCTTCTCTCTCCGCTCGAACAACGCGTACAATTTATATAATTTGATACATCACGATTCTAACCTAAAGCATCTACTTAAAATAGCAGACTGTACAGCGAGGAGCTTGCACAAGCTCATTAAATAATTTTTTTACTCGCCGGGCGACATCTGGCGCAGTCTCGTATATATATAAAAAGCTCCTTGCTCGATAAATGTGTGCCACTATACGTTTGTATATATATATGTGGGGACGAAAAGACGCTTTTTAAAAATAGACTCCGATACAAGGGTTCGGTCTATATCGAATTCCGCAAGTTAGAGCTTTAATAATGCGTCCTCGTCGCGTCGTTCGATCTTCGAGGAAGAAAGAGCTGATGCGCTCCCTACTGTTGTGTGTGGCGAGTCGAATGATAGAAAAGCGAGGGATGTGTGCGGGGGATATATATCTAGTGGAGTCTCTTGATCGGCTGTGGTGTAAAGTGACGTGGAGGGACGTCGCTGGGGATTTGGGCGGTATGAAAATTTTAGTATTAATTAAAATGATATTCTATGCACTTTAGCCGAGTGTCTTTATGGAAAAGTCATTATTTATAGAATGATTATTTTGATGCCTCTTTTAATCATAGATTTTTTTTTACAGTAGTCTATGCATAGTGTCAAAAATAGCTGTGAAATTCGAGTGGACAATTTTGACTTTTCTGCTTGTGTGAGCTTGAACGATTTATCATTCCAGGATGGGCAAAACAACGAATACTTATAGTCATTTTTGCGCGGTGCAGACTAGCGTATCGTTTGTTATTTCATCGACTGTGCGGTGTAAAGTGACGTAGATTAAGACGCTGAGGATTTGAGGTGCATGAAAATGTCAGTATTAATTAAAAGTAATATCTCATGCACTTTAGTCGAGTGTCTATAAGAAACTCATTTTTTAGATCTAATGATTCTTTTATCGATATTGACTCAAGTTAATGGATTAGTTAAATGAAAATTCTATGTTAAAATTTTATTTTCTCTACATTAACACTTCTTTGCTAACAAGCTACTATATCATACGCATATATTAAGCACTTTTTCATCAAATGCAAGTCATATATAGTTTCAAAACTATACACACCACAATTTCCATGCTCTCCCAAGAGTACGTGAAAAAATATCCATAACGACACCTCCTGGATGTCGATCCTCCAGCACAAAGGAAATAAAAAATGCCTCATTTAATTGACGCTTTCACGACTCCACGCTCCCCCTCATTCTGTTAATACAGCCGGCCTTCAGCCATCAAGCAACATATATACACACACATATATATATATATATATATATATATATATATATATATATATATATATATATATATATATATATATATATAAAATAAAAGACAGCTCTCTCGCGCCATAAAATTAAAAGATTAAAGCCCCGCGACAAAGCCCTCGTCCGCGCGAGTAGGAAATAAAACTTCCAAGACGACGACGTAGCGGTAGCAGCCTCCCCCAGAGCGATAAATTAGGAATTGGATAACCGCGGCGTCGCCGGAACTCCTGTGGGACACCGCGAGGATCGCGTGACGCGCCCACGGAAAATTGCGTCTGCTATGCAGGATTAGGCGCTGGCGTGCCCGGACCACCGCGATAAGGCCATCGATTGCTCTATGCCCTGTATATATATATATATATATATATATACCAGTCGCTATCGTAGGTGTGTATGTGTATACGTATATACTGTGTACGTGTGTACCTCGGGATTCCGGCTTATTTCGCTTTAAGTGATTTCCAGGTATACGTGTATACTATATACTCAGCTGCGGCTTGCTGGACGTGGGCAGCTATCACGCATGTGTCCTGAATTACGGGTTATATAATGCATAATGAGGGAGGATGATTCAGAAAAGTTTTTCTTTCGACAAAGTTTATATACGCGTGTGTATATTTATTATGCAGTGGGAAAACATGATACATGTAACAAAGTTTTGATTCACCGAGCTATATATATATATATATATCCAGCTCGTATTATGGCAGTATATGAATCAAAGTGGAAGAAGTAAATAAACGTTCGTACCGCAATCGATTTACTGCGCTTGGTCAGTTTGGAGCTAACGGTTATTATAAGAGTTGCAAAAAAAATTTACTCCGTACTCTCCTCTCCCTCTCACTCTCTCTCTCTCTTGTACTGAAGTAAAACTAATCAAAAGATTTAATGATAACAAAAAAACAAGAATCGTTCGATCGCCCTGAAAACTTCTGATAATAAATCCATATACGATAACAGTATACCAGTATCTCATAACGAGCCATATAAAAATACGAGCTTTGCGCAATCTCTCACGAAAGCTCAATTTCCGAACTCTCCCCACCCAAAAAGCACACAGCCTCTATAGTATAATACACCCAAGAACTAAATCATTAAAGCCGGGCATAGCTCCTTGACGAGGTGCTATCGCATCCTCGCCTCTCATCCTCTATATATATATAATACATAAACGCGGCCAAACGACTAACGCTCTCGTCTTGACGCTCGCTAAACGCGTCTTGAAAAATTAACCAACATCTCTACGCCCCCGCACACCGATGCTCGCTAATAAAGTACACGCGTGCGTGCGGGAGGCGGTTATCATTGTATATATATATATATATACATGTGGGGCGCTGAATTTCGCGCAGGTGCGCGTCTCGTAAGGGAAAGTGCCGGGAGATAACGGCGAATAACGCGCGTATACATAGTGCGTACTATAATATATATAGGTGTACATACGCACACGCCTCTCCCCGGGCGCCATTAGTTTACGGTCCCCAAGGGCGGAGGGCCGAGTGCGCCGAGGGACGTTCTACCCTCTCTCCACTCTTCTCTTCGTGCGATGCGTTACTTTCTCGCTCGCGCACTGCCAAAGTTATAATTGCTATATGTAGCGTAGTTGGCTATGGGAGATGCGAATTCGAGCCTCGTTTTTACGACGAGGGGCTTCCTGCAAGTTCACGATTTTTCATTGGGCCTGTGTAGCCGCGAGAGACATGTATTATACGCGTGTGGGAATTTTGAGATAGTTATTAAAGCGAGCTACGATTGAATTGTCAAACTGATTTTCCTGATTAAATTGGTTTTACGAAGAGTTCGTGCGTTGATGAACGTACACGTACATTACAAAAGTTAACGAGAATTTAATCATATTAAAATCCACCCGTGAGCTTTTGCTCGTCCGTTAAATTGTATATATATATACCATATATATAAGGCGTCAGAAACGTGTTTATGTACATATTATTATAGCGAGAGTATACGCATTCAATGAGTCGTATTAACGGCTTTTAAAAGCAGTAACGTGCGTTGTTATTATAATAATAATAATACACCGTCGACATTATTACAGTAATGAAAGTCCATAAAGAAAAGTAATGTGTAGTATGTACTCCTCTCGTCGGGATATAAAAAAAGAAAATGTATCAACCTTATTGAGACTATTCAGCACGTATAGCTTTAATCTTTCCCTCTAAGCTCTGCAGCCGGAAATCCGATCATTACTTTTCTCTACCTGGCGCGCTACGAGTATGGCGCAATTTCTCGACACTCCCCCTATAATCGTCTACTCGTATCGAGGTTTTATCTCTTGGAATCCGCGCCTCGCTAGTCTTACTCGCTGCACGGCAGCTCTTTTTTACGACACGACGCTTTTCCTTTTCCTTTTTATTACCACTACTCACTTTGTAGGCAAAGCCGCGTGATACACGGCATTTTCCCCTCAATACGTACGTGTGTACTATACCTCATCTCGCCCGGACCGAATCAGCATTCGCATCGGCAGATTTCCGCCCGCGGGCCCCTTTTTTCCGGCCGAGTTTCAATCGGTTATATCCGCGAGAGAGTCTCGGCGTCAGCTGCGAAAAAAGCCCGAGCGACGATAAGCGGGGCTGCAGACGTGTACGTTCATATACGTATACGAGAGAGAACGAGAGGAGGCATCGATTTTCATCAGTGCTACGCAGAGAGAAAGAGAACGGGCAGGATTTCGCGACGCTGCAGCGAAATTCGCGTCATGAAATATCACGCGGTTTAATCAGCGGGATTGCCCGCTGTTTATTCTTCGCGGCTGGCGATATAAAGTTCCGAGTTTAATTATACGAAATTTTCTTTTCTCTTTTCTTTCGTTCTCGTGTCGGGAGTTCGCGCGACGTGCGAGATGTATGGATGAGTATCGCGGCTTTATTAGCACCTCTCTGATATTCAATTCCTCTCTGCTGCAGAATTTCCGCGAGTCCAAGAGCGCCGAGAGAAGCAGAGGAAACTTCCGGCCGGCAATGAGACGGCTTATCGCGTTTGCGAGTTTCTCTCTCTTACTCTTCTGAAAAAGTCCTGCTCGCGCGCACCGTTTCTTTTTACGACGGTGTGAGGGAGCCGGATGAAACTACTTCGGTGTCCCGTAATTTAGTATTCAAGAAAAATTTTCCAATATCGAGAGAGAGAGAGAGAGAGAGAGAGAGTGCTGAGAACGAGTAACAACCACGGAAATGAAAAACTTTGCTTAACTTGTACATTGAACTTTACTAGCGCTCGCGCGCGAAGCTCTAACGAATAGTCCTTGCGTTGTACAGACTTGTACGTCATCTTATCGAATCACGCGTTTAAGGCAATATGGTATTCCTGGAGTCTCTGCAACCACAGACGCCAGTAGAGCTGCAGCGATTCTTCGCTGACTTCGTGGACCTTTGCTGGATCTCCATTGGTGTAGGCCACTACGATTAATCCTTTTTTGATCTAAAAAAATGCAATAAACATTCGCGTTAATTCAAACGCGTTCATTTGATTGTTAATAATTCTAATACCTGAAATGGATATTTCAAATCAGCGTTCAGAGCTCCAATGTAAGAAGCCAGTTGAAGAGGAGCATCGTATGTCGAGCTGAGAGTGTTCTTTACTTTATCTGATTTTTTCCAATCGATACAGCATAAATTACCCCTTGAAAAATAGGAATATAATAAATGCTAATACAAGAAAATATTTTATGAGGTTTGCAGGGACATCTATGTTTCTACATGGAAGTTGGAAAACAATCGATGAGATCAATTTCTACTTTACCTATAAACAGCAACGCAGTCTACAATTCCTCTGTACAAAAGTGTTGGATGAATGACATGTGATTCAATTGCTCGAACTTCATCGACACTATCAAATACATTGTTGAGACTTTGAAATGCATTTTTAACTCTTTCAGGTACTTCGTAAGGTTTATCGGTGAGCCTACTCATGATTGACGAGTGCAAAAGTTTTCCATCCGAGAGAAGTTCTGAAAATATGAAGAATCATTCGATATTTATTTTTCAATAGCATTATAAGTAGAAATCAAATTAATATCAGTACCCGCATGATAAAGTTCAAATCCTCTTTCACCCAGTTTTTCAATCATGTTCATTTTCCACTTTTCAAGTATCGCCTTAGCCTCCTCCGACATTGTAGCTGATAATATTCTTGTTACACTGGGATATCTCAAGCAAGACCTTTCTTCCATCGCTGATAATGAAATAATTTTAGACTCACTGGACCACTTATCGTCTGGACTCTTGTACGTTTCTGCAATAGGGAATTCCAATAATTTTTGTATCACAGTCGGCGAAAGCAAAGAACTCTTTTTGTTTTCACTGGATTTTTGATTCGCAACAATTTTATTTACACTATCCTCTTTCAGAGTTGCTTTACTGTTTAAATTTTCAGTCGTTTGTACCCTCTGCAACTTATCGTAACTTACTGTCGAATCAGTGTGAACAGTTTGATTTTGTTGAGGAACTGTCAGTGGTTTTGACGGAGTAATTTTTTTCAAACCTGTTGACAGTCCAGAATTTTGCATTTTCAACATCCAAGCCAATTCCGAATCGTTATCCGACGCTTTGGGTATCTTTGCCATGCCATCCTTTCTAATGCGTTTCAATTTTTCTTGTTTTGTTTCCACAACTTTGCCGAAGAGAAGCTTCTCCACGTACATGAGAGATTTCATTTTTTCGCCTTTGGAATTCGTTTTGCTTCTCTGAGTTTGCAATTGAAAGACACATTTTGAATGTTCGATTAGGCGCGCCACGAGCGCGGATTCGCGCGCGTTTTGCCGAAACATAACCTCAATTTTTCTGTCACGTACTTATATACAACCACAAGATTTCTCTGCTACCATATAGAATCTCATCGATGAAAGAAGTTAAATAATTTGTTCACGGGATAATCATTGTTACAACAACAATAATAATCTGGTTGAAACTTATGGCACCATCGACTCTTAGATATTCGTACATTAGTATCCTGAATCGAACAGCTGACTCGATGCTCCACGCGGAGTAGGCACAAAGAGCCGCCTGGCGATGATTTTCTTCAACTTTGATATAAGTACCAAAACGTTTCTCATACCTACAGTTATACGTGTAAACAAATGTAAATTTAATGTGTTTTTTAAAACTTTTTCTAGGCTCTATCTCCAGTTTAAACATTTGGATAACGCTATTATTAATAAAAAAAAAAACGGCAAATTGAAAGAATCAGCTCTAAAAGGGTTCAAAATCACCCTATCAGCGTTACACACACACGTATATATATCTATATATCGTCATGACACTCGCGATTAAGTTGCGCAGGAGGCCTTAAATTGCGCCAAAGTATTACACGTATAAGTAAGTATAGAGTTTTGTTACGCATATTAAAAAAAAAAAAAAGAAAGCTCGTGCGGGGGGAGATAACGGAAGTATCTAAATTATTGCGCAAGATGAATGACAAGGTAACAAAATAGCCCAGGTGTCCTCTTACGCGTCGAATGTCCCGCCTCGTTGTTCGCGAAACGCGAGAGCCGTCGTTCGCGCTTTATATATATATACATACATACGTATACAGCTATATTCCCTCGGATTATTCGCGAGGCTAATTAGCATCGGCTTAATATTCGCGCGTATAAGCGACGATTTCGTTAAGGCGGTTATTATATACCGGGTATAGCTTGTTAGAATAATTTGACGTTTGACGAGCTGCTACTCGGAGGGTGCGAAGCTTATTATTTCGTCTCGGATTTTCTGTGAACTGGTCGTGTAAACGTTATCGATCGTCGTTGCTTATATATACTGAAAAAGTTGTATTTGTTTTGCATACACGAGTACATAAGATACAACTTTATTCGTAATTGCAGTTTAGCCTAATCCGCGAGCGCAATGATTATCGAGATTCGATTACATATGTATAGACGCGCGTAGAGCAGAACTTGATGGTCTCGTTTTATTATAAATCTCTGCGCGTATCGTGAGAACACTTTGTTCGTTTATATTAAGTAGTCAATTTGAATCAGTGTATCGAATAAATTTCTTTTCTAATATCTCACTGTGTGTTCTCGCCGCTCGATTTTATTAGATTATAATATCGGCTTTTTATATCTATATATACTGCACGAGTATATATACATGAATACACATGCGGCGTGTGTACCGTATACCCAATTAAGTAAATAAATTTAAAATAGCGCAGCGATTTCATCGATTGATTGATTTTTATAGATCACACCTTGAACTTTTAATGGGAATTTTCAAACGCACACACACGATGTCGTTATATTTATATATACATATAAATGCGTACGCACTGCCCGCGTTCTTTACATAATATAAATATTTATGCAACTTGTTCGTGTAAAAAAGAAGCGTTATATACGTATGAATTTTCAAAACGAATAATATAAAAATATAACATCAAAATCGTGTATTTTATATATAGGTTTACGGAATATTAGTTATATGATACAAATTATTAACGCGGCAGTTTTTCCTCGCAAAAAACAAAAGAAAGGCGAATAATTTTCCCCGATGGAAAACCCATCGATCTGAATCGCAATCAATGCCGAGCTGTCCCTATCGGTCTTATCTGTCCAACGAACATATACGCGCGCGGCTGCGGAGTTGTTTCAATTAAACATGGACTTTGACAATTCGGAGGCATATAATTGCTGCTGATTTACGGCCTTCGCTATTTTTAACAATGACATTACGAAACACACACGTGCGGAATATTGCGAAAATTGAAAACAAGCCCGCCTATAATTCTAAAATCCCTATATATATACTTTTTTTTCATTATATACACTGCACACACCAATAAACGTTTCTTCCTTGACCCGCCGTTATCTACATAACACACGTTCGCCCGAATCCGCAGCAAGTGTCCTCTATCTCTTACGAAATAAAAGCGAGTATATAATATATATATATATATATATATATATACATCGATACATTGTAAAGTGTAATTTCGATCGGGGATAATAATGGCTCTCGCGCCGCGCGCGAGGGTCAGATAAATTTACCAACGGCTTTTCCATCGGAATCAGAAACAGTCCAGGCCGTATAATAGATCTCCGTCAGAGCCGGACGTAAACGCGATCTCGTAATTTATATATCTCCTTGATGCACCGCCTATATTCCTTATATATATATATATATATATATATATTTGTATTTCTACCACGACTCGTATGTATCCCGATACAATTTTCTCTCGAATAAGGGACACAGGACTAGATCTAAGCTATGGTCTCGGTAAAAACCGTAGAAAAAGAATGTCGAACGCTCGCGAAGGACGCGCGCGCGCGCGCGCGTTCTTTCACAAGTCAAATTTAGTAGGAGCTGCGTCGAGGCAGACGTTATTGCCATTAACGAGGCTGCTCGTGTACAGCGTTGCGCGACACAGAGGGAGAGATAAAAAAAACGGCCCGATTGTTGTACGGATGGACCGACCTTTCAGTACAGTATAGTAGGAGGGAATTAACTGCGTGCTCTAAATTTCTTTAACCGAGCAACCTCCACTCGGGACATATGCTCTTTTTTACTCCTTTATATATACGTGTGCGTATATACGCAAGGAGATGACTTTATATTCGCTACTGCAGGGTTGGATCCCTTTGATACACGTGTATGTGTATCTTCGAGAAAATCGTTCTGTAAATTAGAGTTAGGAGAGTCGTAGCCGGTTTTTGTAATGCTCTGTATATATAAATCGTCGAAAGTGCGCTGCGAATTCGCCGCGCGTTTTTCAACTATATACATCTGTGATAATAGAACAAGGCAAACTAAAGCGCGGGTAATTAATCGCATTGTCGAACGACAGCCGTTAAGAGTAATTAGCTCGGAAAATTGTCAGCGGTAAATCACTCGGTCGTGCAAAAAAAAAAGAAGAAAATAAACGCAGTAGCTGATGTAGTTTATGACGGGAGTTCATCGAATTGATTACGCAGAGACGAAACCCGAGATTTTTCGACGATGTAACGGACGCAAGCGATCAATTAACGCGGATCTGGGCTCGAGCCCCTCGTCGCGCCTCGCTAAAGCTGCAGTGCATATATATATATATATATATATATATATATATATATGTATGTATAGCGACACCTGCGTAAGCCAGTATATATGCACTATACTTAGATCCGGACAAAAGACGCAATTGGGGGATTCCCCAAGGGGCTCGTCAATCGAGCCTCATCTCCCGCGAGAGCTGCGGTTTCCCCGCGTGTATTATACATATATCTATATATCCACTTTTTTACTTACCGATCGAAGGGCAGCGTAAACAAAGCTGTGTATCGGGATATACGTGTAGCCGAAAAACAAAAAATCGGTTGGGCATTAGAAAGGAACGTGTGGGAGCGTTGTGGATTTTTTTGTAGAAATCGGCGCGCGGGGGGCGATATCCGAGCGTCAGCGCGAGAAAGAGAGAGAAAGACGAGGGAGAAAGAAGGTATACGTGTACCGAGAGCACGTACGAGAGAGAGACTTGTAGGTATATAAGCTGGGCGTGACGGCTGCTGACTGCATCAGTTAGATCTCGACTATTCCGACTGAATCGATCCTTTGGCTACTATCACAGACTCCTTCGACGCTTCGAGCTTCTTATCAACATGAAGACCATCGTGAGTATATAAGTATATAAGCGTGTGTATGAGATAGAGAGAGAGGTTGTTTTTGAATTTACGAGATGAACGTTTTTTGGTCTCGTTATATTGCTTTTTTTCGTATTTTCATTGTAACAAAAAATTCAATTGTTCAATGCAAAAAGTGATGTAAGAATAAGTTCAAACGTCGATTGGTCTATGCTACAATAATAATAAAAGCGTAGATCGGAAGCTCCAAGGTATATACAGAGCTGAGCAATTTGCATTTAATTTTAATTTGCGCATCAGATCCTAATTGCCATCATCGCCGCTGTGGCTTCGCCCATCTACGCCGAAGAGGCTCTCGAGCCCAAGAAGCAAGAAAAGAGAGGACTCCTTGGCCTGGGATACGGCGGTTATTACTCCGGCCTCGGCGTCCACGGACTCGGCGGTTATGGAGGTAAAACACGAACGTCGAAAATCATTTTCCGCGTTATCTCAACTACACTTGTGTCTTCTTATCTTCGATACGTGAATTTGATTTGCGTATAAAATCTATGCTACAAATTTGAAAAATTGAACGGTGCAATATTTTAGAAAGCCCGCTGTCTATATCATCGACGCGCCGATTTATCCCGTAGAAAGGCCGATTTCAAGCAAAAAGCTCGCGCGCTAACGATCGGCAACGATGTAAAAAGATTGTTATCTAAATTTATCATAATCCATTATTACCATTGTTGCATAAATCACAAATCGGTAAAAAGCCGGGCCGCAGTAAACAGACTTTAATAATCGGTTAAATCGTTCCCCCCATAGAAAATCGATCGATAAAACGCGCCTCGCTAAAACAATACACCGTTTACCGACATTGAGCTCCATTAGCTATACAACGTCCACAAATCGCATCAGGAATTCCTACGCAACATCTCGCGCATCGGATAAATATCCAGCTTTTTTTCACACAATAGGCGCGTATCGATCCGATTGCGCAAATCGTCGAACAAGAAAACTCCATCAGCCGCGAGCGAATAACAAATATCCATATATACACATCGAAATGACGATTACAGGCTACGGACATCTCGCCTCTCCCTCGGTCGTCTCCCACGGAGTTCTGCCGGCCTACTCGCACGCTTCCTACGGAGGACACCTCGGCGGTTACCACGCGGCTGCTCCGGTCTATTCCGCACCTCTGCGTCTTGGAGCCTACAGTGGCTACAGTGGCGTTGGACTGGGACATGGACTTGGATTGGGACATGGTTACAACTATCTGGGACACAACGTCTGGTGATCTGGAGGATGGCATCGAGATGACACGGGGATACCGCAGGGATGAGATTACTGTCTCTGAAGACGCTTATTTGTACTTTTAATGATTATTTCTTTATTTTTTTCTACTTTTTTCGATTCGAGAGCAATTTGACATTGTTTTTTTTTTTAATGTAAACCGTGTGCGGCTGTACGGATTAGTTCCTTGATTTATTCAGACTTTTCTGAGATTATTGTCAAGTATTGTGAACATTTTTCTGAATAAAGATTCTTTCCTTTTGAAACAATGCTATTACACTGTCTGTTTTCCTCGTGTACTACGTATCGACGCTGCGAATGCGGCTTATATAAAATGCAATAGTCTCGCGCGATTTATTGCATTACATGGATCGAAGCGAAGAACGATGTAAAAATGAAATCACGTTTTGGCTTGAAAAAAATTTATGCTACCTCCTACAAGTTTAATTCGCTCAATAAATTGAAAAGTTAAGCAAAGAAGTTTTATACCTTACGATATTGCTATTACGAAGCCATTATTCTTGTACAGAAACGTGCAGGTGCCGGTATTATATAGAGCAGAGCTTACGTAACTGGGAAAATTTAATAAATTACGACATTTTTATCGTCCACTTGCTTACGATACACTTACGGCGATGCAAGCGATAATCAGGTAATTTTTAGTTAAAAAAATTTCATTTGGTTTCTCACCTTTTCGCAATGATGCAGGATCAATGTGTAAATGGAACAATCGAGTTCTTTTTCAGCTCTACTTCTCACGAGACAGAATATAAAAATTGTCCGTGTGTAGTCTCATTCGCTTCGTTTAAAAATAAGCACACAATTATGAATTTGAAAAAAAAGAAGCGTAAGCAATGTCGAAAAGTTAGATTTCTACTTTATCGAAAGTTACCGACCGGTAAGTACAATATTCTAGTATACCGACGCAAGGAAAGTAGATCAGTTCTGCTTGAGATCGCGTTGAGAGAAAATGTTGTGATTTTGTGCAGCGAAAATTGCTGCTTATTTATTTTTACTTATAGTTTTAATTAGAGTAAATAACAAAGTCGAAACAATGAATATTATTGCTAGAAGTATCGGAAGTTTAGCGAAAATATGGCTTGGTAGGACTGTCGAAGGTAATTTGTGCTATTAAAATGCTTATTTAGCAGCGGTGACATAACCTCTGAATTTATTGTTGGATTAGATTTCATTATTGTGTATTAAAAATTTGAATCAATGACACGATATTTTCAATAATTTTTATTGCAGGCAATTCCTTAGCGTTGGCTAAACGAACTTTCACAAATTTTCCAGTGGCTAATGGTAATCGGTGCACATTATAAACATTGAATAAAAAATAACAGTCTCTGTCTTTTACTAATGTAAGATAATACTTTTCATTTTAGGAAGTATTTTAGCAACAGCCAGGAAATATATGGAAAACTCTATGCTAGGTAAATGTTAGTTATTCATTGGCTTTACAACATCTTATTCGCAGTAGGGTTACAAAGATGAAATTGAAGCAGTAAGCAATACTTTTTTTATCGGTTTTCACTGAAAAAGTTATGGTAATGTACGCTTAAAGTTTGCATTCGTATCATGTGAGTATCACAGTGTTTACTCAATAGGATATTTCAAATTTTTAATTGATTTATTATGATTCCAAGGTGTTGATCATTCAAGAATGACATTATTTTCAACAAGTTTCGTAAAATCCACATTCATCCTTACAAATATGCGGTTTGCCTAAATACATCTAAAAACTAAGCGAAAAACACGATCCGGCAATGACACAGCACTAAAGACAACAGCCGTTTAAATAGCTACTCCGCGCAACGATAAAATTTCGCGCAAGAAAAGCATTTCCGAAAACCTTCTCTCTCTCTCTCTCTCTCTCAATCTCCATTCACCTCCGATCATCGGGTCGGTCGAGCTCGCGTCACTGCACTCGTGACCCATTTCCCCAAAATCTCTGCTCGTGCTTATAATATACGCAAAGTGTTCTCCTCTTTCAGCTTAAAAACGTGCGCGTATTTTTCCTAAAGAGCCGCAGGCCAACCCTCGCGCGTTTCGAGTTTCATCGCGCGACGCCCGATCCATACAGGCCGATGCGTATCTCGGGATCCGTGCGAAAGGGTGCAAAGCCGGCCTTTCTCTTTCTCTCCTTCCCCTTTCGACAAAAGCCTCTCTCGGACGATTCTATTTTTCTCCGAGCGCGGACGCTGCGGCGAAAACGCCGGACCCGAGGCCCTCACCTCTTTCTCTGCGGTGCTTGTATAGGAACGAACGCAAAAAAGGCCAAGTGTATATATATTGAGGAGCGTGGAAATGCGTGGGATACGGACGTCGCATAGGAGAAAATCGGTAGGGGTGACATGTCCATTTGCGCTTGACCGGAGATCTTCGCGCGGGGTCTTGGGAAAATTTTTCAATTATTTTTCTGCGGCTCTATAATCACCCGTGTGAAAGCAGCGATTTTTTATTCGGAGCACACTGAGATTTCACGTTGTTGTTGGCTTACTGAGCTTTTTTTCGCTATTCTCAATATTCGCTGAACATTGCAACACAAACGTAAATTGCTCTGGAAAATATTATCTTTACATAGAAATATTATGCGTGTACGAGACCGACGCATATATAAGTCGTCGCTCTCGGCTCTCGCATAACAAAAAGCCGGGACGCAAAAGGATTTCCAATATTTTCCCCTATTAGAGAGTAACGGCATGACTGTGCGCTTTTTCCCGGTTGCCTTTAATAGCCGGGCGCGCAGCAGTGAAGAAAAGCTACGTACCTACGCAGCCGCGGCTGGACAAACGGCCCTCCAGAAACGAGATTGAGCGTAAAAGATGCGGCCGAGATATTTGCATGAGCGGCCGGACAAGGAATCTTGATCGAGAGAGCTGCGACAAAAGCGCAACTAAAATTTTTCGCAATGTAATCTTGCGTATTGATCTTGGAAGAAAAGGGGTTGCTGCTGCCTTCCGCCGCTCGCATAATGGGTTCTGCTGGTCTCTTGGCTTGGTTAAGTCCGAGTTAGGTCGGATTAGCAGCGCCGGGACCTTTCGGACACATCTGTCGAGTTTCGTGTGTTGTATGTATACACGGATATATTATATTGATGGACGCTGGTCAGTCGACGGGGAGAGATCTCGAAATGAACAACAATTGTTCCGGCTATGTATATATAGTGAACGGGCTGCGCGTGGACAAAAGTTTATTTTCCCGAGCGTTAGCTCTCGATCGATTCGTTTTCTTTAGTAGCCTGCGATATTTATGCAGTTACGATGGCCGTGTGATGTGTAAATAATTGTGACGATTTTGCGATTTGATTTGGGAATTTTTATACGTTGGGTTTGAATGTATAGCAGTTTTTTTTTTAATTTAACGATTGCGGAATTGTGCACTGAGAAAATTTTTTAACGAAAATTACTATTTTCTATAGTAAAAGTGTGATATACTATGACGTGTCACAAATTTTACTATGTAACATAGTAAAATTTGTCACGAATCGATGTATATTACACTTTGACTACAGAACATAGTAATTTTTGTTTAAAATTTTTCTAAGTGTGCCTAAAAGTTTACTACTGTAAATTACAGTTTTAATCAATCGTATACACTCAGCGAAATAATCACGCTATATTTTTTGTCCCTGTATAGATTTTCTCATCGGTAATAACTTACGTAAAATTTCTCTATAAAAACAAATAATACGTAAATCCCATACAGAATTTCATTAAACGCGCATAAGTATTAAATATTGGCTAGTTCTTAATATTATTAGATTGTAAAAAATAAAAATTCATTACTTTATAACGATAACACATATTCTGTTATCAATAATTCAACATAGATTGATATAATAAGATTTTAACATTGATTTTTGCCGAAAAAGCATCCGCGACTTTGAAAACAGCAAACTATTCACGACTACTTACCTCCGAATCGATCGAAAAGCGTCGTGCAACTTCTCTCGTCACGGGAAAATCGAAAACACCCAAAAAAAAGTAATCTACACCGCCGATGCACTTTTCCAAAAAAATCACCGGCCCGTAACCCACAAAATGCGGGTTTCCGCGGGAATTCCCCAAAGCCAGATCGATCCTCTCTCCATAGAAAATCTAAAAAAAAAACTGCGTATACCAGGGCGTCTCCATAATATAACAGTATAATATACACATATATACCGAGAAAAAGACATCGTCGTCCTCCGCCTCGCGCGCCTCGACCTCCGACCGCGCGAAAGCCCCGTCCTGTCCAACAATGTTACTTAATAAGCTTATGCACGCACCGGCGAGAAAAGAGAGCCCATAGCGGAGAAGGGCTTGCAGATGTCAAGCGCTCGTCATATTCCATATATTTCCCGGCATTTCCTCGTCGGCCGGCGCATTCATTCGCTCGCTGCAGCGACTCGAGCTATTCTTCTCTCGTCGCAAGATTACTTCGCTTTCTCTCTGATGCGAAAGAGTTTTGTGCCGAATTTCTCTCCCCCCCCCCCCCCCTCTTGTGCGTATTCACAGCGAGGGAAGTTTGCACTTTCTTCGAGGAAAAAATATCCTTTATTTTTTTTACGATGGATCGCGCGGCAACAGGTGCGTTGCATTTTTTCCGAAATAAAGTCGGTCGAGAATTTTATCGAAGCGTTCCTCTGCACGTATACACAGAAACGACGAGTGTCTCGTAAGAGATCGCCTATTGTTACGCGATGCGACAATTTAAAAGATATTAAAACGGTATTAGAGAAACTCGCGCGCGACGGAGTGTATATTGTCGAATCGGAGAAAAGTGTCTCACTAGACGATCATCGGAAACGCAACGTTTCGGCGCTACGTGTATTCTTGACGGCTCGTCATGGACATAATTACAGTCGCGTATGCGCAGCGCGCGAGCCGACTAATCTGAGAAATTTAAATGACCGGGGGGTAGGGAAAATTATGTGGATTTGGAAACTCGATGAGTAGCTCGCTGTGAAATGCTTGTATTATTAACGGCGCGCACGGCGTTAAGTAATATTTGGGTCATTCTCGCGGCGTCGTATATGTATATAGCTTTCGAATATACTATATACATCGATATCGTGTAAATTAATACAATCGCGTTCGTCGAGTTGAAAAATTTCGAATTTATACCGCTTCCCCTCAAGCGACATTTGCGCAAATGCAAACTCCTTTTTATTTTATATGCAACATTTTTTTCATCTTCTCCACCTATATATATATATACGATATTTTTTCCAGGACTCCAGCAGATCCGGAGAATCAGTCTGTTGAGGATGCACAAGCGCGGTCCGATTAAAAAAATACGCAAGAACAAGAACCCGTTCAATGGCGCGCCGTTCGCAAAAGGCGTGGTTCTCAAGACCCTCATCAAAAAGCCGAAGAAGCCGAATTCGGCCAACAGAAAATGCGTCCTCGTGAGGCTGTCGAACGGCAAGGAGATGACCGCCTACATTCCCGGTAACGCATTCAATATTGATCCGTCTTATTATATATTTTACGTGTATATATATATATATATATATATATATATATATATATATATATATATATATATATATATGTGTGTGTGTGTGTAAGCGACGAGAGCGGTTGATGTTGTTTTTAACGCCCCCGCACTTCTTTTCAATCTAGGCATAGGACACAACTTGCAGGAGCACAACATCGTTCTCTGCAGGGTGGGAAGGTGCAAGGACGTTCCCGGCGTCAAGATCAAGTGCGTTCGAGGGAAGTACGACCTCCCGCACGTCGTCAAGAACAGGACCTGAGGCTTTTGTTTTGCGCTTAAGAGAGATATTTCGTTTATAAAAGTTGAGCAATAATAAAAGGACGATCGAAACGCGTCGACTACAATCGATTGCATTTTCATTCGCAATTCAGGAGTGCGTATAATATGGGGAAGCGTGACGCTCGGAAAAAGTGAAATATTCATCGCGAAAATCGAACGATGATATAATTAAGCCGCCACAGTCTGTCACGAGGCTCCCCCGCGCGCATCGAATTCGGCTTCGCTACGCCGCTCATAATTGAAGCTGACCCCGCAGAGAGAGAGAGAGAGAGAGAGAGAGAGAGAGAGAGAGAGAGAGAGAGAGAGAGAGAGAGAGATGACCAGAGCTCGCATAAGCAAAATCGCGAGCCCTTTGACACACATTCGAAGGGTCTCTGCTGCGTGCACCGTTATATAGTCGGGCTGCGTTCAGCATTCTCCAACATTATAGCACAGAGAAGCGGGCGAAGTGCATCAGGGGCACAATGCGCGTAGGTGGCGGCTGTTTCGGACAATGGGCTCTCCGCGCGCCCCGAGCTTCTGGAAACGTTATTACGGAAGGGTTGATCCTGCGCTGGCTTTACGCATCTGCGCTTGAGAGTGGTATTCCGGTGAAATGGGAAATATTCGACGGCTGCGCGGATCCGCCCCCGCGAGCGTTCATCTCTGTTGGCTATTGACCATATGACACGCTGACCAACATCATCCCTCTGGGCAGACTGAGCTCTTCTCAAAAGCGTGCGGCCTTTTATTTTGCTCTTTTACTGGATTTTATTTTTGCGTCGTTGTTGCTTGTTCAGACGGTGTGCTTGGATTGTGTACGAAATTTCGCGTGTTTTTTTTTTAAATTTTTTTGGATGTATCATTAGAATTACAGTTTCTATTGAATGTCGATAATAGTTTGTTTCCATTGAAAAAGAAATTAAAGCATTTCTATGAATTCAGGAGTAATATTTATCATACGAACCGTTCTCACAGTGCACGAGAAAAATGAGCGTTTCGTACGATAACAATAATAACCGAATTCACACGCCTACAACGGCATAATATTATACATAAATAACGCAAACACGCGGGAAATTAAAAACTCCACACATCCAGGATAGAAAAACAGAGCCAACAAAGAGCAACCTGGCTAACCCTTTCCAATTTCAAAAGGGATGGAGATGAGGCTGCGATACACGTCTACACGGGGGCGGGAAACTCGAAATGAACGAGCGATCAACGCACGCGACCGAATTTTCGCAACGCGGCACGTGGCCGGCGATGTATATACGCTTGATTTTTCCGAAAACTCGGCAACTCCCCTTTCGGCCTTCCCACATGACCCGCGCGTGGCTGCACCACTGACATTTTTCGCTCTGCAGCATCATTCTTGCGAGTCTGGGCGTAGCTTTGTATAATGAGTAGATACGATGGATTATTTTTCGAGTGTGGCCGAGTCATCGGTAAATAGACGCGGAGGAGTATATCAGTTGGCGGGAACGCCGTGATATACGCAGGAGGTCGCAACCCTTATCGAATTCGTAATCTTCGATTTACAGGAAAAAAAAAGCGCAGCGACGGAAAACTCTCTCTTCGAAAAAAAAAAAAAGAAAAAAACAAAACAAATCCGAAACAAGATTTATTGATTTTACGGCCGCAAAGAAAAGTGTCCGCCTTGGCGCAGCAAAAAGAAAGCCCAATATACCGCAGTACATTTTTTCATCACACGTTTTAGACTTTCTGCGCTTGGCGGACGCGCCTCAAAAAGAACTTATTTTTCTCATTAAACAAGCTCTCTCGACCGTACCATAAAATAGCCGTCCTAATCCGGCCAATGGCTTGGCAATATAACAGCGACTCGTGCAGAAACAAAAATCGGGCAAAAAAAATCGTCCGAGTTGACAACAATTTTTCTAATCCGGGATCATAATTCTCTGAGAGCCTGCGACCCGAACGAAGTAAGTCGTTAATTCATTCGGCCGAAGCGTCGAACGAGCGCGAAGCTAATCCAACGCTATAATCGAGTTCCTCCCTTAATCCGGCCCCGTAATAAAGCTTCCGCGCTCTCGGGCACACGCCATAAAAAAAATCCAAAGAAGAGAGAGATAAAAAAACACGAGCCAAGGGTTTCCTCGGAAAAAGAGAGAGGGATTTTATTGCCGTATAATACAGGCGAACGGATGCGTAGGCAAGTACGCAGGCTCCGCACCTCTGTATATTATATACCTGATGAGCTTTTACGAGTAGCTGCAGCAGACCGGCTCGCGCGCTTTATTATGGTTTTCCGCAATAATCGCCGGGCTTTTGTACACGGCTGTGCACGGATACCCCGACCTGATTTTTAGACTGCGCGCGAGCGCAATAAATATATAGCCGGGGGCGAACACGTGCCGATAATGTTGCAGCTTTTTTTCGCATTCTTTTTATTGCGACGATGACTTTTTACTGCTGGAAAAACCGGGAAGCCGCAGCTGAGCGGGATCGAGGGAGACGAATAATGTATATATAGGTATACGCATAGAGGGGAGAAGGAGAGGACTTGCGGATTCAACTTAAGCCTTTTAAGGCGAGCTGCTTGACTGCGTTGCAGCCAAGCTGAAGAGTTAATACTTTGAAATGTGCTTTTTTTGACCCGCGTGCCGGTGAAAGGGTAATGGAATTAGTTGGGCCGTAATATTAAAGAGTTAACGATAAGAGTGTTGAGCTCCGAGATTTTTTCTGGTGTCGTTGGGGAGTATCGGCTTGAAACTTCTTGTGATGTGGATACGATTATCTGCTGTAATAGCTTATTAATAGCGTAGGTTTTTTCAAATAAATTTGACCAATTAAACTTTTTGAGCGTATATTATCAAGTAAAATTACACTCCCAAAAGCAGAAAAATCGACGTTACAAATTTGAAATATCGCAATTTGTAAAGTACATCGGTATAATTATAGCAATTAGTACTTTAATAAAAACGTTATTACTACTGGCTATAGCCAACTATCTGTGTATAGTTGATTTTGAACAAGTATTTATTAGAAAGTACAAACTGCCATTTTTTAACTTCAGTCAAAGATCAAATTTTCGATTCTAAACTTTGTACAAATTCCGATATTTTAACTTTTCAACGTCGATTTTCGTACTTCTAAGGTATATATCAAGCGATTTTCACACGCATCAATACAACTTCGTAAAGCAAACCAAGCAAAAAGATCCGAAAGGGTTGATTACCAAAGCCGAGCAAAAATCCAAACTCAAAATAAAATATAAATTCCAACCAAAAATTTGCAATACCCAAAAATAATTGCAAAAGTTTAATTCTCTGTGGGAAACGGGAATCCCTCGAATCCTCATGTTTACTTCTCAAAAAGAAAACTAACTGCGCACTCGCACGCGCGCCAAAGCCTCTGTCTCTCTCTCTCTCTCTCTCTCTCTCTCTCTCTCTCTCTCTCTTCTCGAAAATTTTGGCCTGCGCTCGAGCGAACTGTCTCGCGCGAGCGCTCGGTCACAATGCCGCAAAAAGCCCTGCTATATATACCACTTTTCTCTCTTTCCCGTAAACAAAGCTCGCGCGACACGAAATTCAAGGACAGCACACACACACACACACACACACACAAACGGGAGCAGCCTGCTCTCATCGCAACTCTTTGCCGAAGGGCTTAGTAACCGGACACTCGGTAACGGGCCTTTCTCCTGCGCTATACTCTCGAGCTTATGCATACACGCTCGATTTGCGATCGGTGTCTCTGTGCATATGCAAAAATCGGCAGACGACACCGCGTCGCGATTGTTCTCGGCTCTCCTCGGCGGTATCGTAAAACCGCCGGATTTACGGCCCTATGGGAAAAGTTTTTCCGCTCCTGTGTATGGAAAGTGACGAGTTTACAGCCCCTTGGAAATAAGACGGATATATTGTAAAAGGCTTCCGTTTTATTATGTTTGCTGCGGGCGCGGAAGAAAAAAGCTGCGGAGTTAAGTAGACCTCCGAGAAAATGTCGCTGTCATAACACCAGCGATGCAAAAAAAGTTTGAGGATATAGGCGTGTGTACCTTTCTTTTTTTTTTTTTTGTTGCGGCTGGGTCCCTTGGGGTCTGCTGCGCAGATATTCAGCGGTTTATGGTGTATCGGAGGAAAAAATCGGAGTTAAGCGCGTTTATTACTTATGGGTTGTGGGATGCGGAAAAAGTAGCGGGAAATTATATTTAGCGAGAGAGAGAGAGAGGCGCGTTTATGGTGTAAAAAAAATCAGAGTTAAGTATTTACAATCGGCCGCAGATGGTTCGGCTGTAGGGGTATTGGAAATGTCGGAATACGTATACTTTTGTAGAAAAGTTGAATAAAATTTGTTTTTATTTAAATAAATTGCGTAATGCACACACACTCGCTTTGCATTCGTTTGCTGATAATAATCGCCAAAGCTTTTTAAACGTCCGAATAAAGATTAAATTATTCCTGTTTGATAATAATTGTTTAACTTTCTTAATAATAATTAGCTATGTACAAATAGTATATTATTATTGGAAAGGAGTCTTCCGGTGAACTAAATAGAGCTAGTAAAAAAAGCTAATTACCACGTCAAAATCGTATACGTAACGTATATACAACATATTTTCAATACGAAGATTTTTTAAAATTAACTTTCCATCTAAGTAAATCCGCCCCCTTATATATACCCAAACGCACCTTTCCCACCGCAGCTTTATGTACCATTAAAATCAATTTATCAACAACAATCGCCATCGGGGCTAGCACTATAACTCCCCGGAGAGAGATTCGCGCTCGGGACACCATTCGTCATACTCGCGCGCAGAAAGCTCACGCCGCCACACATTCGATTCCCCCTGACAATATACACACACACATATATATATATATAAAACGCAGTCCATTCATACGTACAACAGAGCGAAAAAGACGTTTCACTCGGGTCCATTCTGCGCTTGCGGAATATATCGCATTATATACGCGTAGAAAAGACGAAGAAGCTACTGTATAATATATATATATATGTGGGCGGTCGAGGCGTGGGCGTTTTGCGCCGGAAGTGTATGTGTGTATATATATGCAAAACTCGAATGTACCCTGTTGGCAAAACGCGAGCCCGTTGGTGGTCGATGGAATGACTAATGGAGAATTAATTACTCGCAGTGGGCAGTATAGGCGAGAAGTCGAGCTGCCATATGTATCTCAGGAGCATAGTGGAGATCGAGGGAGATGCTGAGACGAAAGTATGGACCGATGAGGCTGGTGGTGGTCGGAGATGCTTTTGCGTTTTGTGCAATGTTGAAGCCTTGTTTAATTTTTCCATCCGCGTTAAGAGCGATTGATTGCCCTGCTGAAAAGTAGAAACCAGCGGTATAATTTTTTATTTATAAAAGCAATATTTTGATAATGGTACATATTATTTTTAAAGTAGGTCAAGGTTATGCTTATGCAATTCTATAAAGATAACAGTTTTTGAGATAATAGTAATCAGTATTTCAATAATGTACATATTGCTAATAATTATAAATATTAATAAATAAATGATTTACACGTTGTTAAAATAAGATTCCATGTGTACATACATATACGTGCGTTGTTAAAATGATTAACGTAAATAGCGTGCCGATGTAAAAAAAAATCAACATTTATGACTAAAAATTGTTTTATAAAGAAATTTCAGAATCGACACGGCTCTCTACTTCCGTGTATATAAATATTCGCATTACATCGTTTCAATGTTTACGTCTGCACGAGCAACTCGAAATTTCGGTGAACAGCCGCTGCCCACATCGTTAGCGCCGATTGTGCTCCCGATCGCCGAGATCGTCCCCCGCATCTTTCCCAAAAATTCTCAAACTCCAAGGAGCCGAGATACATCCATTAGACTCTTTCCCGACTAATGGTTGCTCTCGCGCGACACACGAGAGTACCTCCCGTGAATATCTGCGATGACTTCCGTTTGTCTGTCAGGACAGGCTTCTTCTTCTTCTCATTTTTTTCGCTTCTTCTCTCGACCGCATCGCATTTACGATTGTCCCAGGAAATATCTTTCTCCCCCGGCTGATTTATTAATTTTTCCGCGATAAATGGATTTTTCTGCTTCAGCCTACTGGTTTTGGCTTCCGTTCGCACGAACGAGAGAAAAAAAAACGGGAAAAAACATCCTTATATTGCGGTTTACGCACTGCGAACGATTTCTGAATCATGTATATATATATGTGTGTGTGTGTGTAGGGCAATACAATATGCTTATATGAGTCTCGATTACTACAGAGCTTATTGCGAGCGTCGGTATTAATAGCTACAGGTAGGTATAAATTATACGAGAGACATAGGAGCAGGTACAGGTATTATGTCCCTCTGTAAAATGTGGTCGTATCGAGTGTAGGTATGCGCACAAGTACGTATATATATAGATCTTCGAATTGCAGAAATATTCGGAAATCGGGTCAACAATCGCGTGGCGTCGAGACATGAGCTTTATATTGCGAGCTTTAATGATCAAGAAGGATCAGGGGTATTACAAGGCGTCGAACTTTGTTTTCGAGCTTGCATATATGCCTATATAATGCTTATGTGTAACATAAATTTACTTGTATACCATACTTAAACGGCAACTATTATATTGCTTTGTTTAATTAGCCGCAGCTTACACAACGACTGAGACATTATGGTCGACGTTTGTCTGAGATATCGATCTGAGCTCGATGCCGATTTTTATTGTCTCCTACGATGCATAATATGCTTATATTCAAGATACCAATCGAATATATATGTATACTCTAATATACAACTAATAATCGTTTTAATATCGGTTGCGGTGACTAACCAAGTTGTACAATGTGACCAGGCCAAGTCGTCATTATTTAAGACGAATCAGGCGTCGACGGGATTGATTTACAAGAACGAGCTATTACCGCAGGCTGATGATGCACACGCGAATTATACGCAAATGTATAGATTATAAAACTGGCGTCGATCAGTCGCTCTTCTGACAAAAATATTTTGAATTTACAATATCCCTCGAGATACAGCGTACAGTAAAACGTTGCGAGGGTTTGGAAAAAAAGTACGTATACCTACTCTCACTATTAAGGCGGGCATAATTGCGAATATTTCCTGCGTAATTGTGCACCGGGAGGACAATCAATCGATTATGCCACCGTAAAAGTGGCAATTGTCCAGCGATAAGCGGATAATAATAATAAAAATTTAGAGCGGATAAGGACTTTCCCTCTGGAGCCATGGGATGCAGTATATGCATAAACTTTACTGAGGACGGTCGGCGGCAGACGATTTTTACAGCCTTAATGAACAAAGCTTCCACTGTTTTAATCCTGCCATTGCATTGCCTGGCTCTCAATCGGACTGTCTCCCGTGTGTACAAGCATATTTTTCTCGCACGTGTACGTCCACGCGTCGCTGCATCGTTATATACCGCGCACGACAAAATCAACGGAATTTTTCGGCTAATGCATCACGATCGCGGGGGACTTGCGTCACCGTCCGATGTGTCTATATAGAAGATTCTCCGCGTTCTTTTGAAAATGCGTCTACAGTGTGCTCGGCGATTAGTCAGTTTCGGCGCTTATCTAACGGCTCTCTCGTATAGCCGAAAATGAGCCAACGCGGAAGGCAGATAAGTCGTGTCAATTTGTAGAAAAGGAGACAATTGGAAATAGAGAGTGTGAACGCGAATACGTGACGATAAAGGAGAGGTGATCACGTACGCCATGGAAAACTTGTGCAAGATTTTGTTTTCCAACTGCATATGCATGTGTATATTTATATACATGACGCGCGCGTCGCCGACGGCTATTATGTAGGATAAAGACGAGCTCGACCTGTCGTCGATATCGCTCGCTAGCTCTCTCTGTGTATATATTATACTCGTATTGTACTGCAGCGGTATTAGGATAATAACGTTGTCGTTGCGCACGCGGGGAGGTCAAAGTTTGCTTTTGGCCGAGGTATCTATCGAGGAGATTGTGGCCATTTTGTGAGAGGAAAATTTTTACTGATGAGAAGGTCGAAATTGCGATTTTTTTATCGCTGGTAGAAATTTCACAGTAATTTATCGTTAATGCGTTAATCAAATGGGGGTATTATTTATCGATATCTATGTTAATTTACAATATTTTAATTTTTGAAACTATGGTTATTATCTCAAACACGGTTGTCTTGAAGGAACTACGTAAACCTGACTTTAAATTACTTTAAATTTAATATGTTATTATCAAAATATTGCTTTTATAAATAAAAAATAAAAAATCGCTATATTTACCCTTAGTATTAAAAAATATTGTTCGACAATCGTGCCAAAATCGATTTTTTATCGTTAAAGAATCACCTCTTCTGTATATAGGTAACTATCTACTATATATCAATTTATCACAATGCATCTCCACGATTTTCTCCACAAATTACAAAAGCACAAGCCACCTCGGCTCTCCGCAAATGCAAAAAGCTCCGTATAATAAACCCTTGACTCCGTATAACGGTATACCCTCGCGCGCACTATACACTCGCGTAACCGGAACCGCTCGCAATATAAATCCCCCCGAATTTCCCACAAAAACGCAAAATCGCCTACTAATTGACACGTCTCCACGTGCAGCGAAAGGGTGACACACATCCATAAAGCTTTTTCGGCCTGTATACAACAAAAACTGCAAAATCGCGCGTGAACGATGATGAGAGGGCCGCTGCGAGGAGCTATATACAAAAGCGTGCGTACCGTTAGATCGTGCGATCCGTTGCACGGGCAGATGTCGGAAAAGTCCTTTTTTCTTTATATATATATATGTATATAGGAGCGGGTGGCCTTGGCAGGGAAAAGAGCGCAAATAACGGGTTGCCGGCGTTTCAGCATAGAAATGTGGGTTATGTGGCCACAAGAGAGACGAGAAATTTGTATACATGTGGGAAAAGGGGCGGCACCGGCTATATATATATACGTTCCTCGAACGACCCCCTTTTTTTTTGAAGGAAAAAGCGCGGGTGAGAGCACTCAATTTACCGTCGTTCGCCCAGAGGCTCGAACGACATAATAAGACGCGTGTGATGCGATGATGGATTTTTCTTTTGTGGCGCGTTGCTAATTTTTTTTTTCTTGTACATACTACACGCCCGACGATCGGTTATAAATTTTCGACGCTCACGAGATTCTAATTCGTGTGAAATGATAAAAGAATATAATATATATATTCTTATGCGATTTTATAGGTGCGAGGATTGTGGGAATCGGCGTGAGTGTAATACAAATTTACTGTTATACGCAAGTGCTTGTATGTTGTATATTATAATATCAAGCGAATGAGTTTGTTAATCGAGGATTTTTGATGTTGTCAATAATTTTTCAGCTATAAAAATTGCCACGAAAAGGTTGATTTATACACTAGGGTGTAGCGAAAAAGCAGTATTTTTCATTTCGATTCGATAAGCCTCAAGCCTGCTTTAATTTGATTAAAAAATAACTTGAGATCAATAGAGATAACAAAATATTTTTTTCATGCAGAGAGATAAAACTTGTAAGCAGTAAAAACTTACTACATTTCACGTCGACCCGTGGCGAAATTTTTTGAATCTCGGCCAAAATTCAGACCTGGAGGTGTCCTTGTTGCAAAGTTGTAGCCATATAAAAATTCAAGTTTCAAGATTTTTTGACGTTTATCATTTTTTAGGCATGATACAAGCATTGTAAGTATGCATACATATATAAATTTTTGTTCGCAAATTTTCTCTAGAATACTGTAAGATTTTTTTCGAAACCCAATTAACTCATTTCTGAATGGTTGACTTTTCATCGACAGCTATTTCATCGACAGGTATAATTATGCTTATATTATATTTTTAAGAAATCTGGTTGTATTTACTAATGTAAATAGCTTTCATTACGGATGAAATAACCTTATACTGCCCTTCGTTTGTCTTGCACATACTTAAAAAAAATAACCGTACTAACCCTATTACCGCCCATGGTTTGTAGTACCGAGTTTCTTAACCCAATAACCCAAGTAAAGAAGGTGGGTTAGTTACCTGAAAAACCCATCATCTTTACGTGGGTTAACGGGTTAAGTCGTTAGGGTACAGTGGTTATGTCGCAATATGGTTCTTGTTAAGGTATATTTAGTAAGATAATCGTAATTTTATTACAATGTAAAACGTCGACGAAAGCGTCCGGTCGGCGAAACCGGTCAGTCGATGAACGCGCCCTGTCTATGAAGCCGTCGTGTCGATGCAACCGTAAATCATTTGTTCTCCAGATCGGTATATAGTCATCATAATATACACAGCGCATCAGTGGAAAGTGAAATTCCCGGTAGCTGAGGCATATACGACGGGATTAGTTAGATCTAAAATAATAATAAGTTTATAGCATAGCAGGCCTGGCGAAAGTACGCCAATTCTTCTGTTTACCATAAACGGCGGGCGACCTATTGCGATGACGTGCAGAGGACCCATCGGTCCTCCTTATATATTTGTTTAGCGTTAAGGCATAATACATCGGCCAAATATAACCCATGCACAAACTGAGCAAGTTAGTGAGTGACAGACAGAGAGAGAGAGAGATAGAGAGAGAGAGAGGAAGACTACAAGCCGGTGAGTTATTGACTAGTCTACTGCCTGAAATTAGGAAAATTAAGAAGAAAGGGATATTAACAATAAGCCTCAGGACCGTTATGTCGGCTACGTAAGAATCGACTGACCGATGCTACAAGCTAGAATATGGCCCTGGCAGGCGCGTGCTTTAAACGCTGTATGTGTATATATATATATATATAGACGCACAGGCCTGGACTCACCGCGCGAAATTGTGGGCGTGGACGGGGATCCAGAAGAGCAAGGAGGTGGAGAGGCCAAGGACAATAACTAGGTGAAGCAGGATCAGCTGTAGTTTTCAGGAAAAAGGGTTAACGAGACAGAGACCAGGCTGAAAGTTTCGCAAATTTCAAACCATAGCGAGCGCGTGCGTGCGGCGGTCCTTGTGTATATATATATATATATATACTATATTCCGTAATTTATGGGCGCTTTACGCAAATTCGCAAACAGTCCATAGGGCCCGGATCGGAAGCTGATGCCGCTGCCGCGCCGGACAGTGGAGAGGATTACGCTACGGCGAGTCGTCGTAAATCAGCGCCGGTGCGGAAAACAATGCCGAGGCTTTGAAATATTACAGAAGACAAGCCCGGGAGAGCAAAGGGTTAAGGGAGGCTGCTGCTTTACACGCGGATGCCTATAGACGCTAGTAGCCTATTAGTCGTGCGACTCGTGTAGTACCTCTGTATATATACAAGGCGACGTGTGACGCCGCCGAGCGCAAAGGAAGGATTTAGTGTGCCAAGGTCCAGACCTCTAACTGGATTTCCCGAAGATTTTTCCGCTGAGTCGAGCTCGGTCGACGTTCACCCCGGCCCGAGGATCCGGATTAATTTACCCGGATTTTGATTTTTCATCCCTCCCCCGATGTGTAAACTCGATCCTCGTGCTGCAGCGGCAGCCGCGATGACTCTATTGTCTTATTGTGTATAATACGCCGGAGAGAAATTGTCGCCTCGTATAGGCGCGAAGTGAGTCGAGGCTAATGAACTATCGTTGCTAAATTTTTTCAGAATTTCACTCGGATCGCAAAGTGCACTTAAGCTCCTGCGTCGATTATTATTACCTGCTTATGTTATACGATTCCGATGGACCAGCGAGATGCTGTTGTCAAAATTTAATTCTAAGAGTCGAGGAACAGGACTTAAACTCGCCGCTTTGGCTGATCTATGTTGTTATCGCAAGTATATACCGAGTTGTATCGTCGTGTCGCATGGATAGCTTTCTTCATTCATTTTTCAAAACACAGGGGCAGCACATTATGTCTATTGAAGATACTTCACGACCGCTATTTCAAATTTATCAGAGCAAAAATTACATGAATAACATAAACTTCGTCATCGCGTGTCCAAATAGTACTTTATAGCACTGCCGGGCTTAAATCCGCGTATAAGACACGCTTATTCCCGGCGTAACTAGTAATTTCTGGTACCGTGTTTCCCGCACTCGTTTTTTTGCTCCTCGTTCTTCCGCTAGTAGGGTTAATAGGGATTTCCCCACCATAAAATATTGACATTTAATAAATAAATAAATAAATAAATAAATCGTTAGAATAATAGAAAAATATGTATTGTGTATTATGCGTATAAAACAAGTATAACAGATATGTCATATTCTATAAATAAATTTTTTATAGTTAATATACGCGTATTGCGATTATTTACAAGTTAGAAATTAGATTCTCCTCTATATATATGACGAGAATACAGTGTTCAGAGACGTGAGATAGATCTGGCTAAGTTTTCCAGACTCTCGGTCTGCAATGTTAAAAATAATGTCGCCTGGTTTATGCAAAATATTAACTAAATAGTATGAATGTATATACGTTTTTCGATATACCTTGTCAACAAGGATTTCCACGACCGGGTGATCTTACCTGCATAATAAATCCAAGGGTCATTTATGTTCATACATTTTCTTAAGTGTATAATTTATTAACTGTAATCGATTGTTCAAGGCCTCTAATTCATGCAGAATATAGCATTCAAAGAATCGGCCATTACACTTTGCATACCGTCTACCCACCAAACAATCTATGAAACCAAATGTGAACCAATTTCATTAGGAAATATTCTGACATAAATTTGGAATGCTTAAATCACAGATATATAACTTCAGAGAAAAGGATTTGCATGGCTTTCCAGTAAGCAATATAGCTACGCAACCGATATTTATGCTCTATGAAGAATTTTTCGCGATTTTCGTATACTAGAATTCTCGACTGTTCTCGAATTTACGGCAAAACGATTCAAAACAAATGAATTAACGATATCGAACAATAATAGACACTGGACACACTGTACACAAAAATAACCCTATAGCCAATAATTCTACACAAATATTTGTTGTACGAAAAAATTCTATTGACATTTTTCATTATTTTACTACACCGTAAAACTCTACGCAATCATATAACCTGTTGTTATTTCATTGTTGCAACAGTAGACAATTTTCGTGTAGTAAATACTTGTGTAGAGTTATTGCGTGTAGAATTATTTTTGTGTACAGTTTGTCCATCGTCCAATAATAAAGATTAATCGCTACGATTGTACATTTTCGTATTATTATTATTTACAATACATATCATCGTGTAATTGTACGCATATTGTTCCTGTCTACTTTCAATCGTAATATAACTATTTTACATAAATTTAACGATATAATTTAACTAACTGTCGAACCCTGCGAACAATTTGTCGTGAATTTTAGTTTTCAATAAGTGAATAAAATGTGCTACGCGCTAATAAGCATATTTGTCACAAAATACGCGTACACTTTTACCAATAAAAAAAATTTTATACCGATCTATAATAATAATGTAAACGTTTCTGCATAATTGCAATTGGCATCGGGATCCATAGCGAGCTCTGCGTCGGTTCTTTAACGATTCCAAATCTATTTATTCTATTCATACCAAACTGCGAGTTTTACAATCATTCAAGCATACTTCTATTCGACAAACAATGCAGGAATCGAGTGCATCGATTTTTTTCAAAACAAGCGCAGTTATATCAAAATAGTTGAATATTCTATTTTGCAATTTCAAGATGCATCGCGAGTACAAATTTGAGTTCTGTTTGTAAACTATTCCCCTTCTCTCATTTTCATTCTGTCCTTTTCTATTCGGACTGCTCCTCCTACTTGTCTGCTGTCAAACGGGCGGTCACTCTGCCCCCGCTGTCAAAATTTTCCCTCTCCATTCGTCTACGATGGAGGAATCCCACTAGACAAGGGTTGTCTGGCTATATAAGTATCGACGCACCCCCTTCCACAGTTAAACTATTTTTGGACGCCGAGCGGTACACTACTCAAGCAATCGGACTTTGAGTTCCAGTAGTACGTATAGTGAAAGTGGTCAGTGCTGTGCACATTGATTGCCGATTTCCGACTTACCGATCTTCAATCGATATTTGACAAGCAACGAACTTTCGTTCAAGTGTTGTGCTTTTTGTGTCTTTACCACGGTGATTTGTCAACAAGGTGCGTCTAAGATTCGTTTTATCGAATAGTGTTTTTTGAAAGATGAAGTAGTTTTACAAATTTTAGCAGTGTTTGATAGTGAGGTTTCATCTGAAAATAACGAGTAAATTGCAACGTACGACAATTTACTTTCGAAAGAATTTTTTATAAAATAACTCTGATTATATTAGGATGAAACCTAACTTGTCAGACATTCGTCAAATTAATACTTTTCATTTTGATTTGTAAAGTACGATTTATTCAAATAATTTTTCAAGTTTAAAATTTCATTCGACAGTTAATTTTGAATTTTAGTATAAAAATATTTTGAAAACTAAAAATCGATGATATGATTAAAAACATACAAAAAATTAAGCACGATGACATTTTTGATTCTTAAACTAAACAATAACTTTTCTATTTACAGTTGATCAATCAAATTTAAAAAAATGACCAAGTCATTCGAGAAGCTTTCAATGGAGTCGCTTCATGGGCTCGACTACTCTACCAACACGTCGCCTCAGAAGCCAGCAGAAGAGTCTTGCGAACCGCCAGTGCTCGATCTGTCTTGCAAAAAATCGCTCTCGCCGAGTCCTCCATCAGACTACGAAAAGGAGCCGATGGTTTCGCCCCTGCGAGGATCGCCTTACCTGGAAAGTCATCATGAAACCAATAACAATAATGATAACAAACACATGCACAGTTATGAGCATCAGGTATCTCCAAAACAGGAGATGGAACAAACTCAGCAAACCTTGACTCACCACTATCACCACGACGAGTCCACGAGCTTCTCCTCCAACCACGAGAGGAAAAGTCCCTTGAACCGCGCCTATATCATGACTCCGCCATCGGAATCTGATTCGCCGAAGAAAACGAGGTTCCAGCCAGTTTTCGATCAATCGAACGGCCTGGTGCAGGCACATCCGGCTTTCCCGATGATCCCGACGAACTCACTGAACCTCCCGATACCGATACCGATGAGAATTCCACAAGTGCTTCCAACGCTGCTGACGGAGCCCAGTAACCAAGTGTCGATGCCGTCAATGCAGATGCCCACGTCCTCGCCTACTGGCGAAATCCAACAGACGGATGTGGCCTCCGATGACAGCAAAAAGGCTCCAAGGCCATTCAAGGCTTACCCCAAGGATCCGCTGTCAATTACCTTAGGCCCGAACATGTTGTTTGACCAGGAGTTAAAGGAGAAATACTCTGACTTCCGTAGCAAAATGCTGGACTGCGTTAAGAGAACGAACGAGGGCACCAACATCAAGATGCGCCGCACCAGCAAAAGTCCCATGCTGCCCACCAGTACTTGCGACGATAAAGACGCCGCTTACTGGGAGAGAAGAAGGAAGAATAACGAGGCTGCCAAGAGGTCCAGAGATGCCAGGAGAGCCAAGGAAGACGAGATCGCCATCAAAGCCGCTTTCCTTGAAGCAGAATACAACAGATTAAAATATGAAAATGCTATTCTGAGAGCGGAGAATACAAAGTTGCTATATGGACGTTAGCAACTATCGAGATGCAAGGCTACATGAATGGATGGGAATATTCTATCAATAAAAATTGCTGTTACAGACTGTTTAGTATTAGGATCTTTAGGTAACAAACTAAGGAATAAGTTAGAATTAAGAAATATAGATTATTACTCGCGACGTTTTCTCTCTCGCTTACGCTCGCTTGTGTATTATTGTGATGTGTTAAATTGTATATATTTAAATTATGAATAACTAGGGTGCTAGTGCGCTCAGTCAATGAATTGTACAAAAATAATAATCAGATTTTACCTTTCATACTATATATACTTACGTATCTTTATAATTTATTGAGCGCTCCATTTTCCACTTTCCTTTAGATAGAATACTGTAGATTATTCGATACTTGGCAATGAATCTCCTAATTCCATAATACTTTCTGAATCAAGAACATTTTTTTCCATTTTTTTGTTATGAGTAAGAATCTTTGCAAATGATTTCTGTTGTACTTGTCTCGGTATAAACATGGTAAATGGTTCCAGTTTCTGTTCTGATTTTGGATTGTCCGTAGTAGAAGGCATAGCTTCTTTGATTTTAAAAGTTTTTTGAAGATTCTTGCCCAAGTATATTTTTTTCTCTTTCTTTGCACTGGACTCGGTTAGATTTGTCTCCATAGGTACTTCCGCCTGATTGGCTTTCTTTTTTGATTTGTTAGTACCTGACTCATCAAACCTATAATTTTTTGGAAATGCATGAACTTCTCTGCAATGGCTTCTACGTTCCAAAGGATCTTTAAATGTGATATCGCATTCCGATACAAAGCACTGATACTGCAAATCAAAATTAGATTATTGGATACAATTTTATGAAAGAAATGACACATGGAAAATTTAAAATAAATACACACCATTGGCTGCTTCTCAGCCATAACTTGGAAAAAACTGTCATGTGTTTCTTGAAGGTGTATTTCTAGAAGTCGAGCAGTGGGTCTCCATTTTTTGCACACAGCACAGACAAAGTGATGTGAGTCGTGGTAATGTAATTCATAATCAAGTAGATTATCAAAGGTTTCCGTGCAGGCATTACATTCAAATTGCTTCAATCTGGAATCGAAAGCATTTATACAAGTTTTTAGGTTATAAAGGTTGAAATTTAACAATAAGCATTGCGAGTAATGAATGATGATCTTACAATTCATGACAAAGTTCTTCTTCATCTTCAACAGTAACGCCTTTTCGCTCAAAAACTTTGCAATATTTGTACGTATGTTCGAAAAAAGGATCGTTTATAGATCTCCGACCAACACCAAATACTGTCAGTTGGTCATCAATTTTGTACATGTCTTCTAGTATCCGATCCATATTGTATGCTTTCACTCTAATATATATAATACTTTGCAATAAATGTATAAAGAATCAACAAGTTAACGCTAACAACTGACACTATAAAGTTAAATAAACAACTGACACTATAAAGTTAAGCAAACTGAACAGGACGATCACAAATCACAACCATGGAATAACAGGAAATAAAACGCGCGCAAATGTCGCGAACTGATTTTGCTTCTCTATATACCTACTTTACCAACCAACATGCGGTAATATTGTAAGCAAGGTTTTCTGCATTATCTATCTATGGTACTAGCCTATTAACATATAATTTTCTAATCGTGCTGCCATCTGTGCCAAGTTTACGTGCAATATATTGCCCCATACATTCCCTACCGACGGGAGGTTATAAAAGTTCAGTTTTTTAATTTACTAGGACTGGTTTGATTGGCCACACGAATGATCAATCAGAGAATCGTATTAAAGTGCTTCACGTGTCCGCACTATCAATTTTTGCATTAAGAGTTTGGCAGCGGGCGAAGATAGATCTCATATATTGTAATTTGTGAATTTGTCAGTTTTATACAAGTATCATGCCCATTTTGTTCAGTTCATTACTAATAAGTATTGATAAAATGAAAGAACTATGTCAATGATCAAATTAATTACATTACACCTATATTTAAATACATCTTTCATGTTATAAAACATGTGTGTATTCAATAAAAAATTATTTTCATTGATAAATTGTTGATAATTTTATTTTGTTCAATTATCTTCAATTATCTATATCAGAATTATCATCACTATATTGTAAAACCTAGGGGCTTTGCGATAAGAATAATTGCTTTACTTTAATATCATTTTTGGTAGTTATACAAAATATTTTTAAATTGTAATTATATTTTTAAAAATCACAGTGATAATAATGTTACTTACTTTTCTATTTGAAATAGATTTTGGTACTCATTCAGTATTTGCTATATTACAACGAATTTAATAGGTTTATCACTGTTCGAATCATAATTACATTATTCTACATACATATATAATACATTGAACTCTAAGGAGTTGCATATTAATCGTCAATATACTCTACCATTCTCCAAAATATTACAATGGCGGAACAGATCTCGTTTAACACGCAGCGGAGATGATGTTTACTAGCGTCCAGCAGTAGCTGAATCTTCTTTTTTATCACCGTCATCAGTCTCTTTGTTATTTAAATATTTCCGTAAGTCTTCTCTAAAATAAGTTTAATAAATAGCAAATAATACCAGAATATATTCTATACATAAATAGATTCTGAGTGTTCAAAGCTTACGTTAAACCGCCAAGTCCAGTTGTAGTGAAAAAATTGATTGCAAAGGGTGTAGCAAAGGACTCTTGCAATGATCTGTAAGAAAATATGGGATAATTAATTAATTCGAATAGAAGATATAGTTATTTAATTTGTTCAATGAAAGTATAATATAGTCTATCTATACATACTCTGACTTCAACTTCATATTTAATTTAAGAAATCCCATCTGGTCAGATAATTCTTGAAAGAGTATTTTAATAAATACTCTACTAGTAGAAGTGGTATCTTCTTCATTGAGTTTTATATTAAATAACACTGCCCACGAAATTGAATCAGTCATCAGCAAGTAGGCAAAAAACTTTGCTATATTACTTAAAAAGTTTATGTCCAACCAGTGAACTTTGTCATATAAATTTTTGAAAGTGAATTCGAATGCTTTTCCGTAAAAAGTGTTATTAGCGCAGAGTTTCTGAAAGAAAAGGACACAAGAGACGAGTATACATTAGCTTGACAAACTGTTTTTACGTACAGTAGATAAAAAAAGAATTTCAACTTACCTCTGCTAACAGACCGAAATTCTTTTGGTATATTCTCGTCTCTTTGCAACAATCTAAAATCTCGTGGCACAAATTCATTTCGTGGCCTGGTTTCTGCAGTTGCATCCTTATAAACTTCTGAACACTCTTCTCAAAGTCTTCAGAAGAGTGGATTGTTGAAAAAATATCCTCCCGAAGCGTCCTTAGATGTGTTTCGGTATTATCATTATCAATAATAACAACACTATCTTCTATCTCCTCATCACTATTTTCCTCATTTTCCGAATGAATAATAGATTTGAGAATCCCCTCGGATAACTCCTTATATTTATTCTCATTAGCTGTATAATTATAATCAAATTGAAATTCATCTAAAATGAAAGATTAATATGATTTATTTATATTATGTTGATTTCAATTATATATACTCACTTAATATTTCTTCACTATCTAAAGGTTGAGTTAGCTCTATCTGATGTTTGAATAAATTTTTTAATTCCATATGATCAAGTTCATCAGGTGTATATTCAACATTGAATTTTTTTTTTTGGAATTGTAACATGCCTTTAATCATATATTGTACCTGATTAGGAATAAAAAAAGAGAAAGTTAAATTTTATTACGGAATATAATCATTTTGCATTAATGATTAAAAATATAGTTACCCTCCTGTTAAGTTTTCCTTCATAAAGAAGTTTTTTTAATAATTTAAAAATGGTCATTGTGCCATTTTTATAAACTTGTTTCAACTTTATGCCACATTCTCTTAAAACTGTAATCACTACTTCTATAGAATTATCTGTGGGTTCCTGAATCAATAATTCAATAATATCGACAATGAGAACCTCATTAACAACTTCATGATTAAAAAGCTGTGCTATAAATATAGCACTGGAAATGCAAATAGCTTTGTCATTCTTGTATCCATGTTTGAACTGTAAGACTAAACGTGTTAATAACAGCTCTCCGATAGCTGGGAACTAATGCAATGATAAATAATCACTATTAAATATGAGATAATACATGAGATATGATATTAAGTATCATCTGAACGATTGTTAAAATTACTTACTTCTATGTTTATGATATAAATCACTGCTGCATAAACGTCGGTGAAGATCAACGAAGTAGCTTGAGTTTGTATAATGGCTTGGGTTAATAATCCTCTGCCTCTTATGATATTCTTCTTAAATAGCTTTATTATAGTAGAATGGATATTTGTCCGGTTGACTTTGTTTATTAGTCTGTAAATGGACTTTTTCAATATTTCCCAAGAAATGCGTTGATATTTTTCACTATTCTTATCGTTTATCTCAGCTTGCATTAGTCGTAATGTAGCAGATGAAATGGAAGGACCGGCAGTTTTTGAAGTCAATAGATCGATCGTTTTTTTTCCGCTACAAATAATGACATTATATTAATTTATGTTAAATACTGTCACTTATCACTAGATCTATACAAAAACACAGCTTTATCAAAATTTATGTGTTAATTTAATTCTATTAGGTAACATTATAAAACTATTATAAATTTTAAATAAATTAAAATTAGTCTAATTTACAAAATCGACAAAAGCCTTTAATTAACTCACTGTTCGATTTTCTCTATTTTGTCATACATCTCGTTCTCGTTTTTAACATCGTCGTTATCCGTCGATAAATTTCCCTGCCGAGGTTCATCTTCCTTGAAATCCATGTTTATAAGTATTGAGGAACGCTGACACAAATTCTTCACGAAATCACAAGAGCTATAAGTTACTGTATAGGTTGGACGTACATGCGATGACAGGGACGCTTTTTCACTCGTAAATATCTTAATGTTTACAAATGGAACTTTGAATTTGGATTTAGGTTGTAGCTATATGATGTATAGCACGCGAGAGAGGGTGACAGAGACGATCGCCTGTGATTATAAATCGGGAAAGACCGAAAACGGATTTATTTTCCAGGAAATTTGAAGGCAATCGTAACTTTTATAAATCATTCTCAATAAGTAGTAATCAGTAATGCAATGGAACAATTATTTAATATAAATAAACATGGGTAAATTACTGTTATTATTAAAATGTCTTTTATTCAATCAATCAAATGTACATATATATTATAAATCAATGATCATTCATATGATGTCATATTTCCATATAACTAAAGTCTTCACTTCATCGATTTCGAGTGCAGTCACTTGACTAGCTTGTGCGCCATGACTGTGTCTGAAATTCTGCTTGTTCCTTACGTTGATTTCTCGCTTTCGATTTCTGCAACAAATTCCAGTTCATTAATTTTTATTATACTTACCTACCGTCGATATAACATTTGATGATCCAATATGTATTAACCGTATATTAACAAAGCGTAGAAAATCGTCACTCATAGCTGCTTCGTGTATTGGACGATTTGTGACGATCCCTCGGGATGCAGCTGTTTAAGTTCGGATACCTTGACCGATGCTATTCTGTTCCTGTACTCTTTGATCTTGACTTTCTCGCCGTTGACCAGCGGCTCATCTGTGAATTCCTCGATCCTCTCATTGTAGTAGTATGGCGTGGGTTCGGGTATTATCAGCATACCGTCTTTCTCAACGTAGTTCGACGACTCGTCCTTCACCTGCTTCTTCTTCGCGGTGGGTTTCGTTCTGCTCGGCTGCCTGTTATTCGACTGCCTTGTGTTCTGGTCTTGACGCCTCAGGAATTGGTTGTTGAACGCGATAGGATTTCTCACGGGAGGACGTAGTAGACTACCTGGATGAGGTGTTAGGGTTTCTAGGTTATTCGAGGGGTAGTTACGATAACGTTGATGACTCCTGACCATTGGCCGCACGGTAGTCGATGGCCTCTTTCGGCTGTCCCAGATTGTCGGCTGGGTCGTAGTTGGCGGATAGATACTGGGAAGAAAGTAGCGTTACAGAGTTGCCCAAATAATGAATAAGTAAGATAAGTGGATATATAGTATAATCAACTCACTTGACCCTCATTGTGGGATGAACACCTGGCTTTACCTTTCTGCTATTTCTCAAGGTATCAGGTTTCCTCGGGGGACGAGCAGTAGGAGGAAGATCAAACCTATCACTATTGGCTTGTCTCAACATCTTGTGGACCCTGTCCGCATTCCTACCAGCTTGGTGGTAGCAGTCGGGTCTGGTGGGCTCATACGGTGTTTGTCTCGTGGGATGCTGTGATCCTCTGTGGACCACGTCGGTGTGTTCGCTGTTGTCGAAAATATAGTCGAACGGCGCAGGCCAGGCTCTGATCTCCTTTGCTTCAGTCTCTCTCAGTATACTCTGTGCAGTACCGCGCTCTGGTAGCGTCACTATCGTCGGTGCGTACGTATGCTGTTGCTGTCTATGTATAGTTGAAAAACTAGGATTTTGGACCAGATCACTCCTGGTCTCGAACCTCTGAGTCGTAGGTGGCGAGTAGGATGTAAGCCTGGCAATGATACCTTGGTCATCGCTCAGAGGATCGTACAGATGGTTCACCGTCGAGTAGTATGGCCCGTAGCTTACCGGGGCATCTGTTAGTCTGGTTGGAGGAGGTAGACTGGTGGGTACAGTGTGACCAGGACTCCTGGCTTCCTCGGTATGTACATCGGGTCTCCTGATCTCCTTGCTGCAGTCGCACTCGGTAGTCGAGGATGGCTTATTTGGATGTTTCAGTTCCTCTGCCGGCAGTTTTCGGTGTTCTGGCCTACTGTCATCGTGGCTGCTGTAGTCGTCGTCGTCTTTGATCTCGTACTCCTCGTACTTGCTTTCGGGTTTGCCGTACTCAGTTTGGATTTTCTGGAAACCATTGATGAGATCGCTGTTATCGTAGGAGGTGCTGACAGGACTCCCAAATTGCTGAATTATCGTCGGATCGTATACTCCAGTTTGAGGGTTTTTAAACATGGTGAAGTAACCTGCAACGCGTTCGTCCACCTTGCCACCAGGTTTCTCCAGGCTCTGTCCGTAACTGTCGCGCAGTGGGTCGACCTTATGAATCTTCTCTTGGTCGAAGCTGATTGGAAGTGAGGTTGTGTACGAGATTACCGGTAGGATCGTTTTCTTCTCATCGTCATTGTAGTAGTTTTTATTGAATTGCTGGCTGTCATCATGGTAATTCTCGAACTTACGAGCATCAGCTTTGGTAGTGATCTCCTCCTTCTCTTTGGGAATCTGGGTGGAAGCTGTTGATGACAATGGTCTCTCGGTCTTCTGCTCGTAATCCTCGTCTTCGTCTTCGTTCTTATCCCTACTGTCGCTGTAGGTTTCCTTATCAGGTTCCTCACTTCTGTCATCGTCATCATAGTAAGGTTTTTCCCTGGGTTCATCATCCTCTTCGTAACTAGCCGCGTGTTCCTCGTTCCTGTCACTGATCTCCTTTTCACGACTGGCGTGGAACTCCTTGTTCTCACCCACTAGCTCGTGGTCGCGACCTCTATTCTTTTCCCGTTCGGCATTTTTTTCGGCCAGAGCTTCTGCCTGAGCCTCCCGTTCGGCTGCTAATCTGTATAAATGATCCTCGTGGTCCTTTTTCCAGTTCGGTTCACCGACGTACATAGCGTGGTTGAACTTGCTACCAACCAGCGGAGCTTCTTCAGCTACTTCACTCGGATCGTGAATCTCCTTGCTCTCGACACTGTAGTTGACTACATTCTCGTTCTTTTTGTACTCCTTTTCGGTGGTCTTCTCCTGCGGCCCCACCGTTGTCACAGGTGGCGGCGATTCAGCTTCGGATTCGTCATCGTCATCGTCGTGACTATTCGTCTCGATGCTACCTTCGTTACCCTTGTACTCGTAGTTTCGATCTTCGGGTTCATCGTACTTCTCGTGATTGTTCTCGTACTCCTCCTTATACTGGTGGGTATCTTCTTCGTCTTCCAAGTTACCGTGACGCTCAGAGTCATCCTTGTCTCCGTGATACTCCTCCTCGTGATCCTTGGTGTACTCCTCTTGATAAGTGTTCTCTATAGGCATGGGTGAAGGTGGTTGCGGTGGCGGCAGGTTGGGCACGATCGGTAACGGGATCTTCACGAAAAGCGGCTCAGGTAGCGGTTGAGTGCGTGGATCTATGCTGGCCATCGGTGCCGGAGGTGGTCCCGAGGGTGCTGGAGCTGCTGACGGCGCCGCTGGTGGCGCTGCAGTTTGGTTACCGTGAAACAGTCGCTCGTACTGAGCAAGATGAGTCACCAGGTTCGAGGTATTGACGTTGTTGCCAAAGTTCAGAACACCCGTGAATCTGACTGTCTCTCTCTGCCGAGGTGTAGGTGGCGCTGCAGAGCCGTTAGCCATCATCATCGGAGGCGTACCCATAGGTGGCGCAGGCATCATGCCACCTGCGGCAGGTGGCGCTGGTGCAGCGGCTGGAGCAGACATCTGGGCAGCCGCGGTCGGATTAGGTAGCGAACCTAGTTGGAGAGGAGAGACCGTGTAACCTAGAGCCTCCATGAAACCTTGGAGAAGTATTCCCAGGGCGCGCTTATCGCGAGGCAGCTCACCGGACTTGTTGAGAGCCAGCATCTCCTCCTCTATGCGTCGTATCATGTTCTCGTCGCCGTCATGCGGGTTGTGCTTCGTCGAAAGAGGATATTTTTTGCGACCGAAAACACCATCGTCGACCGGAGTGATCCCAAGTGCCCGACCTAGGCACAGGAGGATCAGAAGCCTCATCGCTGCGTGAGTTTTCATGATTCGATGAAGCGCTATCGAGTATCTATCTCACATGGCAACTGATTCTGGCGTTTGCTCACCGGCGAACAACGTTTCTATCGATGAGGACAATGACGCTCTTTGTGAATGGAGCACACTTTGTCTAAACTTTAATATCACCTTGCACAATTGCGTCTTTACTCTCCCTATTAAATAAGGAACTTTAACCGACACTAAAGTCCACGTCTAGCACTATAAAGAGTAGCATAAAACAGTCTTGTCAGTGTATTACATCTAAAAAATAATTCTCCAAAAGATTATACAAATTCTCAAGGCAAAGCAATAACGATTGGCACTATAGTCGGGCGATTTCTCAATCACAACCTCATCACACTCTAAAATTCGGCTTCACAATAGACTATATAATACACTAAGTATATAACAAATCCGCACGAATCTATCACGAGTCAGGCGGGTCCGAGTTCCGCAGTCGAACTGTCGGCAGCGGCGAGGTCGTAGCTCGTCAGAGCCCGTTAAACAATGACCGGAGGGGGTGGTGGGATTTTGCATAATATCGGAAAGGACCCAAGTCGCCTAGAGAGAGAGAGAGAGAGAGAGAGAGAGAGAGAGAGAGAGAGAGAGAAAGAGAGTTTCTCTTCAATTGCACGCCGGCCAGTACAGCCACCTGTTGATTAGAGTCAAGTGAAGCGGCACGGCTGTGTCTTGGCGCAAAAACTTTTTAGAGACACTGTCGCGCCCGCCCACTCACCTGCGCACAAAATTCTGCGTTCCCTTATTAACTAGTCGCTTGCTCGTAAATTGCAATTACGCCTCTCGCGTGTATATTATGCGCGGCGCGAGTGCCGTGGGGAAAAATGGATTTTATTGGCGACCCAGAAACGGACCCGGGCCTTTTCAGCGCGTATATACACGCGCAATTTTCTTCTTAAACCAAGTGTAATTGGATTGGAGGGACTTTCTTTTGTGATAATATACTTACGTTGTTTTTCTTAGGCTGGCTCGTGCGTCTATTCGCACGATTATAGTGTAATCGGCGTAGAAAGTTATTTGTTTCTAATGATTTTTCGCTTTGTAATTGCTTAATGAGGTGGGCTTTTTATTAATATTTATTGCCAGGCGTTTTTGCTGCATTCGCTCTTATGGGAGAAAATTCGCGAAGGGGATATATATATATATCGCTGGTTCATTTAGCAATCTCAAATATCGGGCTCTCAGATTTTATGCATATGCCGTAATTATTGTATTTAGTTTGATGATTTGTAATCTCTACCAAAGCCGTTCACCGCTAAAGCCATAGTTTAAAACGATTGTACTAGGAAAGGCTGTATCGTTGAACAAAACTTTCCGAACGTTCGCGTGAAATATATATATATATATATATATATATATAAAATCGCGTCTCACGCGATTAATAAATCCGCGATGAAATCCCGCAGAAAGCGAAAAAAGTGCTTGTCCCGCGTCGGCCGCTGGCGGACGTTTCATTACCACTAAAAATTTCACTTGCATCCCAACTTTTTCTTTCCGCTACGAACGAACGTCTTGATCGTGACAATAGCCGGCGTCCTGTTTCCATCATCGCTTTATTACCGTAATAAAAGCGCAGAAAAACCGACTTTCAGCGTTGGCGCGTTTTATAACTCTCTCGTCGCGTTCTCGTGCAGCCGATTTTCTTATCACACATATAGCAAAAGCAACTGCGTATTATCCTCGTACGCGCGGGAAAAAAAAAGAATTGCGCATAATCGACAGCAGTTACGAAGTATGAATCTACCGGTGATCAATCGTCCGCGAAGCGATGGCGATATTTTCTTCATCCGATCGCGGTCCATCGCAGCGCAAGAAGATGACCGGTAGCGACGACTGTATTATCCAATCGTCGTCATCGGACGTTTCCGTTAACGACGAATTGCATACTCGCATAAGCCGGCTTTGGATTCACTTACGACAGTGAGCGAGCAACCGGCTGTAGCGGAGAAAGCCATTCGTTTTCTCGCGCTGCTGTGTTAGAGAGAAAAACGACGCGCGCGGAGCGAAAAAGGAAATCGCGTGCCGCATGCAGGAGGACTCGCGAAATTTCTGCGGATCGAGCAAAAAATTTGAATGTTTTTAGGTGACGAGGCTGCTCTTGCGGTGTAGCGTGGAAAAAAGGTGAGGAAACTTTGAAGAGCTGTTGATTCTTGTGGTCGGATGTGACTCGAGAGCTTTTGTTCTTAACGTTTTTGCGAAAAGATCGGTGCTCGAAAAGTCTGGGTTACGAGTGAACGCTGCGCTGGAATTTCCTTTTTTTAAGGGTATCGTATAGAGGAAGGCTCGTTTCTTAAGTTTTACGTGGATAAAATTACACGGATACACCCGATAAAGCCTAATGGAACATTCGTGCTCGCGACTTTCTATATTATACGCACATACACCCGGTATAAAATTACGCGCTTGTAAAAATCACTTAGGGCTGCGGCATAGGAAAGAATTAGCATAAGCAAGTAAATACACCGCAATTTCCATTAATTTTCCTCTCGACAACCAACTGTCGTGCATCGTATATAGTGTATCGCACGAGTTGAACAAAACAAATTTCCAAAACAGGATACACGACAAGGCTATAATTAATTCCCGCGCGCACTTACGCAGCAATGCAAAAAATTGGGTTTACGGCCATGCGTTTCCTATTTTATCGCACTCGTGTCACACTCGCACTCGGGGCGAGTATTTTTCTTGTAATTCGGAGCAATCATCCGTTAAACGTGAGCCGCTCTATGTTATAATCACACCTGGGGACATCCTATGCCGATGGCTTTTAATTGCTAAAAGAGAAGGATAGAAATCTGGTGTGTCGCGGCGTGTCGCGCGTAATCCAGTTTGCTCTTATTGCACTTTGACTAATCAACTAGTTTTTGAAGTAATCCAGCGCGCGAGAAAAATCCTCGGATGCTTTATTATATACAGCGACGCACGCGAGAGATTTTGCAAGCTGATTGCTCGAATTAGCCCCGATATTCCGCGCACGCGCGACCGGATGATCGTTATATCCATATATTATCGTTGTAATACCCAACTGAAAATTTGGGCTCGATCCATCGCACGAGATTTCAATGTACATCCGTGCGAAATCAGCCTAATTTCCTCTAAACGCTTGCCGGTCTTTTCGAAAAGCCCATACCGATGTGGTATCGAGTGAGAGAGAAAAAACCGGTAAATACGACCAAATCGGCGAAGCGCGCCGCAAACGAGCGCATAATGAAAATCGCGGCGAGCACCGATGGGAATCGCGTAATGAAATGCTAGACAGTGACAGGCCACTGCAGCGCGATAAATCGGCGCCATGTCGGACTTCCTCGTTCGTTTCTTTGCATCGAAGAAAGTCAGGAAGCATCGATTATATTCGCAGATGGACCACGGAGTCTCTCCGTGAGCAAAAAGAATCGATGAGTCGGCCGAAAAATCGGTTAATTAATCGCTGACGCTCCACAACCGCGTCGTGATAACTGAAACCGGTTGTTTCTAGCATTGCGCGGTATATATATAACAATACCGATCTGTTCCGCGATCCACTTGTTACCGCACAGTTCGATGCCCGTTTTTTTTTCTCCTGCGATATACCGCGCTGTTCCTTTTATCCGGACACGTCGCGTGTAAATCCCAAGTCGGTGATGCTATTTAAATTTTTTTTTCCGTCGACGAGCCGGTATAGGGCGAGTCCGTAACACACGTGCAGACAACAAACGAGTCGGATGCGTAAGAGGTGAGCTGCAGGTGCTGTGCGGCGAGTCTAGATTTTGCAATTCTGTAATGGGAGTGGCTGAAAAAGAGACCGAGTTGTCACTCTCGTCGCGAGGGCACATCTGTATGTGATACCGGTGGATCGGGAATTCGCCATAACGATGGAAACGAGTTGCATGAGAAACGCGGTATAAAAGTCCAGGACGATCGGCGCAAGTGTATCAGTCGGCTAAACTGCGTTTCTTTTCACGCACACGTAGTATTGGAAAATGAAGCTGCTGGTAAGCTCGGCCTGATGAATTAAGGCAATTTTTTTCTCGCTAAATTTTTCGGAAAAAAAGCCGTGGGCGATGCAGTGAAGTACAGTAAAATATTCTGGCTGTGTTTGTACAATAGCTGCTTCTCTCGCTGGTGGGTCTGGCCGTGGGTCAGACGATCATTTCGAAGCCCGCGGAGACGAACGATGTGGGCGTGAATCAAGGTGTCCTGCAGGGACCACAGGAAGCCGGGGAAGAAGCCGACGAGAAGAAAGTAGAGAAAAGAAGCCACGGCTGGAGTCCGTGGATATGGCCGTCCTATGGTCACGGATGGTCTGGACATGGTCACGGATGGTCCGGACATGGATGGCCATTGTAAGCTAGATCTATTCTACCATTCATTATTCAAGTTTTTGTATATGTAACGAACATTTAATTTCAATAATATAATAATTACATTGTGCAACAGCATAGTAAACGCAGTTATATCTAATGCGCATGATCCGCCACGATAATATGTAATATACTTTCCAATAATTCTGTGATACAAGACTATAAATGCAATCTTTCAAAGGTATAGTCATGGATGGTCCGGACACGGACACGGTTGGCACGGTGGATACTCAGGACACGGTCATGGCTGGCACAGTGGCTGGAGCTACGGTTGGCCCATATACATCAGCAGCGGACACGGTTGGCACGGTCATGGTGGTTGGCATAGCAAATGGTGAGAGCTGACTTGGAGAACAAGCCGTTTGCAGCCTGTCCATTATTATGTGGCTCGTTGTACTTATAGCGAGCTCGGAAAGCCGGGGATCCTTATTATTATTATTCTACTATTGTATATTTGCGTGCGGATGATCACGTCGATATGCGGTGTGCCATTTTGATGATGTTGGAATCCCTTTTTTTCCGTTCATATCGATTTACCGATTTCTTCTTGCTGTAAAATTTGTTCCGCTGTGTCCAAGGCGTTGCAGTGACAAAAAAAAATAATACACTTGTGCCAATGCAGAAGATCAATAAAACATTTAAAAACTCATATTTCTATCTACGTATTATTTTTAAAATGATTATACCGTCATACCCGTCGCACTTGAAAGTAAAACAATTTCCAGTGCTAATGAAATGCAATAATATTTTTTATGATTCTAGATATGCCTCTATTTCCTAGTAATCACTCAAGTAGAAATCCTTAATATTACTTGAAGGCCCAGCAGTGATTACAATAAGTGTGCATTGAAACATGAAAAAGTGTTGGCTTGAAAATGTTTTCATGCACTTTCTATTTCACCTCGTCGCTTTGTTATTTACAGAATTTTGTTGCTTAAATGTATTTTAAAAACTGTTCTAAAATAAGTAGATTCCTTTAAAACACCATGTATTTTAATAATATCATACATTGGTAAATTCGTCCAAAATGTAGTAAACTGACCGATAGAGGAGGATATAAGCCATCGACCTTATCGACCGATGCTATTAGATCTACCCCTATTGACCTAGCAGAGCAGTAAGTGGGATTCTGCATTACCGACGACCAGAATAAGGCACTAGTTTCGGAAAGCTGGCGAAAGGGGCGTCACAACAGTCGTTACGGATCGTGAACCCTTAATAAAACTTGAAATCAAAAGTATATAGTAGCTGTTTGTATAACTATTTTTAAGTATAAGCCAAAATACTCCAATTCTAAAAATGAATAATCGATATGTATATATAAAAAAAACTGGCTCAACCATTTATATTATCAGAAAAATTCCATATAGTACTAAAACCACCGTCAACAACCCCTTCCAGCATCTACATTCTCAAAGTGAACCGAACGAAAACGGGACTTTAATTATCCACAAAGCCCACAACGAGCGTTTTCGCGCATCGCTGATTCCTACATATATACCGGTCCTGCTGCATCCGGCGCATAAGTCGTTCCTCTCCTCAAAGTAGTTAACTCCGTCAAAACAGAATGATTAGGCTCCATTGAAAAGTCACGGCTAAATGTAAATAAAGCGTATAGACAAGCGCGTGGCTCCCCTAAAATTCATCCTCCCTTCGAGATGAGGGCTGTGGTAGTCTAGTCAAAAGGCAGATTTCGCGGTCCAAACCAGCTATAACTGGCCACTGGTCATTGTTGCACGAGATAGGCAGCATCCCCGCTCGCGTGGACCAGTTTTTCTCCTGCGGCACGCGCTGAATACAATGGGGAGAGGCCGACAGGTTTTTTTCTCTCTCTGCTCCTCCTCGTGTCTGTCCCGTTTCGGAATCTGCATTATTGGCTGATGACCCCTTCTATATTTCTCTCTGCCTCTCGCGAGTGTGTGTGTGTGTGTGTGTGTGTGTGTGAGCGCCAAAGAGAGACGAGCAGCACCGACAAAGCGATCGCGCGCTCCAGATCAGGTGAAAACGGGTCCATCGCGTGTCTCTAGTGTGTACAGACGTCCGAGGCGAAAACTAGATCAGTCGATGCAGGTGCGCGCGGTGCTGATGGGTGATGATGACGACGCTGGTGTGTATCGTGTTGCTACACCTGATTCGTTGTCGGTCTCGTTTATGTCTATATATACGTCGTTTTGCATTTTTAACGAACAATTAACGCGTTTTTTGTTGTTAAGATATGTGACGTTTTTTTTTCTTTGATCCGATGGAAATTAATATCATGTGCTTTTTAAAAAGTCTCATTAGCAAGCCTTCGTATAAAAAGATTCATATCACCAATTAAGGGGGTTCCATAGTCAATTAAAAGCAACTAATTTGATTATAACAAATAATGAAAACCTAATTACGGTAAACCATGTCATAGTTACCCTCCGTCATGTAATTATCTATCATTTTACAAAGTTTGAAGCTCATATATAAATATCTCGCTAAATGACATTCGAATTAGGTAATTTTGAGACATTATTCAAATGCCATTTAGAGAGATATTAATTATCTGGTTGAAACTTTATAAAATAATAGATAATTACATAACGAAGCTCAAAACTATATATGTCGTGTGGTTTAACGAAATTTCGTTCTGGTTATTTATTATAATCAAATTAGTTGCTTTTCTCTCTGTTATTTTGTGGCGCGAAATTTGAATTTTTAATTGCCTATGAGACCCCCTTATAGATCCGGATGCAAACGGATATCCATACACCTCCTTACTCGGCGAATCAAAGTTTTACTCGAGAGCCGCATAAAGTAATTTTTTCCCTCAAGTTTGAAAGGAAGAATCCGTTGAAAATTTTAATTGCTGGCGAAAGCGTTCACAAGGGACTCCCGATGAGTTTGAAAACCGGGGTAAATTAAAAAAGCGAAAGAGAGAGAGAGAGAGAGAGACCGACGCAGATCATCGAGAAAAAAAAAAGGAAGGGCTGAGCGCGTGTTCATGCCGCGAAGAAGGTGGGACACAAAGGCGAGTTCAAACACTCGATCAAAGGGATGAAAAAACAAAGGAGCCCGACGTGCGTGTCACGCGAGACACCGAAACCAACCCACATTGGCCACTTCTTTCAGCCGTCTGTCATTCGCGTCGTCGTCATCGTCTGGGCTCCGCGTCGAGGACATTTTTTTTGCTTTCAAAGGAGGACATTTGCGTCCGACCAAGTTTATTGTGCTCGTTTTTTTTTCAGAGTTCCTCGCGGCATGGCTTGTCAGCTATATATAAGTATTGTCGGGCGATTAGCTCCTGCGCTGATCGACTGCTGCGCCTGCTACTGTGTGAGATTTGGGTAGATTATTTGTGTTGGTGACAGTGTACAGTAGTATAGGTTTCTATTCAAATATAGGAAGATTCATTTTTTTTACATTTTTATTTATTCATATTTTCGGGTAATATAATAACAATGCTTGTTGCTGTATTTCGGCTAAGGAAGTGTGCGATAATTGTTGTATTAAGATGTGCAATTCTATGAAGATCCGACTGCAGAATTCAGATATCGTTGAAGTTGGAAGTTAGTTTTCACCTTCTTCTACAAAAAGAAAAGTTTATCACACATTAGTAACGATGAGAAATTTCGAAAATTTAGAATACTGTACCTTCACTCTGCCGTTGAATCTTGGTTATTACTGCTGCGAAAATACAGCGTTTACAGCATACATAGTTATTATTATCCTTTCTTGCCACCCTTGCCACCCTTGCCACCGCCGCAACCACCACCGCCACCAGCAGTAGCTATGATGGCAACGGAGGCAGCCAAGATCCAGAATAGTTTCATCATGATTAGCTTTTTGTTGAATAATATACTGAAATCAACGTAAGAATATTTTGTTACACACGAAGGTACATTGTATCGAAATTTATTATCAATTTTTTGTTGATAAAGTGTAATGAGTAAGTGTTATGAAAAGCTATCAAAGTGTAGTCTATGAGTAGTGGTATATCGTTGAATTTTAAAGTTTGTATAATAACAGTATTGCAAGCATAAAGTAAAAATATGTCTCAAACTTTAGTTGTTGCTAGTAAAAACTACATTATACTATATTTTATTTGCATCGTGCTTGTGAAATGTAAAGATATTTAAATGTCGCAAAAAAGAAAAATTCAAACTGCAGAATACTTACAAGAGACTGATGCTTCAAGTCGCTTCTGACGAGACTGCTGAAAACGTCCCCCTTTTATACTAAAAAAATGCCTATCGTCGAGGAAACTCTCATGAATAACCCAAAAAAACTTCGTACGTAGAATCGTTAAAAACAGCCGTAATCATTCGCTAATACGCATTATCTATGACAGCAATAAAATCCTGCTTCGCTCTACTATACCGCGCGCGGTAAATCGAACTCACTCGCCGCATGAATATTTATATCAACAATCCAGCTGTCCTATACTTCTAAAACTTTATTTTCGCACGAATCTCAGCGCACATACGCAACATCGATACAAAAATCAATTAAAAATCTCGCAGACACAACTAATTTTGAGTTAACTCAACTCTCCAAAAAAAAAAAAAAAACACACACGCATCGAAGAAGCCTATTTTCTTTCCGTGAAATTTTTACAGTCTCCTCCACATACGTAGCAGTAGTAGCCTGAGGGGGGGGGGTTTCGCATATGTTAGACCCGCTCGCGAGCAATGAGCCTGCGAAAATGCGCGGAAACAGAGCCATGAAAGGGACCAGCGAGCTCTGGCCCTCGCATCTATATATCGATGTATACTCCGCACATGTATATACAGCCGAATGCTGTAGACGAGCGAGAGAGAAAGGGGAAAGGGGAAGGGAGAAAGAGAGATGATGGCCATGCACATGGAGTCGTATTACACAGGTCGCGCATGAGGGAGAGAGAAGAGGTATTTGTTTTACTGCCTGGCTGCCGGCATTGGTTGAGGACGTGCTCCGCATTCTTGAAATCGTGCCACCCTCGTTACCTATACACACATACGCGCATGTGCGTGTCTCTCTAACTCTATACATGTCCCTCGATCGTAAAGGTCCTTAACTCTTTTAATGGCGCTTTCTTATTTCCTTGTAAATCCACGGGAGCTTTGCCGTGGATTTTTAGATTTTTTTTTTGTCTTGATGAAACTCGATTCAGTGTAGAGACTGCGAATACGCGGGAAATTTCATAAGACGAATAAAAAAAATCTATCCGATAAACAAAGCGGAGAGGAAGAGAGAGAGAGAGAGAGAGAGAGAGAGAGAGAGAGAGAGAGAGAGAGAGAGAGAGAAAGAGAGATGGTCACGGAGTTGCGACTTCCTCTCGCGCGTATATATATACATATAACCGAGACGAAAAACCAATGCTCGAGTAGTCCGGCATTTTGTCGGATCCTAATTTACGGCCGGGATTCCGGGCGTTTATGTCTTTCCGATATAGGGTCGTTCTCGTGGAAAAGCCGCGCGCGCTTTTTCGCGTATGTCGTCGCGTCGCGCGCGACGTGCTGTGAAAGGAAAGTTCATCTTTCCTCTTTTATTAACGAACCGCGCACACGAGGAATATCCTCCGCTACATATATATATTATACTGCTGCGAGCAGTATTTTTATGCGGCGATTCGAGTTTTTTTTACACGCTTCATATACTGCTCGAACGAAATACATCGCGTTTGTAGCATTATCGTATATATATATACAAGTTTGAATTTCCCGCGCAATTCCTCGGCTATCTGAAAAATCGAATAAAATAACTTTTTTTTTTTTGAATCACGCGTATACGCGGAAAAAACGCAATATTACGTATCTCGCGGGAGTTACGAAAATCGAAATGCAATCAGGACACGCATCATCGCGGAATCAATCGAGGAAGGAAATGCCGAATGTATGTATGAGAAAATCGGATTCTCCGTACTGCCGCCGCTGGTGGTGACGAAAAAGTCCAGGAGGGGTTGCGGAGCCAGTGTTAAATCCCCTGTAAGATTCGTTTGGTCCGCGCGCGAGGATTTCCCGTCTCCGGAAGTAGCAGCGCGGAGAGAAGCGGCGAGTCTTCAAACGCGTCGGTTGAGCGTGAAATTGCTCACGCGAAAAGAGAGAGAGAGAGAGAGAACTTGGGAAAAATGCTGCTGATATATATGTATATATATATATATAAAAAAAATATGTTGGTTAGAGATAGGGGTGTGTCCGCCTGGAATTGAAAGCTGGGATGATTCCGTTCGGGCAGTTTATTTCATATCGGGTATAATGGAATGATGGCTATGAATCACTGATACATTTTCCGCGATGGTTTATTACTCCGCTGTTATATACGCAGTGATATATAAATATTGCGGTTTATTGGCTTTCGATGTTTTCCATCTTTGATAAGCTCTGGTAATAATTTACAAGATCGTTGTGTAAATCGCGCAGCGGTTTGCTGTGTAACGGTATTCAGAACAATAAAAAAAAATTTGCACAACCGAGTATCGGACGAGCGTTAAATAATGCACGAATGTAGAAAACGAGGCAAAGTCGCAGTCGCATGTTGTATAAACTGACAAATGAAATTTCAAATAATTCATTTAGCGTCAAACAGACTTTAGCGTATGATAGCGACATTTAGTCCACTAGGAGCAAGAATCCGTTCTTGTGCGAGTGTATTTAAATCGTAAATAATACAACGTCTATCTCCGCGCGATCGATCATCCGAAATTCAAGCCGCTACTGAAAATACAGACGAGCCTTTATCGATACTGTCTCTCTGGCGCTTTTGTTGAAGTATTTATTCAGTTTTAGTAAATTTAGTATCCGCAGCCGAAAATTTGATCGTATATATGAGGGATAAAATGTTTAACAAATCGTATTCCAGTATACTGAACGATTGAAAGACGTAATCTATAACCGATACAAGAGTTTGATAATAGTTATATAATACTAATAAATATTATTTCGAATCGAAAAATGTAAATACTTGTCTCGGTGCATCACCAAATATATAGTAAAATAATTCAACAGTTTAATTTAACGGCTTTAAAAAAACGCGCAGTTTATTTCTTTCCGTGAAATTAGCCCAATGCGGACACGCGTATAGACAACATCCCTTGCGGAATATCGAAAAAGAGAGACTGCAAGCACGGAGATAAAGACCCGAAGTAGAAGAAGAAGAAGCGGAGAGAAAGAGGAGAGAAGGGTATACACAGAGCCGAGGGATAAAATTTATAGCGTCTCGGAGCGAGAAGGCCTGGAAAAGGAGGAAGGTTTAAAGCCGCGGAGGGTTGTGCGCGCACCGCCACCCTCGGACTCAATGTTTTCCGCCGGGAAAGTCGGAAGTCGAAGCCCTGGCCAGCCTCCACCGCCCATACGTCTTGCTAACGTGCCGGAGAAATTTAGTCCGACCTCGGCTTGCCGGAAAAATCAAAAAAATTCAAAATCCAACGGAAAATCCAAAATTCCAACCCGCCGAACCTTCCGCTCAGCCTCTAGTCCGAACGCCGAGATACGCGTCCTTGTAACGACGAGAAAAGCTCGATCGGTAGACAGCGGGTAGATGCGTCGAACGGACAATAGAAGCGCGTTATCGGGTAGATTTAGTTGGACGAGCTCCCTCCATTTTCCGAATGGACTTCTGACCCCGCGCCATATCCCTCGTCGCGTCTATCCTTCGGCCGCACACCATCCCCCGATCTGCTTTTTATTAGACTCCGGCTGGGATCGAGCGAGTGCGAGTAGGGGCTGTATATACGTATATATAGGTACAGAGTTAGCCAAATAGGGTGGAAGAGAGAGAGAGAGAAAGAGAGAGAGAGAGAGAGAGAGGGAAAAGGACGACCGGCCCTGTTCGACGTGCGCCGCGCCGGGACAGCCCCATTCGGCCAAATTAACTGTGTTAGAGAGCGAGCTAGTCCTGCATTTTTTACGGTAATGCGGACCTTTCTTTTTTTTTACGTGTTTACGCGAGCGCGGCCATTTTATTATATATTCACGCAGGCGAGAGTGTACATATATTATGGGCTCGTAAATCGATCGGAATATCGCGAGCCTACGGTCAGGGGGCGTAAATTTTCTCGTGGCTCGGATGAGGGAAAGGATTAAACGCTCGTATACTTCGATATAAAGTCCGAGTACGGCGAAACGAGAAGGATAAAAAGAAACCCGGCGAGTTTGACATTCAAACTGTCGTTACTGGGCAAAGCCAGCGACATTACCCGCGCGGCTTGCGGATATATATATATATATATATATATATATATATATATAGAAACACAATAACGCGCAAACGAATAAAGCGTAGTATACACACGTATATAGGAAAAGTGAAATATTCGTTGCGGCGTTCGATCTCTCTCTCTCTCTCTCTCCCTCTGTCGGATAACTTTCTGAATAGGTGATCACGTAAAACTGATTTGGCAATTTGCCCATTCCAGTGTGCGATCTTAGTTCAAATTGAGTATAGTCCAAGTCTTACTCAGGGTGAACCACTACTAATCCAATTCTCGAGATCCCAAGACGAGTCCTCGAGCTAGAGATGCTATATAGGTATATACATCGAAGCACAAAGCGGAGGCCAGTAGCAGCAGCAGCGGCAGAGAAAGATGGGAAGAGCAGAGGAGAGTAGTAGTAGTAGCAGCAGCAGCAGGACAAGCCGAAGAGGAGACGCGGGTATAATATCGCCTATGCAAATAGCCTTTAGACTTGGACAGGTTGGACGTACTTCGGCTGCTCGATGCTAAAATTACAACCTTGCGCTAACTCCTTCTCTCCCGCTCCTAGTCTTCCCCGCCACCGCAACTCGGTCTATACAGCCGCGTATATATACCAGCCCTCCGCATTGCACAGGACGTGAATTTTCAATGTTGTCGCGTTTTATCACGCTCACGACTATACACCGCGTCCATTATCGGTGAACGTCGACTTTTGTCAATTTTTTTTTGTCCGTCTCCTTTTAAATCCATTTCAACGAGAATCAAGGAGAATAACAAAATCGATACGTTTACTTTTCCGGGATGTACAATATACGCGCGGAAGAGAGAGAGAGAGAGAGAGTAAATACAGCGGGCAGCTCGGGGCGGTTTTCCTTTTTCGCTGCGGCCGCTCAATACGGCGCTGCGGACTGACCAATGGCCGCGAGGTAACCCCCACTACGTCCGGCCGCTGGTCATTGGTCGGTCTCTCTTTTCTCTCTCCCTCTGCGGAGCAGCAGCGCAGGGGGTGAGTCGTCGCGCGTCAGGGGGATAGAACGGACGCGCGTAGGTATACCTATACTATATATACATATATAGTCCTGTAGTGCGAGGTAGAAAGAGAAGGAGAGAGCTTAGCCCGAGGAGATCCTTCGCCGCTAACTAACCGAAGAGGAATCACCCAACGGGTGGCTCGCGCGAATTCCTCATCTTTCAATTTCAGAAGATGCGGGTCGTCCGATTCTCCGCGCGCATATATAATATATACATATATATATATTTATCTTGTATACACTTCGTCGTGCTTATCTTCGCGCGGCCTCGTGTGTATCCGGCACACTTGACGGCAGTTACTATGCGGAAGATTATTTCCTTTTTTATTCCCAAAATTTCCGCGCGAAATTGTAGTTATACGCGAGCGGCTAGTCTGGCTTTAATAATTCCGGCCGGCAAACAAGGCCGAAACAATAACGAAACACCCTATAAGCGGCTTCGGGAGTAGCGGTGTGTGACCCTGCTCGCGCGAGTTTGCTCAAGATGATAATATCGCCTTCTCTCTCTCTCTACCTCCTGCACTTTCTCCGCTCTTTCGTTAGATTTCACGCCGGCGCTATATAAGTACACTGTGTAGAGGTACTAAAGCAGATGGGCCGTCTTGAAAGTTTGCCAAACGCATGTATATATATATATGTATAGATGTATAACGGCGCGGAGCGCGATGAGATTTAAAGACGCCTAAAAGCCGACGAAATGAAAAGTTTGTATGGAAAAATCTGTGCCGCTTTGCATTATACGAATATTATAGCTGCAGCCGATATCGCAGCTGAAGAAGTGCGTGAGGCAGACGAAAAATGATATATACACGGCATAGTGCACATGCGACACCTATTTAAGCTTCAAATTTTGATTTTAAAACGCCGGGTGTTTCGTGACGCTTTGGAAGATCGCAAGACTCTCGAGACACTATAGGAATATATATCCCAATACGACTGCTTAAAAAAAAATTAGACGGTTAAGTCGAGCGCGATATACATTCAGCCTCAAACGAAAAATAAGATGATTCGCGTGTATGGTATACATATATCGTGCACATATAACGTGTACAGGAAAGGCGATTTTCCGCGCGAGACGTCGATTTTTCGCGACTTCCGGATATCCTACGAGAAAGAGAGAGAGAGAGAGTATAGACATATACATCTATATATATTTAAGAGAGAGTCTCACGGGGGACTGCGGGATCAAAGGAAGAATTATCGGGGCTCGGCTCGCGTCCGGGATTTGGTCCCGCAGGAGACTTACCGCATGTAAATAAGGACAGAGCCGCCTCTCTCTCTCTCTCACTCTGCAGCGCGTAAATAACATTTTTCCGATAGCTAGAGAATATAACCCCGAAGAAGCCGGCCAGGAGATCCCCCTGGCGAATGTTGCTCTCGCTCGTCTATATATACCTATATATCTCACCCGTTGCGCGATACCCTGGGCCAGGTTTCTTTTTTTCGTCGCTGTTGTTGTGCGAAATGCGCCTTGGCGGAATCCCCTCTCTCTCTCTCTCTCTCTTTCTCTGATGTTACGTAACGTAAGGAGAATCGATAGTCGCCTCTGTAATAAGCATACGGTTATAGTTTTCGGATACACGGCTTTAGTGGAGCAGCTCTCGCGCATAACTCCGACCGCGGCAGCTGAAAAACTGGTTGAAAATTACCTGGAACTGGTCGATGGGCTGCTTTAACCCGTTTGTACGCGGCCGCGCGCTTATGCGTATTTAACCTCCTTAAATCACGACGATAGTTTTTTTTTATAGTTTTGTCGTACAAATTAAATTAAAAAAAAAAAAAAAACAATTCATTATACTAAAGTCCGAAAAATTGAATGAATACATACACAGCAACAACCGGTCGAATCAAAGGACGCACTCGCTAAAGCAATTGTACGCTCGATGTCGTACGCGCGCGACGCTTGTATTTTTGTTTCCCCCGGTCTTTATTTTTTTCTCCGCGCGCGGTGTCCCGCCGGCATATTCGTGCGGCGGCTTGGCTCTATATACGTTTCAAAATGTATGCAAAAGACCGGAGCGCCCCGCGCATCCTAACGCGAGGGTACAGTCCGTGGAGAAAGCCGTGGGTATATTTATAACGGAGGGGGGTGGAGCTTTTGTGCGCAACGGCTATATATATATATATATATAGGCTGACCTTGAAAAAGCAGCGAGATTTCTTAATTCTGTCTTTATTTATAGATCTTCTTTTACAGTTGTTATCGTAATAGAGAAAAAAAAAGTTTAGAATTATGTGAGCGATGAATAAAAGGTCTTGCACCCGGGAGAGAGAGAGAGAGAGAGAGAGAGGCTAAATAAGCAAGCCATTAAAACAACGATTTATCAGTAGCTATCCCAAGATGAAGGTAATCCTTGAGGAGGGTCGAAGTTAGCCTTAGGGGTGGCGGATACAACGTCACTCCTTCCTCGGACTGTACGTTCTGAAGCTCGGGTCCGGTCGTCGTCGTCGGCGTAGTTACCATCGATTCGTGGTCGCAACTGTTTCGCTCGTTTAAAAAAGGAACGCGACGGAGTCTTCTTCCCCGCTTTTCCAGTCTCTCTTTCTCTCTCTCTCCCTATATATATATATATATATATATACACTCTCCTTCTTGTTCTCCGTCGTCTTGCCCACCACCACCACTACTACTTAGACACACGCACACGTGCGCTCACGTATATATATATATGCATTTCCGTTTGTCCAGGGGGCCCGCGACAAGCTATATCTATATATATGTATGTACGCCGAGAGAAACAGATGCGATTCCGCATCTTTTACGAGCCAATACTCCTCCCTAATTCTCGTGCTTTTTTTTTACGGCTGCGTGACTTTATGCATACTAAAACGACGGCGTTTGGGAGAAATCCGGAAGAGCGAACGAATTTTTTTATACAATAAATAGTTTGAGAAATAATTCCTTATTTCAGGAGAATCTATGTGCCTTTGTTTCGATTACCTCGTCGGATTGAAATATATGTATATGTGTGTTTGAGATAAGGAAAAGTCGGAGAAGTATGCGCGCAAGTCTGAGAGACTTTTATTGGCCATGACTCGACGCGTCCTTAACGCATATATGCTCTTTATCGTCGTGGATTTTCATATACGTCTTCCGCCGTCGCTTGGAAAATTAGAGTCAAGTTGTGCAATCTGTTTACTGTTCCATGTGCTTATTGCGTAACTCGAATTGGATGAATAAGCTTTCTAAAATAATATATTGCTTATAAATATCCTGCATCTTTCCGTGTACACTTGGGTTCAAAAGATTTGTGTACAATAAGAGTTTTGGCGTTTGTGGCCAGCTATATAATCTCAGCAGAAGTAGAAACTTCAGGAAGGGATCATCTAAGATTAAGAAACTGCCAAGTGTCAGCGGCTGTGTAGACACTTTAATGATAAACTTGTTAAGGTTTTCCTTCAATCATCATCTACTGTCTATTATCAGAAATAAAATCACCCAGAAAAGGCTTTAAAAATAATGTGATCTATCATATATTGTTAGTATAGTATATATTTCTTGCACAACACATGCACGATATTCGAATTTTCATCTATGAAGCGGGCGTAAAGTACTATTTTTTACCGGGGGGTAAAAATAGCCCATTCGCCTGTTACGCTACCTATCTTCGTTACCTGAAAAGTTCAGGCGGTGAGTGAAAGGCTGCAGTACTTTTTCAAAATTTGTAATCCGTGCATTAATTGATCAGAAATTTTTGCACTGAGAAAAATTTTTAACAAAAATTACCATGTTCTATAGTAAAAGTTTGTGACAAATTTCAATATGTAACACAGTAATTTTTTCTATATATATATAGCAAAAAATATGGCAAAAATTACTATGTTACATATAGTAAAATTTGTCACAAATCAAAGTATATCACACTTTTACTATAGAACACAGTAATTTTGGCGAAATTTTTTTCTCAGTGTGCGTTGTCCAGTTGTCGTTTTCGTCAGAAACGACTGCAACATGTCTTTATTTCACAAATAAAACTCTCTTACTCGCATGTTTACAATTATTGGACAGAAGTATAATAAACTCTCGGCTAAGGCGTATAATATAAAATAACGGGCGTATCTATGTTCGCGGGGGGGACGGTGTAGTCTCTCGCGGAAAAACAGCGTCATCTTGAAATAAAAAGTCGTACATTTATTCGAATTCACCCGCCGCGTGTGCGGTGCGGAGGGACACGACGCATAAAAAACATATTCCAAGTTAGAGAAAGAGAAAGAGAGAGTTGGGTGGACCTTCGGATATAATACATCAAAGCCCAGATCGATACTATCCCGCAGACCTCGCTTTATTCCAATACGGGAGAAGCTTCGTCCCTCCACCCATCCCCCTCCTGTGCTGTACATATAGTCGTTGTCGTGGCTGCTGCTGTCGCTTTGCTCCCGCCCCCGTACCCCCCGCGCACACACAAGTTACTTCGATTCGAGTATAGCGAGAGCAGCGGCCGTCTCCTATCCCCAAATCGAGACAATTCGGCGCAAATGGCGGACCGATTTCGACGCTCTGCGGCCACGGCCAGCTCGTCGCGATGCTCTGTGTTCTGCCCGGGATCTACTGATGGCATTGCGGAGAAAGAGAGAGAGACGAGGGTCTATACGTCTTTATTCGGAGAGATGGAATGTATACGAGTTATGATTTTTTTGTTTGTTTTTTTTTTCGTTGTTGCGGAGACTACGGATGAAAAAATTGATTTTTTGTTTACAAACTATTAGCTGGATTGATTTTTAATGAAAGTCGTGGGAAACGATAAAATAAATATATTTACGTGACGGTACAGCAGTGAACGTTGAAATTATGTATCCGAGCGTCAAACAAAAGATCCGACGTACTAAAAAATGAGATCGAGAACACAAAACGCGCAGTCGCCGAGAATAATAATCCACTTTTACGCGATCTCTTCCAAAATCAACCGCAATCTGCCGAGAGTCGAGTACAGCTTTCTCGCTATATACCTATCCGAAAATCAGATTAGTCAACAACAGTCCTATACATATATATATATATATATATATATATATATACCCCTTACCTACCGCCTCTCTACGATGCGCTGCGCGTGAGCTCCGGCCTAGAACTGCCACCTTTTTAGCCCGTCATGGGAAAAAGGGGTAGCCATATATGTATATATAGCATATAGCGCCGCTCCGTATACCAGGTAGGAAAACTTTGTGTGTGTCCCCCCTTCCCATCGCACATTCTCTCTATATATACGAGTAGGCGATATTTCTTTCACAGTTTGTTGTTTTACGCGATGAATTATATACGTCGCGATGCTCGGCTCTCTCGAAAAATAAAAAATACGCGCCCAATATAAGACGGACCGTATAATTTTCGGGATCCGGTAATCCGTGACATTAAACTATATAATACGCGCGCAGAGAGCGCGGTGTAATCGCAATAAAATTTTACGGGCCCCGCGATTTATACGGCCGACGCGGCTAGGATTTTTCCCTCCCCCGTTTCTATATGTATATATATATAAAGCTACTCTCGCCTGTGCCATTGGACGCATCGGTCCGGCGGACGGAAAACTTTCTTACGTACTTTATAACGTATCGTTGAGAAAAATATAATTTTTATTTTCAACGCGGCGGTACTCCTCAACATGCAGATTTCGTTGATGATATAGGTAGTGATGTAGTCGCGGGGGGGGGGGGGGGTAAATATAAGCCGAAGGCGCGAGAGGAAGTCTATACACGAACGGACCCTCAAATCCGCGGATAACGTCGGCTTCGAATCCGCGCGTATATTCCTGTATGCTGTGCCTGCACATATCGTGCGCGTGTGTGCGTATAGCTATATAATAGGGAAGAAGAAGCTCGAGATATCCTGGGAGAAAGCGGCGAGTCATCGGAGTCTGATCAAAAAATGATGGGAGCGAGTGAGAGAGAGAGAGAGAGAGGATATCGAGGCCGCAGGGGCGAGAAAAGTTTGAGGGAACGAGGAATACTCGAGGCTTCTCGTCGGTGTGAAAATCGCTCGCGATTGGCTTTCCTATATACACACACACACACACACACATATATATATATATATATATACCTCCGATTTCTCTCTCATAGAGGATTTCGTCCGGACGGTCTAGACAATTTTCCTTCCTTTTTTTCTGGTTCGATGCGGAATTCCATTTATTTATCGCGCGCAAGCAGTTTAATGAAAAACACTTAATTAAACTACGCCGTGCGCGCGAATAAAATAATCCGAATTTCCTTCTACCATCCGCAAGCCTCGAATAAAAAATGCATTTTGCAAAGGGGACAGTGGGAGGCAGACCGTCATCCGGCTTTGCTGAAATTTTAATGCCGGTACGCGGCTCGATTTCCGAAAGCTGTATCTAGAGAGAACGGGCGAAAAAAAGCCCGTATATACGCGCGTATAAACCGACGGGCCATTATACCTTCGATTCGGAAATAAATTGCGCGCCATATAAGCAGGGCGGTCCGTTAGAATACGTATATATAAGAGCGGCTTTTTTCCTCCCTTTCTTTTTCTTTTCTCGACACGACCGCTTCGGAATGCTAAGTGAACGCGAAATGTGCAATTTTAACGAAAATCGACGATTATCTTCGCGTGCAAACATTAACGAGCGCCTTTTGAAGCTACATAATTTAGCATTGAAAACAAACAAGGTGAGACCGCTCTCTCGCAGCGCGTCTCTCAAATATTTATACCTATATATACGGCGGGCTCTCAACACTTTTTTCGCTCGCTCTCTCTCTCTCTCTCCTCTCTCTCTATATATATATATTCCGCGTCGGACAAAGTTTTTCTCTCCGGAAAGTCGCGCGTGCAAGAGAGACGAAACCGGCGCGCTTTTTTGCGGTCCTGTCGCGCGCCGATAAGGCAAAAGAGAGAAGGAACGAGAAAGAGAGAAAGGACTTTGGAGCGAAAGGGCTCTCTCTCTCTCACCCCGACAAATGGCCCGTCACGATTCTCGTAAATCAAGGGACGAGCGAGAGGGTAGGAGTGTCACGCTCTGACTCGCGGTTCGGGCAAGAAAAGCCCGCCGCTGCATCGCACACCGAGATATGCGATCGAATTCTCCGCGCGAGAGTAAAGGAGAAAAAATGTTATCGTTTAGTAACAAAATTTTAAGCCTTTCGCCATATCCTCGCTTTTATAATGTATATTGTAGTCTGACAGACGCGGATAGAGTTACCCGGTGTGTGTACCCCAGGTATACGCGAGAAGTGTCGCTCGGGTAGGAAAAAAAAGAGAGCCGGGGGTAAGAAGGCGAAAGGGTTGCGCGCAACCCACCGTTACGCAAAAATCGAGGCCGGGAAAAATTTTAAATATTTGAATTAAACCCTTTTCGGCGGGGGATATATACATACGTATATAGTAATGCGCGTAAGAAAGAGGGGTCGTCGATGCAGCGAAAGGGTGTACGCGCGCACATATACCTGGGCCCACTTTTCTCTCCGCGGCTATTATTTACTTCGATCCTTTTTTGCATCTGCTGTATGGCTTCTCCCGCTCCATGTAAAATTATGTTAATGGATTATCCTTCCGGGGCGCGCCGCCGCGAATCGAGTCGTTAAACGGATAGCTCGCGCAGTTCTAATACACAATGCGAGCCGGCAGACAGATATAGGTGCGCGGAAACGGGGCCTTGACGTCCTTCTATACGGGCCTCTTTTGCGTTTTTCGTGTACAGGTATATAGGTTGATGAGGATGGGTCTGCTATTGTTGTTCAACGAAGTAGGTCAGCGAGCGAGGAACAATTGAATTCAATGTTGCTTCCTGTGGTGTAATAATAGAGATGCTTCCTCTAAAAATAACGATCCGAAGCTGCTAGCAATGGTAAAATTGTAAGTGGTATCGTTCAACTGATAATGCAGACGCATTCTTTAAAAAATAGAATTTAATAGCCGCGCGTAAAACAGATGGCGTATTCCGAGTCATTAAAGAAATTCTCTCACCGAGAACAGCGGCAACACACTGGCGGCTTCCAAAAAGCGCATCAGCTTATTCACTATTCAATATCTACATCGAGGTCGTTAACTAACAGGCGATTCACGGTTCGGGCTTTTTGCCTCATTCTCCGCAACGCAGTGTGTAGCCGTAGTTTGAAAAAAAGGCTCGACGCCAAGGGATGCGCCGAAGGCGACAGATGGGGTTAAAAAATTGTGAAAAGGATTATAGGGAAGAGCTGCCGCAGCAGTGTAGCGAGAACGGCTGTTGATCCTCTTCCCATTTTCATTTCGGTTGGCGTTCTCGCGACCTTTTTTTTCGGCGCGCTGTATATATAGCTCCTAACGCTTCGTCGTTACTGTACCAGCTACGCCGGGATCATCCGCATTACATTTCCAAATTGAAGATGCGGAGATCAGTTTTTTCTTTCTTCTTCATATCCTCGGTTCGATATCTCGAAACCTTAATTAGGCTGTTATATCGTTTTAAAACGGCTTTAATAATTCCGATGCACGGTATGTATTACTGTAGCCGCGATAAATTTAGCAATTATTATTTCAAACCGCTTGCATCTTTGATCGAAGCTATATCTTGTACTGAAGTTAATAATTCCAGCGAGCGATTCCGCGAAGTATACGATTCTGCATATATCTATAGATAACGTTATACACAACGGCAATTTCCAAGCTCGCATCAGTCTTGGCGCATAAGTGACCGCTATATACATCGATATAAGCTTATTTCATTGTTCTACGGCTAGTATACAGCTTATTCTCTCTTTTTACTCCGTCTATACAAGCCATGGCCAGCGTCGAGCACTCGAAAGCCACTCCTAGACACGTATGCATAATGGCAAGCGTAAAAAAGGGCAGCTCAGCTATCTGCGTGAAATCTCGCAGCCGCGAGAGATATCTCAAGCGGGTTCGTAGTCAAGAAGGAGAGCATAGAATAGCCCTTCGAAGATTTCGGATAATTCACGGACGCGTCCGAGCGCGCGGCCGTTCGAGGGTGCAGAGATGGCCCCGCGGATAAGGCACGCACATATATACGTGTATTCAAGGGAGTGTACGCTTTTGCATTGGGATGTTTGCCAGCTGCGAAATGGACTCGAGTGCGTTATTGCGATTTTTGGGCTCAAGAGGCTCGATGGGCTTTTCGAGGACTTCCCATCAGAGGTGTTTCGACGAAAGGAGCAGCGGCGGTTGCGCGTGTGTAATTAGGGAGAGAAAAAAGAATTGCTTTATCGAGCGATTCGCGGACGATCGCGATTGTCGGCTCGGTGTGGAAAAAGAGAGAGAGAGAGAGACGTAAACAGGAAAAAAATCCGACAACCTGTAACATCCGAGAGCGTGCGCGGCCTCTAAATCAGATATAGCCATTTGAGAGGCGTTATTTGCGCGGCTTTGTAGACAATTTCTCGCTTGCCGCCCCTGTTTTGGTGTCGGTTTTCAGCTTTTTCCACCCAAAATCACCCTCGAAGCCTATTGTCCCCGAGACGCGCGGCAGGAGCAGTTTTTTTTTCACAGAAGCGCGTAATCCACCCCTAGGGGAGTCGGAATTTCAGGCACTTCGGGGCTTTATCGCGTCGAAGGGCAGGTTGGTCACTGCGCCGCAGGTTCACCCTGGTAATCGGCCATGTAAGTTGATTTCCTTTAGCGGAGAGTAGAGGAAAAAAAATTGGTTAACAGGTGTAATCTAGCGTTTCCTAATATATCGAATACCGATGCCGACGACGTTGCGATCGAGGAATTTTTTTTTAAAAAGTAACGCTCGATTTATTTTGGGAAAATTGGTTACGACTGCAGTCGCAGCGTGTAACCCTTTATAGGCTCGCGTCTAACGGTTACCTCCGTCGCCACGGGGTGGAAATAAATTAAATTACTTTTTAGCGCGCACCTTTGTGCCTTGCATTTACATATACGCGACTATATTTGCATCCCAGCTAGGTATATATACGGAACATTTATATACCTATCTGTGATCCATTAATTTAATTGCCAATAATATATATATATATATAACCTAAAAAGATGGAGCCGGTTCGAATATTCCTGAAGATGATTATTTCATCGAATTACACGCACGGGCTGGAAAGCCAGAGGTGCGATTTTTCATCTCGAGCTATATATACACTCGCTCTTTTTAAAGAAAGAATAAAATATATTATAAGAGACGCGGTAGAGTTTATTTTAGAAAGGCAAACTCAAGAATACACGCATTACCCATCCCCGGGGCGAAAATTTTCACGATTATCGATTAGGCCGAGCACACGTGCACCACAAGTATATATCTATAGCATGTATCGCATATACATACATCGAGGGACGAGGCGACCTTTTCACGCGAAGGGTTTTTATATGCATCGCGTTGAATGGCGAATGAGGCGCTCTCGTAGGTAAATTCGTCATTGCGTAACGGGGTCTCTCTGTCTCTCTCGCGATAGAAAGAAGGGGTCCATGGGAGGTTCGAAACCCTTTCGGCCCGTCTACCTGGCCCCCACCCGAGGAGTACGTAGTTGGCCTCAGGTAAAGAGAGATTTTTTTTACATTCCCCGAGCGGAATGCCGCACACCTCTCGCGCAAGTCGCAGTCGAAAACGAGGCCTCGTCGAGTATACTCCCGGAGAATCTTCGATTTTCACATATCGGAAGGTACGTGTCAACGCGATTAGCCGTTATCACACTGTATATATATATATGTATATATATATGTATATAGGAAAGCGTCGCGTTCGATAGATATACGGAATTTCTCAGTGATCGTAAATATTCGCGGTCGAGTCGTCGCGCAGCTTTTTGCAATATGCAAAGTGCCTGGCTTATCACGACGCGCAAAAACACATCGGAGCAGTTCCTCTCTCTCTCTCTCTCTCTCTCTCTCTCTCTCTCTCTCTCTGTATAATACAGAGAGGGTGAACGCGAGGGAGAGTTCGAACGCGGCAACGTGGAAATTGAAGTGGATACTGTGTGTGTGCGGTGCTTGGTCAGCAGTAGTATAGGAGAGTATATATATATATATATATATATATATACGTATACGTACAAGGGGTGGCGGCCACCCCAGGGTCCGGCGCGCCGACCAATGGGCTGGCTCGATTTTTTTTCTCATCAATACACCCGCGCTGGGTATGAATGTGCGCGTGTATACGAGGGTGCAGCCTCCCAAGCTTTTTCTGCTGATGCTTGCTGCCCGGCGAATCGAGCAAAATGGTGGAAACTGCCTGCACATGTTTTATTTAATTGATGTCGCCTCGGAGTTTTTACTGCGCGGGATAGACGAGTCTCCCCGAAAGTGTCGGGATATATTGTTTCGACCTTTATTGCCCAACTTTTTTTTACTGTAATATTCGAATAAGACGCGAACGAAAAATATATTCTTATCGGCATCGAGGAATTTCGAAACGTCCGAGCGAAAAACGCATCGGAAAGTACTAAAAACACGATTAATCAAAAAAAGGGTGACCGAATAAAAAAAATATCATCGATCCAATTTAGAGCAACGCGCGGCATACGCTCTCTTCCGAACCCAGCAGAAGCTCCTCTCCTCGCCGTATTACATATATACATCAGACGGGCTCCAGAATGATGAGTTATCTCTAAAAGGGTTTCGTCATGCCAGCAGCTCTCGCTTACGTTCAATACGCCTACCTAAAAGTAAAGTAAAAAAAAAAGTAGCAGCAGCAGCAGCAGCAGTGATGAGACGGCAATCGCATCCCCGCAGCAGTATACACATAGATCTGATGGGCTGGAAATGGACTGCGATCGGGCCAGTTAAAGAATCGTTAGATTAGCCTGAGAGGTTTCGCCCCGCGAGTGTTATTATGTATATGGAAAGGGAGTAGCCGTAGTAGTAGTAGGAGAGTTTACACTGTGTGCATGATTTGATGGCTGAGATAGCTGCGGCTATACGAGAGAAGCTGCTGCTATCTTAGATCGTTATTTCCGGGGTAGGTCTTTCGCCCCCAAACCCTCTGCGTGTGCGTGTGTGTATAAAGGAGAGGTGAGAAGCATTAGAGAACGGATTGAATGTGGGCGACGTTATGCTGAAGGATAAACGTACGCGTAATTGAGAATAATAAAAATCTCATGAATGCGAGCGACCAGAAGGCGTATCCCCCATGTACGTATGATAATAGAGACTTCTCGGACGCGCGTGTCCTGTACCGGTTCTTCTTCTTCGAAGTTGTCCAGTCCCTCCGGAAGGCGAAGGAAACTAGTTTTGACAGCTCTTACCCGCGCGCTCGCACCTCCCGACACGCAATGTTATTCCTTCCGCACGCGCTTTTACGCCCGTCGGGGGGGAAAAAAAATTTTTTTTTTCTTTATAGTCGCGATTGGTTCGCGCACAAAACACCACTTAAAGAAGAAGCTCTCCGCAACCCTCGCAAACACGCTAATGGATCGCGAGCGTAGGCCGTCAGCGGGCGCCTCCTATTTACGCGGAAATGTATATTTCTTCGAAGCCACTCGTGTATACCTATGTACAAGGAAACTTGCAGAGTAACCACTCGAAGGATATTTGGCCATTTCTGGAGCAGCGGCGGCGCGTCTGTAGAGGACATCGCACCGCGGGTATATATCTGGTTCGTCGATCATCCGATATTGTCGAATCCGCTCTCTTTTCAGCTGTCACTTTGCGACTGTGGAGAAAATTTTTCTCTATGCGACGGGGGAGGGGACGAAATTTGTTTGCTTGTATATCGCGGGCGTCTGCTATTATTTACCTATACTTTCGGTTTATAACGAAATTTCGGTCTACATATATATATATATATATATATATATATATATATATATATATATATATAGGAATACAAGGCATTTCGCCCCTACTTATACGTATACCCCGCAGGAAAAATTATTTAGTGATACATGGCAGCTATATACTGCGTATATCGAAAACAATCTCGGTGTATTTTTATCTCGCGACGATCAAAAGCCGCCTAATACAGGGCAAAACAGTGTTTCTCGGTGGAAGAAGGGCGAGTCTTAAAATTTGAATCTAAATTCAAATTCCCGGAGAGAGAGAGAGAGAGAGAGAGAGAGAGACTCTCTCGGGGGAATAACGCCGACCTCAGCTATACTATAGGATACAGGTCTATATATATATATGAGCGGGGGTGGTCACTCGGTCCGCCCGTCGCTGCACTACTTCTCCTTTCCTATATACGCCGCCCACGCGCTGACGTCGGCGCTATATGCTTTCTTCAATTTTTGAACTGTATATATATATATATATATATATATATATATATATATATATCCCGTTTGGTCTCGTGGGAAAAGTCGGGAGAAAAAAGGGAGCTGAGGTCCTTCGCTGTAAACTTTGCACATGAGCCCGTAAGAGACATATATATGTATACGTAAGTATAGGGGAGAGAGGTGGTGGTCGACGGGTCGCAAAAAAAAAATAAAATAAAGCGCGGAGTCTCCGGGAAATTTGAAAGTTCGGCTGGATGAGCAGAGCGACGTGTCGGCCTTGATGTGGAATCATTGCGTGATATTGATCCTTCGTGCGGCTGCGGTAAATTATTATACGTTTCTTAGCTCGGCTGTAATGACGGTCGTTATACACTTTGAAGTTTTATATTGAATTTTTCGCGATAATTAATAATAGAAACGCGCGGCACATACGGACAAACGTGAAATTACGCGACACGTATATAAGTTTATTAATTTTGTATTTTCCGCGATTTAGGGTTCTCTCCGATGCAGAGGGGTGCCCGATTCGATTCCTCTCGATTATGGCGTCACCCCATCGTCGAAACTGACACCACTAAATCATTAATTTGGACGATTTTTTTCCTTTCTCGCGTCCATTTCCGCAGGTAGCTCGACGATGAAAAAAAACCCTTTACCCCGCAGGTACTCGTTCTCTTCCTTTGTCACGATCTTCTCATCTCACGCTTTTTTCTATCTGGACCGATGTGTGTACGAGGAAAAAAAGTCGCCCTTTGGCGGACTCCACCCCTTTTACTCTCTCTCTCTCTCTCGTAGAAAACACTCCGCACTGTCACTTCGGGGACTAATATATTTTTGATCGATACGCGGTGGTGATCCCGTTTCCCACGGAGAGCGGATCTGAAAAAACCGTTGTCCAAACAAACACACCCGTGATGCGCGCGGAATTTCTTTCTTCCTCTTTTTTTTTTGTCAAAAGTAATGTGCTACCCCGTGAGTCGGCTCATTCCACCGTCGGATTGTTTTGACTTCTTTTTGTTGCGAAATGTACGGGCGAAAAAAAGCGAGAGATCGTATATATATATATTATTCGTCTCTGTTTACGTCGTTTTTTTCTACGTACAGACCGATATAAATACGATTCCTTTCTTCGAGGAAAAATCAGAACACACTCGACGCGAGGCTCCCCTCGAAGGCATCTATCTACTCTCGCATTCATCACTGCCAATCGAGTCTACTCCGCGGAAGAAACAAAGCGTGTATATTAAAGCATCGCTGTGCTCGTGTATACTCACCTATATACAGAGAACGTAGGTATATATAAGGAGGAAAGAAAGAAAAGGGAGAGTAGCATCGAAAATGAAAAGATTACCACGGTTAAGCATCGCCGGGGGTCTCTGCGCTCTTGAGATGAAAAAAGAAGAAGAAGAAGAAGAAGGAAGAAGTAAGACGAGACAAGGTGGAAGTTCTTTCTCGCGCGCGCGGGTTCTCCGGAGAGTAAATTGAATATCGGACGGGGCAGACACGTCCGAGGGATATTGCGGACGAGAGAGAGAGAGAGAGAGAGACGACTCGCGCCCTCTGGTTAAAGGGTCTACGAGCGAAACTTAATATGCGACGTCACGAGGACTTTAAGGGATCTCACGGTATATAGCGCTGCGTTTTTACTTTTGTGCACAATGGCTAATTCGGGGACCTGTGCGGTGTGTGTGTGTGTATAGCTTCGAAATCGGAAAATCGGCTTTGCTCTCGTATATATATATATCTCCGGACGCGAAAACCAAAATCCCCGATGTAATCCCTCGGTATTGAATCTCTCTTTTTACTCGCGGCAAATTTTTTTTTGCTTCTTTCACTACAGTGTCAGAAAAGAGAGGGGTGGTATCAACCCCTTCGACGAAATTTTTTAAGGGTTAAAAAGCCGCACTCGACTCGCGACAATGCTTGAAAAAAAAAAAACGGGGTGTCTCTCTCTCGATATTTCTTCCTTCTGTATTCTCCGCCTCTCGCTTGCTCGAAAATAAATAACGATATAAATGACAGTCCGAGTGGAAAAGTGTTTTGGGTTTTGTAGCCGATGTCGTCCATTGAAAGAGAAGCCCTTTTTCTCTCTCTCTCTCTCTCTCTCTCTCTCTCTTGTATATACGTGACTGCAGCGGAGAGTAGCCGCCTAGAAACGCATCGGATATTTATTGCGTGCCACACACGACGTCAGCTGCTGCTCTTGACTGTATACAGAGAGACACGCTCTCTCGCACCGAATCGCGAATTTCATAAATATCAATTTTCCGAAAACCTCCAATATGATGCGCAGTCGCGTGATTTGCAAGGGTTAAAGGGCTCGGCGAGGAAAGAATAAAAGTATGTGTGTGTATGTGTGTACAAGAGGGCGCAGCGAGGAATTTAATATATGACGAGATTGTCATTTTCCGGGCCGATATGAAAATTCCAAGCGCTGAGAGATTGAGAGAGAGAGAGAGAGAGAGAGAGAGAGAGAGAGAGAGAGAGAGAGCAAAAGACGACGAGCTACTTATCTTGTTCTTTTTTTCTCTCTCTTTCGGCTGTATATACATACATCGAATGCGCAGCCGAGAAATCGCTTGGGTGAGTCAGGAAGCGAATGACATCATCGAGATTATAGGGCATAAAAACGCCCGTTATATAACACTGCAGATTTATCCCAATAACTTTTCCGGTCCGCGTAACGCGGAAGGATCGAAGTCTGGACTTGCAGAGAGTCAAGTTTAGTCACTCGCTCTCTCTCTCTCTCTCTCTCTCTCTCTCTCTCTCTCTCTCTCTCTCTCTCTCTCTCTCTACATAGACAGAGCACGTATAGTAGAGCATAGTCTTGGCCGGAAATGCGACGCTGGAGCAGCAGCATCAGCGTCGCCTTTGCAGGAGAAAGCTTCCGCGCGCGGAGTTTGGAAGTTGGTGCGGTGCGCGATATAGTCGAATATGACTCTCTCCTCCGCAGGCAGCGCCTTGGACGGAAAGTATATATCCGCGCGCGCGGAGAGTTTCGGCCAGCGGTGTATCAAGTGCTTTTGTCGTGGTGCGCTGGTCGACGCCGCCGCGGACCCGCGGCTGAAACTTCATTTAAGTGGATATCGTTACCCAAGTTTTAGCCGATAATTTACGGCACCTACTCGGCGATGGCTTAATCGCTTTGCTATATATGTGCATGTCTGACGAAAAATTGTAGAGATCGATCGCTGCGTATGTATATATGTACAGTGCGTTGGATGCTGAAAATTAATAATTAACCGGCTCCATTAGCCCGTATAACAGATACAGCGTCTTAGGGTCAAGGCGAAACAAAGGATATATATATATATATATATATATATATATATATATATATATAAATTCCCATCACAGAGAGAGAAAGAGAGAGAGAGAAGCTCAGGCTTGCGCAAGTGTCGCGCTTGTATTTGTACAAGAGTAAATCTCGAGGCAAAAGCAAGCAGCAGCAGCGTCAGGCCGAAAGAGAATTAAGGCGAGCGCGGAGAAAGCCGGAGCTTAGGGCGAAAGAGAGAGGAGAGTAGACAAAGTAGAGCGAGAGCTACTCTAATCGATCGCGGCTGTCCACCCTTATCAGGGGGTCGTCGGCTGGTCCGCAGCAGCAGCTCGGCTGTTTTGGGGATAGCTGCTTTGCATGGCTCTCTCTCTCTCTCTCTCTCTCTCTCTCGCTCTGGCCGCCACCACACCACCCCCTCGAGCTTTCGCCGACAGCCACCCCCACCCCGACGAGACACAAACCGACCCTTAAAATAGGGGGGCGAGACCACGTTGCGCGCCGCGCCATTGTTGCCAGATGCCCCGTGCATTTGCATTTACCCTGGACGCACAGAGCAGCTCTGAAAAATGAATCCTACGTTCTTCTTCTTCTTCTTCTTTTCTCGCACTCTCGACCCTCATTTTTTTTGTCTCACGCAAGAATAAGACGAGACGAGAGAAAGAGACTGATGATAAATACGCGGCCGGTCGTCGTCGTCGTCGTATACTGTGTAAAATGGAAATCTGGCATATTTCGCCCTTTCCTGGAATTTCTCCGCGACGCGACGTCGACGTCTTTTTATAGCTACCGTACTACTGGACGCAGATTTTATTATATAATGCGCGGTCGAGCGCGCGCTATGTTCCGGGAATGCCTTTGTTTTATTGGCCTTTGTTCGCCCGCGACCCTGAGAGTTTTCTGCGAGCTTATACCTGCGCGCGGTTTTATGATAATTAATGAGTACCTTTTCGCTCGTCTATATACATACATGTCTTTTAAACTTTTATATGTTAGAATAATAAGAGCCGTGTATATATATGAGCGAAAAATACGGAAATCTTCATATATTCTGAATATACATGTAACCGCAGATCGAAGCCTCGGCACATAGAGCGTGTATTATCAAGCCTGGCCCTTAACGCTTTGTCGGTAAATTAGTCGATCTTATTATCCGGGCAAACACTCTCGCGCGCGCGCGCAGGACTCCATCTGTATTTGAGCGGACGCTGTTTGAACGGGGCCACCCGCGCAAAATCCGTATTTGCGCAAAGTCGCGCGAGCTCCCATTGGCCTGAAACCTCGTCTACACGAGATTTCCTATATACACATACACACACCGGCGTATCGCGACTCGATTTTTTTTCTTGCGAAAAAAAGTGAGAGGAATGATAAGGGATGGAACAAGGGCAGGTCAGAGAAAGAGAGATGAAGAGACGGGCGAAAATCACTCAGCTCTCGCGGATTTTAGTCGGTGCAGCGGTGATAGATTCGCACGTCGGGAAAATTTAATGGAAAAATCCGAGGTGTCGAGCACAGACAGCCCGGCGATACGTCAGACCATTCACTAGCACTGTGTGTGGGTGAAAGACCGAGAGAGAGAGAGAGAGAGAGAGAGAGAGAGCCGCGAGTAAGGTGAAAGTGAATAGGGGATGGAAGTTGCCGAGGAAAAAATCTACTGTGTATGCGTATGTGTGGCTCGAGAATATAATCTTATTATCGCGTGGAATCCGCTTCCTTTTTGAAATGGAAGAATTTTTATCAAGCTCTCGGAAGATTCGATTCAACCAAGCATTGTATGTATTTCCGAAATAACCCCTTCGACTAGAAGCGATTTAGAACTAGCGTAAAAGAGCCTTTGCCAAAAGGTAGATCTCCAGCATTACCAACAGCTCGTAGCGCGAAGGATAAAGCAGTCGTTAGTTTCCTCGTCGGTATAGTAGTCCCGTTTGAACCGGTCACGCTATGCTCACCCCTCGCCTAATGCTCGCACGCGATTATAGAGGGTTGTCCAAAGCCGACCCTCGTTGGGACTGCTCAGGGACGTATAACTACGTGTATCGGGGGTTCTCGTAATCGATGATGTATTGATGCGCGGCCAGGTCGAGACTTATTCGAGTTTACGTTATTTATGTTTCATTACGGCGTCGGAGGGGGTTCGCCTCGAACCCTCTAAGTGTTATGGTGGAGCGATTTTTAAAAGTGCGATGGCGTGGGTGGCGCAGTTTGATTCTTCGTTTTTATTTTTTTTTTCGAGTTTTGCTGCTTGGCTGTATAAATATTTTAGGGGCGGGGGTGATTGAGAGATGATGATGGCGACTGGAGACTCGGAGGAAGGATGCTTCGGGATGACGTAAATATTAACGGGATATCGGAGTAAGCGGTTTGAACGACTGATGTCGCTTATTTTTCTTAAGGTCTTCACTGCGCTGGGGATATTTTTACATGAGATTTTTTGTTTTTATTATTTTTTTAATTTTATTTTTGTAGTACATCTTGATTTTTTTTCTTTACTGTATTTCAACCCAACAACGACGCAATAATAGAAAATTCGTCAATAAATTTGAAAAAACGGCTTAGGTCATTTTAGGAAACAATTTTTTCGTAAGACTTTCATTTTACAACCCAATCACTGAACAAAATCGAAAATCAATTTTATTTATTTTTCTGAGATTAAAAAAGTCATGTTTTATTAGCGTACATATTTTTTAGTAAGAATTCTTGATGGCAAAATGTGGTGAAATTTTTATTTTTGTATGAAATACGAATCATATTAGACATAAAAAAAGTTTAAATTTTGTGTTTAAAAAAAGTATCATATCTCAATTAATTTTCAGGTTTTTAGTCAAAGTTTTACAGTGATACGAAAATTATTTTTGTAACAAAAGTCAGCTTATTTTTATATGAATTTTTTGGTCTGGATCAATAGCGTATTAAAAATAGTAAAAAACGTGAATTTAATTACACTTTATCGAGTTTGATTTTTATTTAAATTTCATTTTATTTATTCTGAATACTCAAATATGAGTATTATTTGAAATTCATTTTTACATTTCGTGCTTGATCTCTATACGAATGCATCGATTCTGATTTTAAAAAGTGAAAATTGAGAAAATATTATAACAAGGAATGTATTTGTGCCACTGATTCTATTTTAAAAAAGACATAGGCAATAATTCTACTCGTTCTGTGATGGTTTCTGAAGACTTTATTTTACATGACTGATGTCTAAGTGAAAACTATACAATCTTTTTAAAAATAAAAGTTTGATAATCAATTGAGTTTAATGTATTGAAAAAATGGCCGAACATACTTATAAATACAATTGTCATTAGTACGTTTTGTGTACAGTTTCTACTACAATATTTTTAGATTAATTAATGAGAAAATGAGAAAAAATAGTATTTTTGGTAATTATTTATTCTATTGCATTTTCCACAAAATTGAAAATTACTAGAGGTTTTTGCTTAATTTGAACTAGAACTCTAAACAAAATTCATTTTTCATTAAAATACGATGATATTGTGCAAAAAATTTAACAATGATGCATTTATTCTGAGTTTTTAAATCACAATATATATTGGATAACGTTTAATTCAGCGCTTGCTTTCAAATACCGTATATAAATCCAAAAGTAAATTTAAGATGCTTCGTCATTTAACCAATTTATTATTGCATACATTTTTAAAATTAAAATAAATTAGGAATGTTCAATTAAAAGTTATACATTGAAATGCTGTATCAATAAGAAATAATTTCAAGCAATTAATTTACAAAACCCAAGTACTAAATTTCGCCAAGAAAATTTCAATTCGTACCTTATCGCAGTACCCTTTATTTAGTCAACCCTCTACCGCGTGCCTCTCCCGAATATAAGCAATTCCAATAGCCAAGTATCTAATTCTCCAAGTTCAGCGTGGAAAATCAGCGAGTCCTCCATCCTTCGCGACTTCCAAATGATCGATTTCCACTATCGAATGCGCACATACGTAATGAAACCGGCATCAATCGAGCCGCCATCATCGCGCAACATACGCAATGTAGATGAAGTGGCCCCTTTTCCCCTCAGCGACCTTCCAACCGTATGTATCACTTTTCCGAGCTTAGTTTGCATGTATAAAACACCAGCCCACCTCGCACCTGACTAACTAAAGACGTCTCGGCTGCACACACGAGGAAACTTGCCGAACCGCAGACAGCCGGCTTTGCATCGAATAAACTCGTCGTCGTCGTCGTCGGCGCGTGGATTAATTCGGCAAATTGAACGTTCTTCCATCGAGTCCGATAATTCGCTACATCTGCAGCAGCGTCACTCGAGTCTCGAATTTCCTTCGAGTATAGATGAGTAAACGTCGCGCAGGTGAGTCGTCGGCTATATAACACGCGTATGTGTGTGCGCGCGGTTGCGAAGGTGTGTATAGCTGAGGGCTGCACTGCGGGGAATTCTGCAGTGGGTGCGCGCAGCTACAAGCTAGTTTCGTAATCGAATTAGAGGAGTCAGGATATTGCGCGCCGCGGCGGTCCTCAATTGTTTTAAGTCGTCGTCTCCGCCGGCGCTTTCTCTCTATCTCCGGACATTGAATTTGTACTAAAACTATCGAGCGTGAGATATCGAGTTATCGAGAGGCGTGTGCACAAGTGACGCTGTGGGCGTTTTCTTATTTCGCGATTGCGTCCGAATCGGATTTGGCTGCTAGAGCGAGTCTCAGCCGGAGCCGAGGAAATTCGCGGGAAACGACGAGTAATTAGTCGCGACGACTATGTATATGTATATGTATATGTATATATATATATATATATAACGGTTTGACGCAGATTTGCGGCCTCGACTGATTATCGACGCTGCGCGCGCTCGTCTTATATTCCACATCTCGAGACTTTTAATTCGACTGGAGATGTATGGAAAAACGCGCATTATGTACTTTGTACAGCCGAAATATAACGGAGGCTTCCCTATTCAGCTTCTTTATCGCGACACGTAAGATAAACGAATTATACTCGAGAACCGCGCGCGGATATAATCGTCGCGTCATTGTCAGTTATTGTTCTGACGTCGACGCGAAGAAAAAAAAAAGAGTCGAATGTGTATGTATGTATATATATATATAGTACGTGTTATAGCACGTAACCATAGCAGAGCACGCTCGAATCGCCGAAGAAAAGAAGGCGTCAGTCAGGTGTCGCGTTAACATATCCGACTCTTGCTCTTCTCGTATATTATACAGCTATATACGACACGTCTGTTGTATATAGCGATCCTTATGTGCTGGATACCCCGCTATGAAGATATAGTTTTTTTTGGGCTCTGCTAATGACGAGAATGACGGTAATTCATCGTTCATCGGTCGGACGTGTTCTCTATATCGTATATACGATACAATTATCAGATGACACATTAGCAAAACTTCGAGCGATGAAACAACACATTTCGCGTAATTTGAACCACACCAGCAGCAACCCTTTGAGCAAACAAATCCAATCCTATATCCCGAAAATTCATCTCCAGCGGTATCATCCTCTCGCTCTCTCTCTCTCTCTCTCTCTCTGTCATGACAAGAGATGAGGAATGCTCGCAAGACTAATGCGCAAGGGCCAATCTGACTTTCCGCTCGAAAAGGGCTGCGCCGCCTCGCGCGCCTTTATTAGCGCGAAAGACGACACCGCGCCGGCAATATCTCCCTTAACGAGCAAAGTTTTTTGGTGAGCTGTCCGAGAGAGAGAGAGCGAGAGTAGTCTGGCGGATTCTGCCGCTGTATCATAAATTCAAAATGGCGAGAGAGAGAGAGAGAGAGAAAGTGAGTGGTAGGCGCCTTTGGGAGGAAAACAAAAGCCACTTGCACACACACACGCACGTATAGTATTAAAAGGGTCCAGGGGGTCGTCGCCGAGCGCAGGGTATACACGTCGGCGCGTCTAACACATAGAGGACGACGACGGGCAACCCTTCTGTCGCGCGCATGTATAAAAGGGGGTGGCGGACTCTACTCGCCAGAGGAAAAGGGCCGGGCGAGAGCCTCGAACTATACGTATATAACGCTGGGGTGTGGGTTAGCTTTCTCTCTGAAGCTGCGGAGACCCGAGCTAGAGAGAGAGAGAGAGAGAGACGGATGAATTAGAGAGAGGGTGGATGCGCGGCGACGGCCACACCGAAAATGGCGGACCCAATTAAGGGAGTCTAAGCCTGCAGAAGTAACGCGCGAGTGCAGGGACGGAGAAAAAAAAAGCGAGAGGGAAGCTCGGCTTTTTTATGTACACACGTACACGCGCGCGCAGCTTTTTTTTCCTTTCATTTCCTCTCGTTTCGCCCTCTCGAGCGAGCCCCTCGCCTCCCAGTTCACGTTTGGCTGACCTTCGCTGCTTGTGTTATTAAATGAGAAAAAAAATTCTCTCGAGTGCCGATGCACGATTCCTTCTCAGACGAACTAATTAACGGTGCTGCGGTGGGGTATCTATCGAATATGCGCTTTAAGTTTTTTTTTAACGTTGAAAGATAGAGTTGCGCGTATATACGTGAGATTAAACGATGTAGCGCAGCGTGATGTGTAATAATTTATGGCTTTTTGTCAGGTGTCACAGGTGAGCCACGCGCGCCGTATTCTGGACCAGACCGACGACACGGGATTATTTGCATAGAATATACACCGCACCTGACTCGCTGGACCGAAACTGGATGTGTCTCCCTTACGCACACGTGCGAAACTGGTTTGACCATCGGTCATCCTCAATTTATACGTATTTATCTCTCGGGACAATGCTCTCGATGAAAAGCCAGCGAGTACCGGGATAAAGTTCTGGCAAAACTCGGAATATATAGCGCTCGCGAATATCGCGAAAAAAGGAGTGACGGAAAAAACGTACCGAGAAAACGCAGAAACGAGCCCTTTCCGAGAGAGATCAAAACACGGATCGTCGGATATCAGCGGATGATTTTATCCCCTCTCGTGCGCGCATCTCACTCTTCGATGGGTTCCGCTCTGGGTAGTCTGTCACGAGGAATGGAAACGCGAGGTGAGCGCGCGGTAACTGCGACGGAGGGACGCGCGCGGGGGGGGGGGGGTATATAGCAGTAGTAGCTTGGCGACACTCGAGAGCCTCTCTCCCGTTCGGTCTCTGCTCTCCAGCAGCGGTACAAGGGTCCATCTCTCGTAGCAACGCCCACGAGGCTGCTGCATGTATCTCTCGCTTGCACTCGCGCGCAAGCAAGCAGAGGAGTAGAATCGATACGCGGCGACGCAGTGTTCCGGAAAACCTCTCGTGGATTTCGGGGAATTTTTAATTTTTATTCACTCACCGAGAGAGCGGCGTCGACGGTGCGCATATGCGCGCGATGAGTAATTTAGGAACGATCGGTATACTTGTACCTGCGCGCGAGTACGTGGTATAAGAGGAAAGGCGCGATCTTAAAATTGAAATCCGAATGCCATCGCGTATAAACACAGAGAATGTCACGCGCGCAATGTCGCGGATAATTTGATGAAAACGGTAAAAAAAAAAAGAAACGAATCATGCTTGTCGCGTACACTCGTCGAAATCCTACTGCGCTCATTGTCTGCCGGTGTATATACGCGCGTTCACAGATATATACGCAGAAAGAGAACGAACGGAAGAAGAGAGAGAACAAGTCGAGCTTTGAGGGCTGCTCCGCTATGGGTTTGTATTCCTGAAGTTTTCCTCGTTTTTCCCGACGTGGCCAGCCAAGCGTCTTGTCATGCATGGCTGATGTCGATATGCCAGAGAGAGAGAGAGAGAGAGAACGCCTGTATATATAGGTACACCCACACTTTCGATCAGCCTCCGCTTCTTATGCATATACATATATACTCTGTACTCGCGCCCACTTCTTCGCGTGTTTGAATGTAGTGTACGAGTCGATCTTCGACGCGATCGGGAAAGAGCAAACGAGTCCGGCATCGCTGGAATGTGCGCGCGCGATTTTTCTCTGCCGAATGGGAGTAGTGGAATTTTTTTTTGCGTCCGCAGACGATGATAACTTTTGTTGCAGGAGAGTCTGCAATTCGGTGATTTATTCTTCGAGATAATCGATCAGAGAGCGAAAACTGGTTTTTTGGCTTTGAAAGCTCGCGCATTATTTTGCGACGTCGAAGTTGACGTAGTGATAGCCATAGATTTTGGACGAGCGTGAAATAAGAATATGGAAATTAAAAGTTGAAACTGTAACATATTTGCGAGTTAGGGATGACACGATTCCGTGTGTTTTAGTGAAAATAGAACCGCCGGAGATTAGTCCGACGGCATGTGTCCGACTACAGTACTCGACTATAGTTTCGTATGTCCCTCCATCAGTATGTCTGCGCGTATACTGTATTTATATTATATAGAGTTAAGCTACCTATGCCCAAAATGCTTTTTGTTCTTTCACTTTTTCATTTTCCTCATCGTAATCTGCTCGATTTTCTTTCCGTGTAGTATTATAAAATATCATTATTTTTGTGTAATATCACAATTTGACGGTTCCTTCAATCTAACCAAGTGTATATATATACACTCGAGCGTGCACATAACGTAAAACCAAAAGTAAGCCACTATCTCAATAAGAATACGAGATCACCTACAGTTTTAAGACTTGCCGCACATTAAATTGAATTTAACGTTATTTTAAATTAATTTTTCTATAGGCATACAAACGCCGTCGCTCGCTTGAAAATTCTTCCAACACGAAATCTCGCAACGACACACACATCAACAGTCCATAAAAACCGCTCTCGCGCACAAACATCTCGAACAGCCAAACACGCGTAATGACGCAATAAACGCGCGCCGCAAAACACGACTGAGCCTCTCTAAGCAATTTATAATCTCTCGCGCATCCCCAGGGCATATATAATAAAACTAACGCTGAAAAATTTGTCGACAGGGGCGATTGCGGTGAGTCCCGTCGCACAACACGCGCGATACTGACCAGTCCAGTATATATATGCCCACACTAGGACGCAAACTGTCCGGTTATCCAAAATCCGGATCTCGCGCCCCTTCCGCTCGCGCCTGTCAACACACGCGGGCACAGAGCTTCGTTATGTGTATATATATATATATATATATATCTATATATATATGTATATGTATAGCGGATGACAAATGCCGGCTTCGCCGCTAATGTTGCTGCACAACAAATTATCTCTAGCCGGCGGTGATACGATCGCGCGCGGAGACGACGAGGAGATAGATAAATGGCCGCCTCTGCGCCCGCGCCGAGGAGTAATTATATCAGCGGAGTATATATCTCGGAGATCATTTCGAAATTTTTGCGATCCATTAATTCGTCGGTTTTCTTTTTATATTGCATGCGATTGCGTTGCGCGATTCGATGAAATTCGTGCTATTTTTGCGTGTTTGGAGAAGAGGGTCCCTATATTTACACGGCGGGGTTTAAAAAAGAATTCATTTGATTTCTCGACGTGAATAAATATACGGATCCTCGAAGCGTCGTCATCGTCGTCGTCGTCGTGTTCATTATTACATTAAGCTTCTATTATCGAGAACATATAGAAGAGAACGAAAAAAATGATGTAACGACGTAGTGTATAATATGGAAGACTCGCTTTGTTGTGTATATATATATATATATTCGCGCGGCCGTTATAATTAAGGGAATTTATAGTTTTGTCTGATTCGCCGCAGTTGCGCATATCGATTTAACGTCAGTCTCAACTGCTACTTTTATTACGTGTCAAATGACGCTTTGAAATATGTACCGCTGTCTTATAACACAACTGCTGCTACGAAACTTATCGCGTGTATTAATAACATTCATTTTCATATTGTTTCAGATCATGCAGTCTAGAGGTGCACTTCTGCAGAGGAAATCGGCCCAAAACCTACTGAGAATATAAATAATGTATACAATATTTGAATAAACTATAAAACCCCTCCCCCTAGCAATTTTCCTTTTACACCTGAAAATTAATCCAACGTGTGTCTCCGTATCGAACAAAAGGCGTGGCATTAGTTGGTCCGGCCGCAATATCCCACCATGTCTCTCTCTCTCTCTCTCTTTCTTTCTCTCTTCCAAACGAGGATATACCATACGGAGCAGTATATAGAGATCGTTTCCATTAGCCTCGCCGTAAACAGGTAATCTCGCGTCACCGCCGATACGGGTATCGTCCGTCCAATCGGATAGCGCTGGTGCCGGGCATCGGGATATTAAATTACGGCCAGCGGCAGCCTGGCCCTCTTGGAAGAGAGAGAAAGAGCAAGGAGCAAGAGAGAGAGAGAGAGAGAGGATGGTAAGCCTCGGAGGAAATGACAAGGAGCGTGCGTTAATTAAACCTCGTCCGGGAAGCCGCACCGCCGGCAGAGGGTATGCTACTGCGGTGTATATGTGCGAGGGGGTAGCGGCTGAGTTTGTCGAGGGAATCGATTTTCTCATTCGCACATACGACAGAGAGAAAGAGCTCTTTGTCTATACTTTCTTGGACGTTGCAGAGGGATTTTCTTTTAGTTTGAGTCGGAGGGGGTTCCCTACCCCTTTTTTGATGCGAACGTTGATTATCTTTTCTAGGCTAAAATCGGCTGTTCGTGTTTGGTAAATAAATGCACGTTAAGACTTGAAAAAGATACCTCGTGTTTGGAGCAGATTATATATATGTTAAAGGGTATAAGTATCCTGCTTGAAGGAAGGGTTGCTTCGGTGTTGAACAAATTCGAGAACGGTTTTTGTATACAAGTCGAAGTAGTCTATCTTTCATTAAAATTTTCATTCCCCACTTGTCAAGATTTTAGTTACAAAACATAAAATAACTTACTGCAGCGTTATCGATATGAGAATCTATAGGTATATATCATCTGATTACCCAACTTTATATAACTTCATAATTAGCAAAAGAATCTTATATATACACCGGTCGGCTTTTCCCGCAATCGCCTCTCGACTCAAACAAATAATTCCCCGCGGTAAAAATAAAACTGCATCGAACGTCGTCGCTCATTACGCAACTGGCATGAGATATAAAGTACAAACAAATCGTCGCGTCTGACGCAAACACGCGAAAAAAATAATACGCGACAATAAGGCGCTCCTTTAAAATACGAAAAAAATAAAAACACAAAAGTCGAGGCTGTACAATAGCCGGGCGCGCGACTGTTCCTCGGACACAATACACGTCGCGGGGGGTAGATATGTACGTACGTACGTATAGAGTATATACGCACAGGGAGAAGGTATGTAAGCAAGAGAAAGAGAGAGAGGGAGACGTTTGTTGTTTGTCCGCGCGTATACGAGCGTATCATCAAAATTCCTGGCGCAGCCTGGAGTGAGAGAGAGAGAGAGAAGACGTAAAAGGAGGAAGGCTAAGGGCGGCAGGAAGTAAGTATAGAAGCGTCGGCAGACACAGAGAGCGAGAGAGAGAGAGAGAGAGAGAAGCTCGTCGTCAGAGTTCCTTTGAGGTAGCAGCAGCAGCAGCAGCAGCAGCAGCTCGGACTCTCCTCGAGTTCGCAGCTCCTCCTCTGGCCTCGGATTACAATTTTGCTCGCGAGTCCGTCGTGTGCAGAGAGGAAGACTGCTGCTGCAAACCATAGAAGCTTCTCTCTCTCTCTCTGTGTAGGTGAGCCGGACGAAGAGAAAGAGCGAATAAGGGGGGAGTAAAATGGCCGCCGGCGGCTCGAGGAGGGTAGTTTTGCTTGCAGCTCGCCGGGGGTTTCTCTCCGATGGTAGTAGTAGTGGTGGTAGTGGTGGTGGTGGTGGTGGTGATGGTGAGGGTGGCCGGTAGAGAAGAGAGAAGGGGGCAACGAGGGACTGTGGATGCTAGCCACAACCCCTTAAGGGTCGAACGAACCCTTGCAGCCACTACCACCCGGCCGCAGCAACTAGAGAGCAGAATCTCTCTCTCTCTCTCTCTCTCTCTCTCTCTCGAGTTTACCGGTACTGTTTGCTCTCTCTCTCTCTCTCTCTTTCGTCCGCTGCAGCCTGAACAACCTTTATATCTACTCTCTTAAAGTAAAAAAGTGAAAATTCACTATTTCACAGTGAATAGTCACTTTTTGGAATAGTGATAAGTCGGTCACTAGCAAATAGTGAATATTCACTTTCTGAAATAGTGAAAAAATTAACTTTTTCAATTAGTGACAATTAACTTTTAAAATAGTGAATATTCACTTTTTGAACAGTGAATATTCACTTTTTGAACAGTGAATATTGACTTTTTGAACAGTAAATGTTCACTTTTTGAACAGTGAATGTTCACTTAAAAAATAGTTGATTTATTCCAATCGCATAGCACATATTCACTTTTAATTTAGTGAATAGTACATACGCACATGTTGACGCCGTTGAGTTATGACGAAAGTATTATTGTCTGTCGGATGAACACGCGCCTCGTCCGCGAGCGTGCTCAAAGCCAAAAAGACACGTGCAAGGTTAGGTTTTTCGCGCGCGCTCGTCGCATCCTGATCTACTAATTCTCCGGTCGAAGCAATGCGATTTTTTTGCCTCGTTGTTCCGCCAAAACTAGAAGAGCCTATTGGCCTATATTCAGCCAAACGACCAGCAATTGTAGAGCACTAAGTACTTCCAAAAAGAGCAAGTTGACGCCGTGGAGTTCTCGTCTGGACGATCACGCCGAACTGACGCTCCGCGCCGGCGGCCATCTTGATATTGTCGCGTCTGCGCGGGCAAATCAGTTAACTGCTTAAAAAGTGATTCAAATTCACTTTTTTTCGAAGTTAATATTCACTGTTTTGGTAGTTAAAATAATTGAGCGATTGGAAACAGTGAAATAATCACTTTTTCAACAGTGAAAATTATTTCACTAATAAGAAAAGTGAAATTTTCACTTTTTTACTTTAAGAGAGTACAGGCACAGCAGCAGCAGCAGTAGTAGTAGTAGTATAGCGACCAGCCGAGTACCTTGCAGCAACGGCAGCAGTAGCAGCGAGGGAGTTGGAGGTAAAACGGAGAGAGAGAGAGAGGGAGATGAAACGAGCGGTCTGAAGGGTTGAAAAGCGAGGGAGGATGTGGTAATGCGAGAATGCACGGACGAAATGAGAGAGAGAGAGAGAGAGGCTTGGACCCACTGCGAGAAGAGAGGGTGGAATTTTAGCATTGGGGGCTAGCCTTAAAATACACGGCTCGCGAGAAATACCGAGCGTGAATTAGAGTCTCTCCTTCTCTCTCTCTCTCCTCTTTACTCGACGTTCTTTGCGGAGGTCGTATACGTCTGGACCGTTTGGAATTTTTACGTCCGGCGTACAAAACTATCCTGACCCGCTGTCTGTATGTATGTAGATATACTTTGCAAAGGAAAATATTGGCATTTTTCTCTTCTCTATTATCTATAGACTTGAAAATGTTCACTATATATGTATATATATACACGTTATCGAAGAAACAAGTCTTTTTAACGCTGTATACAAAAGCGACGAGCAAAAGCCCTATTTACCGGACGCCGGAGAGAAGTTCTATATCCTTCATCAAGGAAATCGGCGCAAAACTTGAGCGCTTCAATCCAGTCTCTCGCGGCCTGCGCTTAATCGCAATCGAAAGCAGCGGCGAGGAGGGCAGAGAGAAAAGAAAGAGAAATTTTTCTCACACCCCCTCAGTCGCCGCGCCGCGACGCTTGGCGTCGATTAATCCTGGAGAAAGCCGCGCTTCCACTGCTCTCACGCTAAAGACGACGTACACGTACTTTTTAAAGCCGCGACTTTTCGCCTCCTCTTCGAATTACGTATGCGTACATCAGCGCGTGGAAAATATAGTCACTTTCTTTCTCTCTAACAACGCAAAAATAAAATTTATACGACATAATCAATTAATAATAAAAAAAAAAACATCGTAAACTCACAGAAACTTTTACAGCATCAGAGGACCCACACTCCTGGCCAGCATATATATATATACACTTTGGAATTTTAGGATCGTATATAGCTCGCAAGATCAATGTATACATACGACAGCGTGTCCTCCGTATCGTCCGCGAAAACGACGGACGCTCTTCGCGGAAATAGAAAATTCACAGCCGTTGAAACAGCCCGACGTGCAGTGCGCACGGCATCAGCCACGCCGACGGAATATTTTAGCGCACAAGCGTCCTCGTCGTCATGAGAGTTTTCATCGGCGCTGAATTAATAATGAAGGGGATGCCGACGCTTTTTTATTCTGCTTCTTCTTTTTCTCGCTCTATATCTACGCGGTTGCAACGGCTTTATATACATATATATATATGTATAATATATATACACTGGAAAATTACGTTTCACGCTAATTAATGCTATTACGCCGATCGTTTATTCAACTGGTAACGTTATGTCAATACGGAATTAGAATGATTCGAGTGAAGGGATCGCAGAGGAACTTATGAAAAACTTTGATAAGCGCGGCGGCGCTTAAAGCTCGTGCAAAAGCGAAAGTTCTCGCTACACTATACCCCAAGGAAACTGGAGCGCGCGAAAAGAAAAGAATCTCCGGGCACTTCATGCATTAAACAAGTGGTATATATATAGCGCCTTTTAATTATCTAATTCCAATATGTAGTATATCTCAAACAAGATGAAAAAGAAGTTCGGTTCGAAGCAATTAGTCGTCTCTGATGAGTATGATAATAATAATAATAGATAGTAACACAGGTAAAACATGCGGTTGGTTACAGTATAACAAAGCGCTTGATACACAGCAATTATATTTTTGATTAATATGACCAAGTTCTTCTTGGTAAGTATAACGAAAAAAATGGGTAAGTTACCCACTTTCTTGGTAATATTTACCAAGTTTTTGGTTCCAACCAAAAACACTACCGCAACCATTTTTCCCGTGCTATCTAGTTCTTTGTATATATGTATATGTATGTATGTCCGCGCGACGTATATATGCGGCTCGGTCAATACCCACCGGACAAGATGGCCGACGCCCACTCCAACACGAAGCTACCACCGCGCAAAGTTACATACATTTATGTACTCGAATATAACCCCCGACGCTGCGCGAGTTGCTGCTGCTGCTTCCGCCCCTACTGACTGACTATATATACATATATATATATATATATATATATATATATATATGTTCGCCCTCTCGTCGTCGTCGCGGCATCCACTCGGGCCAGACTCACGGACACCGAACTTCATCATTATTATCTGTCCGGGTGAGAGGAGACGACGAGTGTTATACCTATATCCGACGGAATTTCCGTAGCGTCTATATATATCGTGTTATTTTCTTTTTTTCTCGTTGTTATTTATCGCTTGATGCTTCTGCGTAGAACTTGTTTGCAGGCGTTTGAAATCTCAAGGCAATTTTTAGATTCGCTCTTTTAAGAAAAAAAACTCGACTTATGCCATAGAGTCGAAATTTCCATTTTTCAATTTTTGGATTACATTATGTAGCTAATTTTTCCCGAGGAGCACAATCGATCGGCTCTGCAATTACGAGCTGTTATAACAGAAGGATTATATACGTCACTCGCGGCTTCGTTGTTGTAATCGAATTCACTGGACGGGCGAATATTTATAATCGACTATACTTCGCCGAGACGAAGTCCGTCGTTGAAATATAGTATATTAATATTAATCTGTTTAGCCAGTATAATGCCCCCTCATCTCCATGTCGAATTATTATTCAGTGAGAGAGAGACTCGCTCGCGGTGAGGTATTTCGAAACTGAAATTCGATTCCTATATATATATATATATATATATATATATATATATATATATAGGACGATGTATAATCGGAGAAGGGATTGACTTTAAAAATTACAAAAATCCATGATTAATTTTTTTATCCTCTGTGTTATATGCAACGAACGATACAAAGGTTTACACTCTATATACACACGGAACAGCGATAAACACGCAATTCTCGAATAAATTCATACATTCGCAACCTTCATTATACACTTTATCGCTATCGTTAATTGTACAGAAGCAGAGAAACCGCGACGCCTTCGCTGAGCGTCCGCCGTATATATATATAGTTATAGTCGTCACACATACACAGGGGCTCTCAGCTTGCAGGCGAGAAACGGTCGGTATATAGAACGTTTGAAGAGCCACTCGATTGGTCAGTTAAGCGGCACGGCCAACCCTCGCCGGCGATTGGTCAAAGCTCCCTTCCTTCGACGCGAACACAGTCGAATTCTCCCTGACCCTTTGCCGCCGTCGATGCTATGTGTATATATATATGTATACTACTGCGATGTAGTAGAAGGGGTGAGTTTCTTGGGCTCTGCTCTGTCGATGTATGTATAGGTGGCGTGTAACGAACCCCGACGGGGTAAGTATTGCCCAACGCGTATATTCGGGTTTGGACGAAGAGAAAGTTATCGGAATTTTTTTATGTTATGATCGAAATTAAAAAGTCGATCGCGCTGAAGCTCTTGAGTGAAAATAGATATATCTCGCGGGAGGGCTGAGAGCCGCGCGTTGGCTTCTAATCCGCGCAATCGTTTTCAGGCGTGTCGTCTGCTTATCTGGCTCAACGGTCGACTAATTCCACCATCTAACAAACTTCCAAGTTGCATCGAGATTCCACCGACCTTACCACCCAGTCACACCCTTATACGAGTAGGTTGCACTTGCTAAGCGAAATTTCGCTATAATTACGTATATAGCAGCGTAATCAGTTTGCGTGAATTTTTTCGTAAAAAAAACCTCTCTCACTCGCGCGATTGTGACGCAGCAACGAATAATACGCGTTGCCTCGATACAGTAGTCCGCTGTTATTGATTGCCGACCACGGGTGGCGGGGTAACGACGAGGAGCAGTCCAAAAAATCCCTAGGCCTATACCTGTGCAGTCGAGCCTTCGCCAGAGGGGTGAATTGGCTTTTGAGACCGGCTGTACGTCCCCTAGAACAGGTAATACGTCTCTACCTGCGTGTCTGCCGGGTCGAGGTGATGAAGGAGCCGATATGAGAACAACTAGAATAATAAAGTCATCGGCAACGAAATCACCTTCTATGCAATATACAACTGCTAAAAACAAGCCGAGAGAGACTTTTATTATCTTCGCCGGCAGCAACCGACCCCCGCAGCAGACAGCCTCTCTCGTATCGTATTCATATATACGCAAAGCCCCTCTACACACATCGGCGCGGGAGGGCACGAACAGGGGCGCGCTCGTATCTAGCATCTGAAAGTTAGCGGTTGGCGCGTGAAAAGTGCGCCCAATTAATAGCCTCTCCTCCCTCTATATACATACGTGCGCGAGTCATTCATGCAAGTTCCTCGTTGCGGTCTCTGTGTTCAGGCTGTGCGTATATATAGGTGTTTGACATATTTTGCTCCGGAAACCGACAGATCAGGGACGCGAGTTTGTGGGATAGGACAGATAGAGGAGCTTGCGTGTGTACATATATATATAGTCGCGCGGGGACACCTCTGTTCTTGACGTGCAGATTAGTGTCCGCCATTGTGTTGACGTCAGCGCAGTTAACACGCATTCAGAAAGGACTATATACTGCTCGCGCACTGCCTCTCTCTCTCTCTCTCTCTCTCTCTCTCTCTCTCTCTCTCTCTCTCTCTCTCTCTCTCTCTCTGTCTGGTTCTCTATGTATACGTAGCTGCGCGGCTAAACAATTGACAACGGCGCGAGAGACTATGTGCGCGCGGATGGAGTTTGTAATATACAGCTCACTGCGCTGAGTGTGCTTTTCTTTTTTTCTGGCTGAATTTCGATGGAACTTTTAATCAATTGAATCGGTATAATTGTTTTAATACGATCGATTAAAAATAAATATATATACCCGACGCTGTATCGGAAACTTTGCCGAAATCCGTCACACTTCTCCATCCATTCCTTCGACGTTATATATGCGCTCGCAGAGACAGAGCGAGCCGATCGCGCGTACATATTATAGGTATAGCTATGCACTATAGCGTTTTCCATAACTGCTGGTGCTGCTGCTAGTGTATAGGAGAGAGAGAGAGAGTCTCTCCGCTGAGCGCCACTTGACGGATGAATGTGAACCGGAACAATGGCGTCCGCCAAAAATCAACGGCATTGTTCCAACTTCGCGAGATCCAAGAGAGAGAGTGGAGCTAGCGCATCGCCGGGGTATCCTCGCGCTGCATCACGTCTATGGATCGCGTCATCGTATAGCTCTGTATACCGTTCCATCCGAGAAGCTCCGTCGTGTTTGCGTGGCCAGAATTACCCCAAGACGTTTTTAACGGTTATTCATCGCCGAGCCAGCTTTCTTTGTCGTCCAGGAAGGAAGTGGCTTCCCTCCACGAAAATTGGCTTGGGATGATGCACAAGTTCGGCGATTTTTATTTTCGGAGTAATAAATATGATTCGTATATGTACTACGTTGCGCGCGAATATCGTAAAAAACAAAATTTTGATATAATCGGGTTCGAAGCGGATTTAAACCCGAGACGAAACAAAAAAGAGAAAATATATTTGGGAAATGGAACGGATAATGTATAATACGCAGCACCCCAATAACGCGGCGAGTTGCGCGCACCCCTTATGCTAGGCAATTCGACACACATTGCCGCACCACGTTTCTCAGCGCGTCAAGGAGCTCGTTTAAACTGAGGGGAGAATAACACGTTTCTGAATAGCAAAGCCCGCGCGCATACGCGCCCTGTACAGTTTATAAATCAAATATCGCTGATATCCAAATTGCAAAATCCGCCGCACTTTATTACCTACTAAAGGCCGCTACGGCCATTGGACAAGCCGCGTAAAGAAAGCAAGTGCGTGTAATCGATTGATATTATTGATTCAAAGTTAATGCGAGGAGTTGTAGAGGACGATCGGGTGGGTGGACAATAAATTCTCAATGCAAGCCAGATGTATTATTTTTTTTTTAGAAACAATGTCGTTTATTTTAATCGCACAAGACATACACCGTATTCGCTATATTATAATTAACGGGCCCCGTCGAGAAAAGTTCGACCAAAGACGTACAACAGAGCTTTGGCCGCACGTTACCCGATCTCACGCGCCTCATCTTCATCGTATTGCCTTAATGTCGATTCTCGGGTCGATGTGAAGTTTCTTCGCCGATTTTTTTTTTTATTTGTTATTCTTTCTTGTCCTCGTGGGCACAGACTCTTTCGCTCTGCGTACAATCTGATCTTTCTTTTTTTTACGTATAGCGATAGACATTCTCAACGCACCGAGATATATGGATTTTTATTTTTACCCTGAATCGGAAACAGTTTTATCCGCTAAAATCGATTGCCTCATTCAATACTCGATCTTTTCGTTTGATAATCTCATTCAAGGGAAGTGTCGCTTCTTGTTTTTCTCTCGATCAACGGCGGCAATATGCTCCGGCTCTGTGTTCGCTCTTTATTTAGTTTAATTATTAATCGTCATTCGTTACCCTGTGTGTGCATATATATAGAAACGCCAGAGAGAGAGAGAGAGAGAAATATCGGCCGGAGAGACTTGACGACCCGAACGAGAGAATTTTCTTTGTATATTTTAGGTTTTTGCCAGAGACGGAGAGAGAAAGAAGTACACATATACATTTATATATATATACGAGTTACTCGATTAAAAAGTGTGAAAAAGTTCCTTTGCGTATTAAAAAAAAGAAAACTATACTATAGGAATTTCAGTAGCCTTTCGATAGTTTATTACAGTCGTCAAATCTCTCGCTCTTTTTTTACGGATTATGTAGGGGATCTTGGTCCTATGTAACGATGAAACTGTTTTTTTGTTTTTCAAAAGTATATGCATAATATGTGAGTGAAATAATGAGAGAAACACAATGTATATTTTTTGGAATCAATTTTTTTGCAATTTCCACCGTGCATCACGTGGAATCGTCACTTTATTATTACCACATGAACGTTTTTTTTTCCTTTTCATCATTATTATAATTCTCGGTTACACACCAATAAACTTCTGTATAATCGCGCGAAAGACGACGACGCTCTTCTTGGCCAATCGACGCCTTAGTGTATTTATCACGCCTAATATGTATAACAAACGCACACGCTCGTATTTCTCATTTATTTTTTCACAATTGACTCTTGACTCGTGTGTTTTGTACGATTATTATTACTGTTTCACTTGACTTTTTTCTCTCGCGTCGTCGATTGGCCGATCGAAACGCCGGCGGCGAGCGACTCTTTTACATTTTGTTTTACACTATATGAATGTCAGCGAAGAAAATGATTTTTCTTTATTTATAATAATTATATAACCCTATGGTCTTTTTATTTTTTTGTTTATTTCTTAGCTGGATTGTGTCCTTTTGTGCGGGCGTATGTGTGTGTGTGTGTGTGGGTGGGTGGGTGTGCGGTAGGGAGAATTAGGGTGGGATTATGTTTGCTGTTTGCGGGAATATGGGACAGTGCCATTATGTACAACGTCGTATAAACAGGGCCTGGCTCGTGTACGTATTTTCTGAATTATCTAACAAACTTTTAACTAGTTAACGAGACTTTTTACCTAAGGTCGTACACGACTAACACTGAAAACTATCTGATATGAGATTTTTTTTTCTTATATACTTCCACCACGCACGCGCGCACATCTCTTTCATACTCGCACGAGTTATACGCATCATCATCCACTTATTATATATAATTTTTCTCTTATTTTTCGCATTCGCTCTGTGTGTGTGTGGATTTATTACGACTTATTGCCTAAATCTTTTAGGAACAGTTCTCTTCGAAAACGCTTGCAACGACGAAAAAATATTCATAATAATAATAATAATAATAATAATAATGATAATAAACACAAACAGCGGCACAGCGCGCGACAAAAAATGCAAAAAAAAAACGCTTTACGCGAACAAACCTCAGTCTTAGGCAAGGAAAACAGAATCTCGCGCAGATGGCGAGTCGATTCGGGGATCGAAGTCAAGCCTGTCGCCCGGCGATTTTCGAAGACGCGATGATTCGATTCGATCGCCTCTACGAAAATCGCGAACTGGAGACGAGACTCAGCTCTGATCGACGCTCGACTCGCGACAATGAGTATACGCTTTCAACGAAGTGTACAGCGATACGTTTACAATAGTAATGTTGGTGACGAGGTCGATACGAGATGTTTGGCGTGTGGTATGCATATACAATTATAGTGTTGTCGATTACTCTCTGGCAATCTTCCTCTTACAGAGACATCGAAATGTTTTTTTTTGTTTTGTTTCAATTGCGTTTTTTGATTTTTGTCCGGTGCAAACACCTTGTAACGACGGTAATATAGGTACGATAAACCTAGACAACTTTGGCATTTTTCGACTCCGGTCTGCGTCGCTGGCGCTTATATCGTTATCGGGGAAACAAATGCGGAACAATCAACGAACGAACGAAGTCGGACGAGGGAAAACAATGATTTTTTTTTCGAATTTCGAGTAACAAGGATGGGGTGGGGTGTAGATATAAGAAGCCGGCGACGGAGACCCGGGAGCGAGTTTAAGTACTTCATTTTCGATGATAGATTCGCTTGTACAATTTAGAACGGACTCTTCGACACACTGGGTACAGAATCACAAACGTGAAAATTGTCTTTTTCTTTTTTTTTTGTCAAAATCTCGTTCTCGCTTGGTAGTACAAATATATCGCTTAGTACAGTATCTCAATTATATATCCATTTACAAAGAGAGATATAAGCAATGAGAAATAGAATCAAAGACAAAGACAATAATAATAATAATAATAATAATAATAATAATAATAATAATGACAGTAATCATTCGTGATAATGATCATAATAGCAATAATAATAATTGATAATAGCAATGATAATAGCGTAGCAATAATTAATAATGAATAATAATAGCAATATTAGTCGCACTTATACACTTAATACAATGTATATCGATAAAAATTATTATGATACAATGTTTCAGCCCCGTACGTTCTAGTTGTGCGACTTAAAAAACTAGAGCGTATAGGCGCGTGTATGTATATATATATATATATATATATATATATATATATATATATATATATATATAAGCGAATGCCCAGATTTCGGCGGCTCGAGAAATTTCGTCTCGCCGAGAGAGAGATAAAGAGAGTGAAGTATACGCAGGCCAACTCTATATATGTACAGGCTACATAGTCTACGCCGAAGAGAGAAAGAGAGAAGACACGCATTAGACGAGTCGTCGCGGGAGAAGCGAGTAAAAAGAACGAGCGAGGGTAGGTTGGAAAATCGGCGGGAAAGGGGAAAAGAGAAAGACGGAGAGCAGCGAGTCGTCGTCGTCGTCGTCGGGGCGATCGATCCCGCGCGCGGGCGCGCGCGCGTCGACCGCCTTGTCTCTTGGTGTACAAAAAGTTTTCTACTCTCTCTCTCTTTCTCTCTGTGCACGCGGTACTTACGTAGCGGCGACGCTCCTGCGCGCGGTTTACATTTATTTGCCATTATCGTTAGCTCGCACAGTAATATACATGTGTTGCGATGTCTTTTAAATAAATAATCTCCAATGCGATTGGGTGATAAAGTATATATATATATAGTACTGGTAGTGCCGCGCATCCCTCGGGCTATGTATATATTTATATGGATTCTCATCTCTTTCTCCGTCCTCGCACTCACGCACGCTCATATATTTATATATATAATATTTATATTTAATCATCTATATATAATATATTCATCTTTATCGTTCTTCTCGACTCTCTCTCTTTCTATATATATATATATATATATATATATACTCAATAATAATAATAATAATAATAATAATAATAATAATAATAATAATAATAATAGTTTTCGACTTTCGCACTCTCGTATTTGCAATATTTATATTATATACTCGCCGCGCGGGTGCACGATGTGTATCATAGACAGGCGGTTCATCACTGGTAACCATGTATATGCATGTATATATATATATATATACGTATATCATCGCGCGCTCAGCACATAGCCTTCTACACACGACAATGATTACATCCTCGGACTGGCCTCGTCGCTGCATACTGGCCTACGTAACGTCGTCTCTCCGGGCGTCGAGAGCTTTTCAGACTCTTGGAAAGAAGACAGACACAAAAAGAAAAAAGTACTCATCCAGTCTTAATAGACCGGATAGGGCGGCCTGTGCGGCCAGAGCGGCGGAATCGGCGGCAGGCTTCCCCCCGTCCAGGATCAAGTGTCCTTGGCGCTGACCGACGAGTCCTCGTCCTGACTGCTCGGATATGGTATACCCGCGAGCTTCGGGCCCTGCTGCACGACGACGACGCACTTGCGCATGTGCTTCTCGAGGGTGCTGGGCACGGAGAAGGGCATCTCGCAGAAGCGGCACTTGTACGTGTCCTTGCCGTGCCTGCCGTGGGTCTTCATGTGCCTGGTGAGTTTCGAGCTCTGTGCGCATGCGTAGGTGCAGAGCTCGCACTTGTAGGGCTTCTCGCCGGTGTGGGAGCGCCTGTGGACAGTGAGGTTCGAGCAGTTCTTGAAGACCTTGCCGCAGTACTCGCAGGTGTCGTTGCGACCGCTGCGCTCCTTTTTCAGCAGAGGACTGGGAAGACCCTGGAGGGCCAGGCTGGCCGAGCTCGTCGCGGCCTTGCTGGCCTTGCGGAACTCGTTGTTCTCCAGGTAGTGCGGACTGGGCAGCCAGAGGCCGGCAAAGTCCGCTCCGGCCGCGCGGCCGAAGCCCTGACCGGAGAATATGTTGCCGGTAGTCGAGCTGTTGAAGTTCGTGGGGGAGAGAGTGCTGTCCTTCTCCTTGTTGTTGTTGAGCGAGTTGGCCAGGCTGGCGGTGGACTCGGCCTTGATGAAGCCGCTGCCGGCGCCGGCGCCGCCGCCGCCGCCGCTGCGGTGGTTCTCCTGGAGGGCCTGCCTGTAGGCCTCGGAGTACTGGTCGATGTTGCTCAGGCCGAACTTCTCCATGAGGTCGCCGACGAGGCTGGCCTTGCTCTCGGCCCGCTCGGCCTCGCCGGGATGGCCCTGGGTGGTGGACAGGTCCTCGGGCGTGTTCTCCTCGCCGTCGTCCCTGCAGTCGTCGCGCTTGTGTCCGTCGACGGCCTCGGCCTCGTCGTCGAGATCCATGTTCTCGTCGCAGCTGCTGTCGTCGTCGGGGACGGTCTCGACGCTGCCCTGGGGACTCTGGGCGCCGCCCATGGTCTCCTGGTGTTCCTTGCGCATGTGCTTCTTGAGTTCGGCGAAGCCGATGAGTTCGGCGTCGCAGACGTCGCACCTGACCGGCCGATGGGCGGCAGCCTCGACGTCGCGGAGCTGCTCCTTGTGGCTCTTGCGGTGGACGATGAGGTTCGACTGGAAGCGGAACTTCTTCTCGCAGACGTCGCAGGTGTAGATGCAAGCGAGCTCGGGCGCGTTGTTGTCGGCCGCGCTGATGATGGGCGTCGAGAGTGCCGTCGGCGAGGTCTTGTCGCTGTCGGTGCTGTTGTTGTTGTTGTGATGGTGGTGGTGGTGGTGGTGATGGTGGTGGTGTCCGGCGAGTGGACTCTGGCTGTAGCAGGGCGGCGAGTTCTCCTTCTGCGGCTGAGGAGTGGACCGGCTGCTGGTGCTGTTATTGTTGTTGTTGTTGTTGTTACTGTTGTGATTGTTGTTATTGTTGTTGTTGTTGTTGTTGCTGCTGGTGTGGTTCGCCTGAAGAGCCGGACTGGGAGGTTCGGGCTGGCTGGAGGCGGTGGCGGCAGCGGAGGAGCCGCTCCTGCTGCTGCTGCTGTTGGTAACCGAAGCCGTGTTGGGAGCCGCGCCTAAGGACGGGTTAGCGAGGCTCCTTAGGCGCGCCGAGTAAAAATCCAGGTTCGCTTCGAGTTGGGGTGGCTGGTTGTGGGCAAGACCGCGAGCGCCCGCGTGCGAGAGCTCCGCGAGGTTCGCGAGGTTGCGCGCGTTGTTGAGGGTGTCGAGGGAGCTGCGCACTAGGGGGTCGCCGAGGTTGAGCCCGTCGATGCCGCGCAAGGGGTCGCCGAGGTTCTGCAGGTTTCGCGTCGCGGTCTGGAGGTCCTGGAGGCCGCGGTAGCCGGCGAGGGGGTTCAGCGCGAGGAATTCCGGCCTGAACATCGGGGCGAATCCGCGCTCGAGGTGTTGGGGCAGTCGCAGGAAGCTGTGCAGGGGGTCGCCGACGAGAGGAGCCGAGGACGACGACTGCAAGCTCGGCTGCTGCTGGCGGTTGGTGGAGCTGCCGCTGCTGGACGTGCCGCCGGACGAGTTGGCGGCCGACGAGCTTCCGGTCGACTTGGCGCTGAGGTTCAGATGGTTCAGCGGACTGTGGTGGTGGTGCTGCTGCTGCTGCTGCTGCTGCTGTTGGCTGCTTATCGGCGTCGGCGTGGGTGGACTCGGCGCCGGTGTGTTGGACGACGAGTTAGCCGAGGAGCTGTTGGACGAGTAGAGCCGCGAGCCGTGGACCGTTTGCGCGTGCTGCAGCATCTCCCAAGCGGATGGCAGACGCCGCGAACACTGCGAGCATTGCAGCCACTTTGGTTCTGAAACAGGAGAAACATTTTTTTTTTTTTTTTTTTTTATTTATTATCGGTGCATACACGGATCATTATATTGCTCCCCAATGACCGGCAATCAAAAGCTCGTTATCGGTTTCAATCCCTCGAATTCGGAATTCAGCCCGCGCTGTGTGAAATTGCGCGAGGGAGGGACGATGCTGCCAAATATATAATATATCCCCGACGACGACGACAGTCTGCGCGAGCCTGATGTCGGTGGTGAAGAAAGAATGAAAAAAAAATGCTGGGGCGAAACTGACCCTTAACGACTTTTCTCTCCCGCGACGGGTTTTGAATTTCAATGTTTTTAATCCGGAATATCAGATTTTCAGCCATTTTTCACGCTCGCCTGCGGCCCCGGGATTTTTATTAATTCGAGCGCACCCTACTGATGCGCGTGTACGGGGCACCGCGTGTGCCCCCCTTCCTTTCTCTTTAGATTTTTTGGTACACGCAGCTCGACCTCGAAACGCACATTCTGGATTTATGACCGCGACGAATTCGCGAGTATCCTTCTAATCGGATCTCCGATGAATCGATAATCCTCTATATATGCATGACGGATTCTTCTAGCTCTAATAAATACGCGATTCTCGGGAATTACTTAGTCGCGGTGCGACTATGGTCTCGTACTTTTTTCTCTCTCTCTCTCTCTCTCTCTCTCTCTCTCTCTCTCTCTCTCTCTCCGAGAGCGGCGCACTGAAAGAGAGAAAGTATATAAGCGCTCGAAGTGACCCGTTAAGAAGCGGCGGAAAAGTTTTTTTCCAAGACGGTTTCTACAAAAGGGATAGCCGAGCAGAAAGAAGAGAGATTGTAAAGCGCTCCTTTTGCCGAGTTTCGCCGATGTTGTCGCGAGACAAAGCCTCCTCGCTCAGGCTTAATTAAAAGGCTATCTTTGATTCGGAACTTTCGGCTCGCGCGATTATAGTCCTCTCGATCGAACGTACGTATATATAGATATATACGCATTTAAAGAAGAAAAAAAGAAAGACGTATGGAAACGGGAAGTTGGGTGACGAGCCGCGACGTATTGTTTCGCGCTCGGGGCGTATATGCCACCCCTTATATAGTAGATATATATATATATATATATATATATATATATATATATATATATATACGTGGAATCCTCGTGCGGAAGTCGAAAATATTGCCGACTTCCCGCTAGCTTCAGGGGGTGAAGAGATAAGGCACAAGTGCCCGGACGGCGAGTATAATAAAGGTGTATCGATTCGCGGCTTCTTTTCATATGCAAACCTCGCGGGTGGCCATCCGTTAGGATTATTTTTCGCGCGCTCTCATTTTTCTCTCTATCGCTCTCCATAGCGGTTTCTTATTCTTCTCTTTTTTTATGGATTTTTTTCCCTTCGCCCTCGAGGGTCCGGCCGCAGGACGACATGCCGCGTTTAAAGCGCAAAACTCATTTCCATAGATAGCCGCGCAGCAGCTGATGTATTTTTATGAAGTCCGAGAGATAAGGGGCCCGTGTATATCTGTATACATACATGTGAGTAATAGTAAAAGAAGGAAAGAGAGAGGCAGCTTCTTTGTATATAATACACTATAGAGTGTCCACTTTTCTGCCGAAATTGGCCGTGTCTTGCTGCTCAAATCGCTCGGAAAGCAGTCGACTTCGCCATTGTCTCTTGGTCATCCTCTCTGCCGAGATATATATATATATACCCTCTGTGCACTGCAACCCTTTCACGGGAGATTTCACGCGAAGAATGCTCTTGAAAACCGAGAGAGAGATGGAGAGATACACGTAACGGTTTAATTGACAAAGAGGGTTATCAGCGGCATGAGTCATACTTATTGTTTTTTAGCGGCGAAATCTATATATATGCTATATAAAGAGCTGCGAAAAGTTAATATATAACTATACGGATAAAAGAGTGTAGAGAGAGAGTGAGAGAGTGAGAGAGAGAGAGAGAGGCAGACGATCACAAACGAGATCAGAGAGCAGCGGCTTGTTGACAATATTAAAATATCGATTGGCCGATGTATGCGACGTATGCACTTTGTGTGTTGTCGCGCAAGGGTTGTTGCAGCGAAGGGCTGCTGCAGCATTCAGGCGCGGATATTTTCTCTCTCGAAAATTCTTCGCTGTCTGCGACGTATAATATTATTCTCATGCTCGCCGCAGTAGTCTGTCGCGTTGCACAAAGCCTGCTTTGTGGTCAGTCTTTGTATATATATATACATACTGTATAATCTACAGCGGGGATTGGTCAAATCGCGCTTAAAGATCCTTTATTTCGCGCAGACCGCAACGCACGTCGCGCCATTATATACATATATATGTATATATAAACACACGGTCTGGCAGAAAGTCGTAAAACGTGCATAGCCGGCCGCACGTCTGTGGCGAGTGTAAAAGATCGATTTGTACATAATATATCACGTATATAGAATCTTATACATGCATATATAGATCGTTTAGTCGCGAAAGGCTTAAAAATTAAACGCAAACATGCGGGAAAAAAAAGAAAAAAAAGCGTCGCTTTAAGCGCGACAAAAGTCAGTCTCGAGAGCGCGTGGGCGTGAGTGAGAGAGAGAGAGAGAGAGCGTTGTTTTGAGTTTCGTTGTAGCGCGTGGCCAATTCGCAAGCAATTTCACTCCGCCGCGGGCTATACGCTTCTTCTTCTTTTCTCGAGGTTCTTTACATCGCGCACAGTGGCGGGAAATAGAAAAGCCAAGTGGTGGACTTTATATATATATATACACACACAGAGAGAGAACAGCGACGGGCCAAGGATATATAACTTTGGAAGCCGAGAAATGGAAGTTTCAGAGATATATAGGTATATGTATATATAGAATAAGTCCGAGGACATATACAGGAACAGGAATTAATATTCCAGACGGACCTGACGGATACATAAAAAAATCCTGCAGGCCAGATGGGAAAGACACATCGGAGAGATTTTAATTTTATTCATAGTCGCACGCAAGTGTCGCGACGACGACGACGACGACGTTTCGAATTCGCCCTCTTATATTATCGACGTCCCTTTTCGTCCTTTTATCTCTGTGTCTTGAGCCCGTACACTATAAGCGTGTACATTTAACAATATTATCCATATGGACACTCACTTATACATACTCGAGAGATCTTAGATATAGAGCTTAGAGTGTGAAATCTAATATTTCCTTCGCGACGTACAATATAATCAAATATCAGCTCTCTCTGATCTTCCGTAGAAATTTTACGCAGCAACGGTCCGATCGAGAAAAAAAATCCCCTATAAATACATCACACGTGTATAATACTCGCGTGCGCGCGGCACACGACGCGCTTTTCGTTATATACCTGTGTGTATAATATCGTTTCCTGTCTTGTCTCTCTATAAGGGGAGTGTATACACTCGGCTCGTGCCGTACCACGTGGCCAAACAATGGGACGATTCTAATTGGGACGCGGCCGCACGAGAAGAAAAAAAAACTGGACACAAAAACGTGGAGCTGATGTGTCTCTCCGGTGAAGGGTTAAATCCGGTGTGCAGCGTCGAGGGGATCTCGTGTGTATATACGCACACCTAGACGCGTGCGCGCTTAAAGTTTTAAGTAGCCGCGCGCGTTTCAACGCGCTCGTTACGTATTCCTTCTTCCTCTATGTATATAGATTATATACTGCATGGTTTTGATTAATCGTTGGTCCTTGCTCGCGATGTGCTATGAATTATTGTTACCGAAAGGAGAGAATGAAAGAAATGCGTATTTTATAATTGCAGTATATATATATATATATACATAGCTATCGATTTCCAAGGTCGATCGACCAAATGTCGTTCGCGTACACATCCCACGAGATGTATAAAAAAAAATCGGCGACACTCGAAACTACACACTGCACCGGGCGCAACAAAGCACCCCAGCAGGCTTTAAATTCAAAAATCGAATTTTATCTCTCCCCTCCAACAGGGGCGAGAGACTCGTTGTTCGGCTCCGTCCGACCGGATCGTCGGACTACTGGACGCTGTAAGTGCTTTAAACTCTTTTTTTTTCTCTTCTCCCGACGCCCCTTTTGATGACAGCTTCTCGCCTGTCATACACTCGATACGCGAATCTGTTCGGATTGGCATATACGGGCTACGAGAGAGAGAGAGAGAAAAAAACACGGCGATATTGCAAAAAAAAATGGGTCAACGGTTTTGTTTGTCGCGCCGAGCGAGAGAAATTTAGAATAAATCTCGCGGACCGAGACACGTACGTCTCGCGCGGAAGTCGCGAGATTCCTCAGATCGATATCGTCCTCCCCCGCTCTTTCGATATGCGCCGCTGATGCAGCGGTGAAAAGGGAAAGTCGTCCCCTTTCGCCGGGAGTATAGAAGACTGTGTGTATATATATATATACGTATATACAGACGACAGGGACTAGGAGGCAATTACGCGAAGCAAGTGCGCTCAATCGATAGCCGTATATTTAACCCCGCGATGAGAGAGAAATATATATATATATATACAAGCGAGTTTCAACGGGAACCTACTGCGGTCGCGGAGAAATTCAAAGCAAAGATGTATCCGATCATCGGGCTGCCTCAATATATATATGTATATAAACCGCTAACTCACCTGTACTGACGGTATTGGACTCGGCATCGACGGATTCGGTCTTGGGTTTCTTGGCGACCTCGTCGAGCACCTCGTCGAGCACGACGTCGGTCGTCCTCCTTTTGGGCGTCGAGCTCGCGCTCGCCCTGAGCTCGATAGGACTGACGGCCTCGTTGGCTCCCGAGCTGGTGCTGCTACCCTGTGGCGTGGGCGGACTCTCGACGCGTCCGGACCTCTTGATTATCGGTGCCGATATGCTCGGCACCGAGTTCAGCTTCTCGCCCGGACTCGTCTCGGAGCCGACGCTGCTCTTTATGGCCAATGCGTCCTCCGGGTCCGAGTCCTCCGGCGCCGCTGTGGCCGATGGGCTCTGACAGCCCGGCAGATTGCTGCGGCAGTGGTTGACCTTGTGCTCGATGAAGCGCACTATGTCGCCGAGCGGGTAAGAGGCTCGGCAACCGCCGCACATGACGATGTCCGGCGACGCCGTGCTCTGCGATGTCTCCGCTGAAATGAGAGAAAATATTTTTTATATGACGTATATCTATGTGTGTACACATATATATATAGTGTGCGTAATATAAATATGGATGAGAGGGAAGGAGGAGGATTTATACATCTCGGGAATTTAATAGTGCACTCGAGAGTCTGCGCGGAGTCTTATAATTCAGTCTGGTACCGCAGCCGAGCGAGCGAGGTCACCCGCAGACGTAACAATTCACTTTTAGGGCTCCTTCAGGAGAGTCTTTCTGGCACTGCACACAATACTTACTCACACACACACACACACACACACTCGTGTGGGGAGGATTAACATAGAGATTGGCAGGAGTTCATATATTGATCTTTGCTCGCGAAAAAAGAAAACAACTATTTTCTATATATATATATATATATAGTGTATAGGGCGGAGCAATGCAGAGAGCGAGAGCTTGACCAGTGGCGATCGCGCAGACGCCGGGCCGTAGCCACACCTTTCACGTGTACGTACACATTTCTTTAAAAAACTCGCTCGTGTGTAGATGCTGCACGAAGGAGGGGAATCGCGCGACTGTGTACAGCGGGGTTGGAAGGAGGCGGGAAAGGAGGGAGAAGATGAAGGAAGGGTCGCACCCCATTCGGATAGTTTCTTTTTTTTCCCCAAAAATCAGTTAACATCCTCTGCGGAGCGATAATATTGGTGACAAAAATAGTAATAACAATAATATCTTCTTTGAGAATCGAGCTTGTGTGTATACGGTGTGTATATATATAGGAACACTTTCGCTGCCGCGGCAGAAATTAAAATATCGAGCGCCGCCGCGGAAAGAGAGAGTTAAAGCCGAGGGAAAGTTGAAGGAGGTGCGGAGATGAAGAAGAAGACCCACATTCAAGACGCCGATCCTGTGCTCTCGACTGTTATTCCGTATATATATATATATATATATATATATATATATACGGAAGTGTATGTATAACTGTTGTAAGAATCGATCAACGCGTGTATTACGCAGCGAAAAAAAAACTCGCGATACCACTATGCTTCCTCGGGGTTGACGAGAGAAAAAAAATCGAGCAAGAAAAAGGACGCTTTGCTGAATGCCCGCGCTAGAGAGAGAGAGAGAGAGCAGAGTCCGTTATGTATATGCGCGCGCCTACGATTGAAAAGCGCTCGGTTAGAAACAAGAGACGCCGCCGCTCGTAGTTAGCGACAATGGGCTTTTGTTTTTTTTTCGGGGGCAGATGTTGCTCTGCGCGAAATTCGGTCCAGCGAGTCCACGAGGCATTTTTTTCCGATGATAATGATGCTTTCGTCGTATTATAGTCAACGCGTGGGATATATGATAATATGTAACATTCCGAGAGTATATAGAAATGTGTGTGTGTGTGTGTGTGTGTGTATAGAGGCCAGAGAGAATAAGTCCGTAAAAATACAATATTGCCTCCTCCAGAGCGTAAGTTGGATTGCTTACAAATTGGCCCATACATCCGTAATGCCTCGATCAAGTGTATATATATATATCGGGGATTTTGCTCCCTCTCTTCATCGCGCGCATTGTCTCTCTTCTTCTCTTATAGATAGATATATGCGCACGCAAAACGCAATCAAAGCCTACAGTCGTCCCGGTAATTCGAGTGGCCCAGAGAAGATATAACCAATATACTTATGCATATTGATATCTCTCTGCGCCTGTAAGTTATGCGTAGTGTAGTATACCCTATGCGCGTTTCTCTGTACGTGTGTAACTTCGTTTGCGGCTATATTTGCGCGGGTATATGACTAATGAGCCGAGGGAAATCGATCGGATGTTAATTACGCGGAATATATAATATCAATCAAAGAAGCTACCGCTGCTGCTATGTAATATATATATTAATTTTCTGGTGCGAATTATTCCTCCGATGTGTGTGTATATATATGAGAAAGAAATCATCGACGCAATGGGATCTAATGTGATTTGCCTCGTTGCGGAAAAAGTTACCGCATCGCGAGACACACATATATATATACGCATAAGAAACAAGACAAGTTTACTGTTCGCATCTCTCTATATATACATATAGAGTACGGGAGAGAGCGAGAAAGCACGTATGCCGCATCGTCGGATATATAACCCGAGGCGGTGTCCTTGTTAGGACATCCGTCCTGTCAAAACGTCCAGAGGACACATCGAAACAATTGAATTACGATCATCCCCAGGCGTCTCCGACCAAAACCAATAATTCCATTATCCATTAGTATTGAGTCGCAAGTTCCATCGCTATACCGCACACGCACACGTAAACGAGGATTACGTTATGTGTATATATATAGTCTCGCCGTGCAGTAGTGCAGGCGCTCGTTATACGACTGCGAGGAAAAAGGAGCCGCGCATGTACTATTCATGTGGACACGAGTCTTATCTGTGTGTACGTGTGTCTCATTCGCTATTGGATAAGGTAATTTCGCTGATTAATGCAGCGTGGATATATAGTATTGATCGATACATATAGATATCGCAGGATGTATACATAAATCATTACCCGTTAGCAGCGCCATTACTCCTTCGAGTATACGGAATATATCACAACACCACCGCGATCATCACCTATACGTATATATATATATATATATATCTCGCTGCACTATGACGATCTGTATAATACGATCGACGGACTTTCCGTTGGCGTCGCTAATATGGCGAAACTCCCGTATACCTATATACATATATATTATAACATGTATATATCACCGAACGAGTAGAAAGAAGGGGCCACTGGCGTGGTCCATGCTCGGATGCAGACTGGATGAAGCGGGCACGAGTAGGACCCCGACAGGATATCAAAAGAATAGAAAGGACCCCGTGCGCGCGCCCCGTATGTATATACATGTGTGTGTGTGCTTCGGTAGTGGGGATGATTTCACGTATAAGGGAGAGAGAGAATATTCCTCCTCTCCTCTCGTCGGTCTTCTTTTTTTTCTCTCTCTCTCTCTCTGGGCCTCAACCCCCTTTGCCGTACGGGACCACGCGTATGTACCAGGACTTTTTTTGGATTAACCCGTACGTGGACACAAAGGATGCGGCCGTTTTTTTTCTCTCTCCCGTAACGTTGCAGCCCAGCGGAGAGAGGATGATGAAAAAAAAGCGCGAGCGACGGTTCGTGGAAAAAAGAGACCGTTGACCCTTTCCTATTTTCTCTCCGCTCGTCGGGTATTACTATACACGGTATACATACCCGGTAGTGCGTTTATGGATCGATCTTATCGATTTGTAGCAATAAAGATGATTTATCGGCCTTTAAGCGGCTTTTTTGGGCCGAGCGAGTATTAGCGCTGTGTGTATATTGTGCGTATGATGGGAGAGCCGGTATAGATACGTACACGTGAAAACGAGGAATACCAATATACGTCGGCGGTCCCCAAGGTGAGATCCTCCACGACCACAAAGCTGCGTATTATATATATACACCGGAACGATGATTTTTGAGAGCAGTCTTCGAGGAAAAGTACGATAAAGAAAAAAAGGAGAACACAAACGAGATGAATAAAAGATGCGCGAAGAAACGGTACACAATCCTCTCCCACGCTTAAGTTGATTAGGGTAGATTCGCCCGTACAGATAGCGCGAGGAGGTGTAGGCGCATTGTCCGGCGGCGGGAAAAGGATACGCGTGTCCCATTCTCCCGTTGAGCGGAAAACGGGTGAAATCGGGGTGACCAACGCGGGAGAGACAGCGAAGAAAAAGCCGAGAGAGCTCATAGAAAAGAAGCCAGAAAAACACAGTCCGTTCCACACATTCGCTGCTGCTGCCGGTAGTTATGAAAAATATGAAATCTCGTTCTCACGGCGGGCTCTGAATAGAACGAGAGAGAGAGGCCCCTGCGTATCGTGGGAGGATCTCGACCGGGCCTTTTGTGCTGCTCTCTGCTGTCCGCCGCTTCTCGCACACATACGCTCTTGGATCGTCGTCGCTTTGGACGATGTCCATTGTGAGTAGGCGACGGCCAAACAGGTCCCTTTGGGCTTGACCTGTCCCCCTTTTGCTCGGTTCATTCAGAGAGACGCTCGTGCTTATACATACCTGTGCATAAAACCCTTTTTTTCGATCAAAATAAATCATGTGGGGACACGGATACAGTTATGTTTTTCTCTCTCAACACAGCTGCGTATATATGCGCATATACATACGCGATCCTTCCGGGATCTATGGCTTTTCTCGCATTTTCGCATTCTCGCCGTGTATTATGATCAGCCAGGCCGATTTTCTCATGATTTTTTTCCCGCGGCCAGGGAGAATCGCGCGCTTTCTTTCTTTCTTTCTTTCTTTCTTTCTTTCTTTCTTTCATTCATCCGTCCGGAAATATTCAGGAAAGGCTTAGACCGCACTTTTTCCTGCTACATGTGTACAGGTGAGAAAAAGATCGTCGTCTGCTACTTTAGATATAGACGTATCAGATTACAGATATACACGAGCGCGTGAAAATCACACGGCTCCGCGAGCAGAGCAAACAAGCTGATGACCGCGAAAAGCCAATTAAAATCTGACCGAAACAAAACTGTCCCAGTTATATACGGCTTACGGGTGCGCACAATATCGCTTTTTCAACGCGACGCGTCACGTATATAAAAGCGCCGGACCCATACAAATCCTCTATAGCTTTTGTACTGTCCGGTTTGCCGCGACGTGTACGTATATATATCCAGGCAGGAGCGGATTGCTTAATTAGAAACTTCTCTGTCTCTGTGTATGTGGTGACGAGAGCTCGTTACATTATTCATCCCCCGCGAAACTGGCAAAACGCAAACTTTTGCGTTGTCTAGATATATACATATAACCGAGTGCCGAATCGCGATGGGAGAGAGCTAGCTGCATCAGTCGAGCGAATTTTCCCTCTGTGTTTAGGACGACTTTTCTAGCTTTAATTAGCGGACGAGTTATACGATATCCATATAATTCATCGCATAAATCGGGCGTCACTTATATTGCAAAAGTGAGAAAAAAAACGACATTCCCTTCTCACTCACACACACACACACACACACGCACACATCACCTTTCTCTTTTCCAATATGATGTCACTCTAGTCGTCCCCGCAGCACACATACGTATCGACCCAGTTTTCGAACAATAATCGCATACAAGCTCCTCCCCCCTTCGCTCGTAGCCTTGCCTGCGTTACGATTGTTAATTAATTTGTCACAAAACGCGCACCCGCGGCGCTATTATCCAAGGTCCGACCAATCGCCGCTCTTACCTCTTGAGAAATGGCCGCCACTGTGCGTACATACGTATATATATATATATATACGCGCAGAGAGCAAAAAATGGTGAAATGTAGTGCGGAGGAGAGAGAAAAAAGAGAGACAGGACGTGATAAGCAAGGAGGGATTATGCTCGGACTCGAAAGTGTCTAAAGTGAGACTGTACGCTTTAAAGCAGATATCCTGCGCGCGAAAAAGAGAATCGTAGCCTTGCTTCCGTTTTCCGCTCTTGCGACGTTCGCTGCGTATGTATATATATATATTAAACAACGCTCGACCGAGCGCGACGGCGATGATATATATTTTCGAGAGCTTCGAAATTCAAGAGCGAGTGTGTGCGTCTTGAAGAAGAAAAAAGATGTTGACACGCGGGGCGAACGAACTATGCGCACAGGTTAAACATCCTATATATATATACACAGGCGCGCGCGTCAAGGCCGGCATTATATACGGTTCCTCGTTTTCTTTTTAATTACGCGCTTCCGCCGGCGCGACGTTCCCATAGCGCAGTTCGTTTCTCCTCTTCCTATAATATAAGCTCGCGGAAAAAAGTTTCTCGAACCGCCGCGAGATCGTGGCTGGACGCGCGTACTTCGTTGCGGGAGGACACATTCGAGCGTATTTTTCGACTGGACGCAAGAGCCTGTCCGCGGGAGCGGACTAATAATACGTGTGTATATATATATGGTGTACGGAAAAAGAGAGAATAATGTAGTCGGGATGACCCCAACGCTGTTTACACGTCTCGGTCAATTGGAGATTCATATACCAGAGGCGAAAAAAACGAGCGAAAAAGGGAAGGAGGAGTAGTGTGGAAGACAGCGAGGATAAAGGTGCATCGGGGGAACAACGCGCGCGAGAGAGAGAGAGAGAGAGAGAGAGAGAGAGAGAGAGAGAGAGAGAGAGAGAGAGCACCTGAGAAAGTGACCCTTGGTCAGGTAGCAGAAGGAAGAAGAAGGTGAATGGGGCGACAAAGCGTATAATGCGAGCAGATTATTGGCCTGAAAGGTGCTACAAGTATATACACACTGTGTGTTCGCACCTCGGAGGGTCGTCTTTGCTGCCGGACAATGGCCAAGGGAAACCGACACTGCGCAAACAACCATAAATTTCCCTTTCTCCACTACTACTTGGCTTATTGCGCGCAGGGGGATGACCCTTCGGCATATGCGATGAATATAATAAGGGAAGAAGAAAAAAACGAGGAAGACGAGATAAACACGCGAGTCGTCCTTTTAAGAGGCCATTTGAATAGCGATGGGGAGAGAAGCGTGCGCGTGTATTGTTTCTGCACGCGCTTCTTTTTTTTTTTTAATACACGCAGGGTGAATTAGCGGAGGGAGGCTCGATACGGATAAATTAATAAATCACGTTTATTGCAGCCGAAGAAAATAATCTCGTCGGCAATCTCGACTGGGTTTGTCAAGGAGTGTAGTTTCATTATCGAGGACCGAGTCATCGTCGAAAAGTCCAATCTCCAAGAGCGAGCCATTCCGGCCTCGTTTTGCGCGAATTTAACCCCTTTTTAACGGGCCGCCGACGAGCAGTTCCAATAATCCCAGGTTGCAGTAGTCGACGATATCTACCGTAAGAGAGAGAGAGAGAGAGAGAGAGAGAGAGAGAGAAGAGAGAGAGAGAGAGAGAGAGAGAGAGAGAGAGAGATACAAGAGAACGAACCTGACGACAGTCGTATTTCAGGGGAAATTGCCCGACGGCAGATTGGATGGACGATATACAGCCTCCCGGTACAGCAGCAGTTGGGAGAAATTGGTGTACGAAAGACACATATATCGGCGGTCATCTCTGCGCGAAAAACAAAAGAGAGTTATATCGTTCAACGTATATATATATATATATATATATATATATATATATATATATATATATGGAAAGGGCCGTTGCGATTTATCGACGCCGAGGAGATAAGGAACTTTCAGAATCACGCGGAAAATGCAAATCCATAATTAGGATCGAATATATATATCTATATATGTATATAAAAATACGCGTTTATGCAACGTCGCGCACACCTCGCTAAGAGTATGATCCGAGCACATATATAGAGGCTGTAAATCATACGAGAGTCTCTCTTTCTCGCTCGTTTAAATCTTAACGCGAACTCATAAATTATTGATGAATTATCAAAGACGAACTTTCTCGGCCTATATATATGAATTATTAACAACGCGCGGCTCATTGTTGTTCTCACCCCGTTATAATATTATACACTCGCGACCCGAGAGAAAAATATCGTCGAAAATTCCCGAGTCATCGACTTTATCTCTCTCTCTCTCTCTCTCTCTCTCTCTCTCTCTCTCTCTCTCTCTACACTAACTTACATGCATACCGTTTCAAACATTACACACAAGCTGTTCGCATTATCTCTCGGGTATACGTAATAATGATGGAAAAATCTTCTCTCGCAAGCTCACATAATAAGACTCGTGCGTGTGTGTGTGTCTGTGTATTAATCGAGGCAAAAATTTTTGAAGGTCGCGCGCGGTCTCGTGTTATTATCGCTAGAGGAAAACAGAGGCGCAAGAAAGTCGTTGGGAGGCAATAAAACGAAAGAATGTAAAAAAAACCCATCAGCGTCGTCGTGCCACTTTCCTTATCGCGTATATACCGCGCGCATGAAAATCCGCGACGGCAGCACCCGCATGATCCACCTGCATTTCGAACTGATAACCTCTTGCCTTCGTGTGTAGCCTCTGTATTTTTTTTTCGCAGATGTTATACAACGGGCTTCCCGCGAATTTTCTACGAGCACGTTTTCCGTTGGTATATACGTAGAAAGGAGTGTGTTCGTTTTGCAAAAAGCGCGCGAATTTCGAATCGCGAATCTCGCCACGATTTCTAACCTAAAAATCGTTCGAGAAACCAGAGAGACAACGGATTATCCAAAATCACGCGAATGACAACATCGCGTAATTCAGTAGCGCGCGTCAACGCATCGTCGGCCGCGCGACTCGGCTTATATATTCGTATATCGTGGCGCCACCTCGTCTCCCCTCTCGGAAGCGCGGTGAGCATCTCTGTCTCTCTCTCTCGCGCGAGGCATTTAATATAATCGTCGCGGCGTTAAGCGGCTCGCGACTATGCATATACATAGAGCTCTCTTGCACTTCCGTGCCACTTCCGAAACGTCAGCGTGAAATCCTCGCGTCTTTTTCCCATGCCGTGTTTACACCGCGGATATATATATACATGTATACATAGTTGGCAATTAGACGACTCGAGTATGGCTGTGCGAAAATCGGGCGCGATTTTCCCCTGCGCCTCCTTTCTTTTTTTTCACGCTGGGATAAGGATCTCCCCGAGCTTTTCCGCGTTCCGCCGCGGGAATTCAATGCGCGAGCGGGTTGTTTTTCTTTCACGCGAGAGAGTCGCGTGCCGAGCGCGAGGAGTCTAATTATTTTTCTCTTTCCGAGCTGCTTTTTAATGTTTAATGGATGGGAGTCAGCTTCTGCGCGTAACGATTATTAGAAACTCTTTTTTCCGTTCCGAATAATTCGTTCCGGAGCAACAAGTCCCGAAATTCTTCAAATCGAGCCTCATCAGCCCCTCCGATACATACACGCGTCGATTAAATCAACAGCACCGTCAAGTGCGCCTCGTGTCCGTTTTTTCGTCCGCCGCAAAGACACCACGCGCGCACGCTTTTTTTGCTCCGTACGAGTCCGTCGGTATATCGTGCGTCTACCTGAGCGCGTGTCTCGATCAAAAGGGTTCTTCCGCGACACGCGACGCATCTCTCGCACACGAGTCTAATCTGAGGGATCGAATCGCGCTTTTTTCGACACTCGTATACGCGCACAGAAGAAGAAGAAGAAGAAGAGGACGAATATTATTATACACACATCACGAAAGCTCAACGGAGTATCCGACGGCTCGCTTCAAAGACAATGTTTAACGGACAGCAGCGGAGCGAAGCATATGCCGCGCACGTGCCGGCCGGAGAGACGCTGCAGAGACACTCTTGTTTGCTAAATAAGAGCCGCGGAGAGAGCACACCTCGAGAGACGGCACTTTTGTCGGAGGAACGAGATCAGGCCTATTTCTTTTTTTTTCATTTGTTTGGAGAGATGAAATCGGTGCTAATATAACAGAGCAGCATCTTGATTTTTTCTCTTCCGTAACGAGCACTGTATTACTGGCCGATCACCGCAAGACAAAAAACAAATGGAGAAGCATACCTTATCGACGCTCATCTTATCGGACACGAGAGTGTCTCTCTTCGGAATTGACGCGCACTGCCGAAACACATCGCTTATTCCGTATACTCACAGGAAGCAGAGCTTCGTCATGTTTTTTTACGTCGCGCGAACGGCTCTCTCTTTGTGGCCCAACGCGACGAAAGAGAAGACTTGGCGCGATATCTTTTCGCGGCGGCGTCATCGCGCGAACTAAAGAATATCGCAGTTGTAATTAAGAAAAGCAAGAGCTTCTCTCTCTCGCGCGCGAGAGAGAGAGAGAGAGAGGAAGGAACGGAAGAAAAGAGGTGAGGGGGTTGCCGCTAGTACTACGGGGGTGGAAAAGTCGGCTGAAAAACGCTCGCGCATGACAATGCCGTCTCCTGCTCTCCCTCCCTCCGTCGTGCAGTTTCAAGGTGGGGGCGTCTAGGGGGGCTAATTAAAAATTCTCTGGCATATCGGCCAAGACGCTGCTGCCGGCTCTTCTTCTTACGTTATATGCAGACGCGCCACGCGCTTATCAGCTTTATCGTTACTTCGCGCGCGCGCGCGCGTGTGTGTGTTAGTGCGCAAACAGTGCGTAAAACGATTTATTATTGGGCTAATAGCTGTGAGAGATGATAAGTAGTATCGCAATTCGGCTTACCTTGGGCGATTCTAACAGCTGGCATTTTGATCCTCATGGTGGCTGCGATTTTCTTTTATCCCTCTCGTTGCGCGTATCGTCGCAGATGAGTGTATACTGGCTCTCTCGGTTCGGCGTGTATTTTAGGAACTCACTCGAGCGGTACGACACTTTCGTTGCCGCGGACGAGGAAAAACAAAAGGAGGAAGGTCCGCGCGAAGCAAAGTCACCCCCTTCTTCGTTTCATTTTCTATATCGCACTTTTGTCCGGCAGAAAGTTCGCGCGCACAGCTCTCTTATAAATCCTGAACCTAATAAGAAACTCGACTGTCCTCTCCGATCGTCAACTGCTGGGGCAGGCTCTCGACCTCATGGTTACGCCGGCACGGCTGACCGGCGCGCACTGTTGTTGCCTATTTTTTCTTTTCTTCCCCACAAAAATATATCAATCGTACGCAACGACGGGACAACAAAGAAGCGAACTATCACTTTCTCTCGTTCAGTCTCTCTCTCTCTCACGCGCGACGTGTCTTCTTCCTCTTCATCGAAGCTCCTGGCGTCAGCACTCCTGGGTTATGATTTCGGATTTCCTCGCGAACGCGGGAAAATTGAAAAAACAAACAAGCGACCTCCTCGGAAAAGTCCGTCCGCGCAGAGAGAGACGACGAGACAGCAGTGTGTAAAAGACCGGCTCTCGGTGTGCGGGCGGTCGCGCGAGCTCGGTCCAGCATGGGCCGTATCTCTGAGTGGACTGTGGCCGGACGCGGGCGCGCGGCGGCTGCTAACCCGGCGCCGTTCGTCGGGACCTGGTCTCGGGGCAGCACTGTGTAAGCGAGCGGTGGCGGCGGCTCGACTCTCCTACTCGCTCGCGTGTGTTGAGCCGTCGGCGTTCGGTCGGCTTCGGAGCGCTTCGGACTTGGAAAGAGAGGGAGCCAGTGTCTCTATCTATGTGTGCGTGTGTGTTTCTGTGCACGTGTATGTATATATATACCGGACACCCTGGCGCAGGCGCTCGCTTTCTATCTCGTTCTCTGGGGTAGTTTTCACCCTACGGATTCAGCGCTATAGTGGGGGTAGTCGTCTCTGTCTGACGCGCAGACGCCTGGTCCATGTGCTCTCCCTCCATATATCGCAGCACGAGGAGAGAGAGAGAGAGAGAGATAGCTCCCGCGCATTCGAGGAAAGAGGGGATGATGCTCTGTTCATAGGGGAGAGAGAGAGAGAGAGAGAGAGATCGGTCAGTGCACAGCGGACTCGATGAATCTTTGATAAATTCTATTACGAGGACCGGCTGACTCTTGGGATGTTGCGTTTTTCGATGCGGCGCGCGGTTAAATGAATACGTATAAAACGAATTCAGGTGGAAATTCAAAAAGCTGTGTGCGGCTGTTTTATGACCGCGCGCGCGTGTGTGTCTACAAGAATCTCGTCGTAGCGCTGATTCACTTTACGAGCTCGGCGCGTATATGTATACGCGATGTCATAATTTATAATCGTCGCAAACTCGATGCGATAAGCGCGACGCGATTTTCAATAATATAACGAAAAACAACGGAACCGCTCAATCGTCTATGAATATATATATATATAGATTGTACATCAAGGATGAACGAGAGTGTACAGAAAATAAAAATAATCAGTGACTCTTCAGCGAGACACTCCTCCTATATACGAACAGCTGCAGCGGTGTCTTGAAAACTGGCCTATTTTTGTCGCGCCTCGTCTGTAGTTAAAATGAGCGTCTTTTCAGCGATTCGTATGTATATATACGTCCTTCGCTGGCCTGTAATTTACACGTCATTTTCGCTGACCAAAATTGACCGGAGAATTTTCTCAGGCTGTGTATAGACGCTCTTGAAAATTATATGCAAGAGCCTGATGGTACGTGTCCCGACCGGACTTCTGCCTAATATCTTTCACGCCCCATCTCGACTCTGGAGAATTTTTGAATTTCGGGGAGGTCGCCGCGACCACTCGAGATCAAGGGTTTGCGCGACAATTCGAGTGCGTCTCTTCGAGAACGTTCGTGGTCGAGGAAAAAAAAATGAAAAATCGAGCCGTGATGAAATTAATTACACGCGTGTCAAACACTCGCCGCCCAATTTCCTCCTCCGCGCACTATATATGTATATATATACATATATGTATATATATATATATACATACACATTATACACAAGCTATTCCACAATTACACAACGCGCGTCCCGCTAGATAATAATATTTGCTCTTTGCAATACATTTTTTCTTTTAATACGCCTTATTATACTCGCTCCAGCTGGAAGAAACGCTGGTGGCTCTCTCGCGAGAGAATAAACAGATTTATCTTGAAAAAACAGACGCTCTTACGTCCAACGTCGACGACGACGACGACGAGGCGTTCATCCGAAATGTGGAATATTTTTTCGTGCGAAGCAACGATGACGAGCTATACGTATATGTAATTTCTCAAATGCGGGCTCGCGCTCGCGCAACTGATTAAACATATTGGTCAGCAGGTCGACGTCGCACACGCGGGTTTTCAGTCGACAAAAAGAGGAAGCCTCTATATATATATATATATGTATGACGCGCAGAAGAAAAATATTTTTCGAGCGATAAAGCCGAAGCGAGACGTTAAAAAATCGTCGGAGAGCGAACTAATCGGTATTCTTTCCGCGCGACGCTCTTAAGAGTCGGCAAGTTTCCCTGTGGGACGTGTGTGCGGTGTGATGCGCCGAAGAAAGAGGGATTGTTTTGGCGACGCTACGGTCAGCTCGAAAATTAGAGAGTTCTTGAAAGCTTCTCGAGGGGGATGTAAATTATTGAGTAGATATATATAGACGTGTGTTACCGCAGTGCTGTAAAGTTTCAATAGAAATTTTTATTCCTCCGCGCATAAGTAAGAGAAAACACGTGTATATATATATATATATATATATATATATATATATATATATATATATATATATATATATATATATATATATATATATATATATAATATTCCGTTACAAAGGCAAAAAAGCGATCGTGCACATATCGGAAGTCGCGCGCGAGGGTATGTACTTTATAGAGGCGACAATTCAGTTAACAAAACCGCGATATGCATCTTTCGCTGCATCTTCACTTTCCAGTTGGAAAAAGCCGACGCTATATACACATATATATATATATATATATATATATATATATATATATATATATATATATATATATATATATATATATATATGCGAGAAAGCGCGCAGGATTAAGAGCAGATTCGTATCTCTCCGTAGCTATCGCGTACACAGCCGGAGAAATATCCCAGCGAATATCGCCGCAGCCGAGAGTCACGACCGCTAATTTCAGCAGCAGCAGCGGCAGCAGCAGCAGCAGCAGCGGTTATATGTATATAGAAAGAGAGAAAGAGCGGGCGATCGTCCAAAGGGTGAAAAAAAAGCCGGGTGACGACGACGGCGATAGCCTCAGAGAAAGAGAGAGAGAGACTCGTATCCTGTTGGGTTTTAAAGATTATTTTTACACGGGGCAAAAAAGATTCCCGCTCTGTGTCTGGCGCACACGTGTGTGCTACACACAGTGCAGCGTCGCGACGTCCAGCTACTCTCGCGGCCAAGCGTAGAGCACGCCTCTGCCTCTCTTTCTCTCGATATTTACGAGGCTTTTTTCTAAATTTACCTCTTTCTCGGGGGATTTTTCGGCTTGCTTCTCGTCATTAAATCGCCGCTTTTAGAAATAAGCCTCTTCATTCGTGCCCGACGTACTCGCGAGCGTCGTACCGTATAACGTCACAAAGGATTCCGAGCGATATAATGAGCTGTTTATTTGCGTTCGACGATAAGCCATCGGCGTTGATTCAATTAGTGCGATATCGCGCGCTAAAAAAAATCATCGCGTTATTAATTATGCATACGCGCAGCAGCAGTCGAGGATTTCTCGGTAGCTCTAAATCATAGCCATAAAGTCCGCGCGCTCGCCAGTTGGCAGTAAAAGAGTCGAGGAGGAGGATGAAGAAGAAGAAGAGGAAAAAGAGTACACGCGTGCAGCGGATGATGAAAAAAGCGCGTTGGCCATCGGCGTCCGCTGCGGCTGCAGTAGTTTATACACTGTACCAAAAATAAGTATACAAGACGCGGGGACAGAGACCCCTTGCCAAGGGTGTTTAGAATTTTGGAACCGAGACTGTCTACTTCGTCGAGACGGAGAGAAACGCGCGTATGCAGAGATGTCGAGAGGGTTTCGCGCCGACGGATTTATGCGCTTCCTCCTATTTTTCGGAGCGTTTTGTTATGTAATTCGTTTAGTTTGTTTGCGCCTGTGTATATAAGAGGTGCGTTTGGAAAACCTTGTCGATGGGATTAATTTTAGAGTAGATATATAACTGTTCGATTTTAACGGTCATTTGCATGATTCGTTCTGATGTAAAGCTTGCGTTGTAATAACGGTATATATATATATATATATATATATATATATATATATATATATATATATATATATATATATATGGGTTCGGTGACAGTGACGTTCGATCCGAGGGTATATATATACATATTTGCATATTGACACTTGGGGCTCGAAAACGCTTAGTCAGGTATATACAAGTTGCAGTTGGTCTTTTCTTTCCCTGAACTGCTATCCTCCTGATTCCATAGAGACCATCTATATATATCCTACGTTTTTAGCGTGTCCCAGATCGAATTCTCGGATTAAAATGAAAAACATCCGGACAACGATCGACGCCGCGAATCCGTCGTCCCGGGAGTATGAGAAACTCGAAAAAAGTGAATTTCCAGAATCTCCATCAGCCGATTCCTCTAACTAAAAAAGTCCCGCAGATAATCGCCACCGCTCGTCGCGTATACAGCCATATTCACAAGTGTATCGGATTTTTCTGGCGTCGTAAACAAAACTATATACACTTATACCTATCTATCAAAAATCACGGGCTCGTTGATCCCTACACGCGCACTCTAGCCTTTTTTCCCATGTCCATTTTTGCATAAAAAAATTCTCACCGTCATACTTTCGCACGGGCTCCCCCTTTTTCCTCCTTCCGTGATGCCCTTCCCTGCCACACACACACACACATACGTACGGAAAAGGTGCATTAACTAGCGTGCGCTCTGCGGAAAGGATGAAGAAAAAAACGCGCATTCCCCCGGGGGCACGCACACACACACACGTATAGCGTTAGGTGCATTCCTTTAATTTCTCTCTCCCTCAGAGCCTAAAAAACGATAGAGACTCACCCTTGGCTGATGCGAGTTTTTTTTTCGCGCGATCGAAGGGGGGTACGATGTGCAGTAGTTCTCCTGCGCGCGTTCCTGTACTATATATATGTATAGGTACGCGATGTGTATCGGAAGGAAATGTGTGTCGGGTGGGGGTACCCATATATATATATAAGCACAAGCGGACGGATGCACCTTGTAGCCAGAGGCTATAGGTAAGGGGGGGGGGGAGCGAAGGACAGGAAGGCCTGATAGGAGTGGGGGTAGGGGCATAAAAAAGTCTTACGGTACACGGGGTGACTGTGACTGGCACAGATTCTCTCTTGTGCACTATAGAGAGTGAGGATAAAAAAATGAAACGAAGCTTGGGAGGCAGGGAAAAAAGTTGAATTACTGCTAGACCGAGTGTGCTGCAGTGTAGACTTTACGGGAGTGAAAAATCCTCCGAAATATTGAGGGGGATGCTGTGCTACTGGTGCCGCTGACTTTTCCCCCAATTTCTCTCGTTTTTTTAAGTGAAAAAACTCGCGTGAGAACGGGACATCCTGTTTCCGCGAGACGTGAGATTTTTATATTTCCGCGCTGAGATCGCGCTTCTATATATATGCTTTTTTCTTTGCACCATACACTTCATACGATTTTTTTTCCATCGGGTGGAAACCAATCATTCTCACACAGGAGGCCCGATCACCTGTGGCCATAACGGTTGACCTTGGACTGTTTTTCAAGCAGCTCGAATCCGCGATTATTTCAGCGTAGAATCACGCGTAAATGTTCTATATTCTTCCGTTCCGACGCTGCAGCGGATAGTTCCACTATACGAGACATCTGCAGCGTATTCGAGTCCAAGACGTTAAAAACTCAAGCCGTTACTCTCTCAGCCGCGCGACGATGATCACCGAAAGAGAGCTTAGAGAGAGAGAGAGAGAGTCTCGTGTGTGCATCTTCGTGGCGCATCTATCTGGCCCCTATATATATATATATATATATATATACGCGTGTGTACGTGTGCGGTGTCGTCAGGGCAGATGGCCGGCTAAGGGGTAAGGAAGCGCAGAAGAAGAGGAGGTTTTGTAAAAAGCGATTGAAAAAAACGCAGGGCCCCGAGGGCTCCCTTTTTATCTTACGGTAAATGCTGCTGCTGCTTTCTTTCCATCTCCTATATATGCTATATACCCACGTGTGTATACACATATATATATAAGCGCGCGCGCCTCTTTCGATCGAATTTCGAGCATTCATGCAGTCTGTGTACGCGTGTATAGTATAGAGAGGGCCCTTTACCTCCTTAATTCTTTCTTCCCTTCGCCCGTGTGTAAGCGCGCATTGAGGAGGCTCGCGATCTTGAGATTTCTAATCTGCTTCTCCGGTGTCCCCCCGGACAGGATAGATCCGTACATACATGCAGTGTGTATGTGTACATAGTCCAGGTGTGACCTCGATAATTTCACGGATCGTTATAGATCGTCGCCTCCGCCCCCGCGCGCGATTTCTATACCCCGATAAAAACGACGCGAGATATCGCATCCTTACGCTGATGCGTATCGCGCGATTCTACGGTGTACCGTTATACAGTCCGATCTTCGATATGCGCATGTAATTGGAAGAAAAATCGCGCGGATTATCGCGAGAGTGTATATAAACAAATTCTTTCGATGTATATATATACCAGCCGCAACGATGAGACAGCCTATCGCGTGTTTTGGCTCGTCGACAAAATGTAAATAAGCCGGGCGAGACGTAGTCCGTAAACACAGCATCCCCTTTTTCTCCCGCGGCAGAAATAATAATTTTTCCACTGTATCTTGAGGATCTCCTTTTCGCGGGTAACTGTGTAAAGGACCCGGTCCCGGGCGATCCGTATCTCAGGTAGAAAAATCCGGCGACTAAAAAACGAAAAAGGAAGCGGGCTGCATCTATGCAGTTTAGGAGTATATATATATATATATATATATAGCTGTGCGGAGACCAGCTGACCATTTGTCGGTGCGAGCGAGCCGTGGGAAGAGGTTACGTGCTATATCCACCCTCTCTTCTTCTTCTTCATCTTCTCACCCTCGGGTGAAGCCGACTACTACACTATGTGTTTCTTTCTAAAACCGATTCGGGAAGATTGCTTTTAAATTGGCGCGCGAGTGCGGGACAGGTATATACAGTATATATGGAGCGGCTCTCGCATCTTCGCCTATATAGATGGGCTTCCGGAAATCCGTAAAATTAGAGCGGCTGTCTTAGGTCCGCCTACTATACTCTTCTCCAGCCTGCAGTGTGTGTGTGTATATATATATATATATATATATATATATATATATATATATACACTTTTGTTTCCCGTGCTTGCAGCGGCTAATTATCGCGAGCAACTGACTCTCCTCAGATATATACCGACAAATTTGTAACGAGTGCGGTACGTTAGTCTATACAACACACCCGATGTAGCGAAATTGTAAATCGAAGAGAAAAAAATAATTCCATCTTGCAAAGAGCCGCTCGAAACAAGTGAGCAACGATAAGAGCTGCGTCGCGTCTGTGTAGTCGCCTGTATATAGAAGCGACGCGCTCAATGTCGCTCTTTCGGCGCATACCGACGGCGGTGCATTTTTCAAGAGTTTAAAAATAGTTGGTCTCTCCCAACTGGCCAAGGGTCAGTCACTCCTGCGTCGGCTGCTGCTGCAGGAGCAAAAATAGCAGCGCGACGCGAATAACGGAAAAGAATCGGCGGTGCTGCACGCCCTCCTCGTCGTTCTCGCGAGCTTATATAGCCCGATTTATGCCGGGATGGGGAGAGAAAGCGCAATTTTAAGAAAGCTTCGACGGATTTAGAATTTTTTTTAAATCCGTCGAAGACAATTTATATCGACACGATTTTCGGTTTGTATGCTATATATATATGATGAAGATTCTTTTTTAATAATTCCAACAATTCGTGTGATATACACATTCGTATTTTTATTCAAACTTACAACGCGTATTAAATTTTTATCCTTATAGCATACTATAAATAAATCTCGTACAAGAAAACATATTTTTGTACAGCGAGAGCGGAAGCACACACGTGTTGAAAAAAATCTTCCCTATAAGGAGAGCGTGTGACAAACTCGGACGCTGAGCGAGCGATTTACGGTAATCGCCAACATCTCTCTACGCGCACACACGTATAACAAACAAACTCCCAATAATCCAGAGCTACTCTCGCAGGTAAAGGAGACTCGCCCGATTTTACGAAAAATCCAATCGTTCGTGTGTATATATAGAACGAGATCCGAGAAAGAGAATAAAGCGGTGACCGGTGCTGCAGTCCGATTCCGCCGAGTCACGCATACACAGGAGGCCATACAAATCCAGTGCAGCATTATATATATATATACCGATCTTACGCGCGATTTTTCACGCTTGCGTGCCAGCGGCCGCTGTCATATTTGCCTATGATGGACGACTCTTTGGGCGTCGGCGGCAATGGACAAACGGATTTGACGATGACGCGCCGGTTTTTCCGGCTACGATTTTTCCGCTGCGCCTGCAACCGATGACAGGAGCTTGCGCCATATTCTCTCTCTGATTATGACCGCTCGGTTAGCTCTCGGACGTTTTCCTTTCTTGCGTGTATTATATTATAGTCGGCGACCGATTTTGCGCCTGGATAAATGGATCCAAGAAGCTCTGTGGGATTTTTCGGACGACGGATGTATAATACTCCCCCTTTTCACGCCGGGCGTTCAGACGCAAACTTAATCGTGTGCCAATGGCAAATTTTCCTATGTAGAAATCGCCGGGGTAATTGGGTGTATTTCGTGTTTTTTTTTCGTGCGGAAACTCGCATCTGCTGCGGTACTGACGAATGAAATCGTATATATATATACCGAATATTATGTAAGAATAATCTCGTTAAGCTAATAATAAATATGTCGTGTTCTCGAACGGGTCGTAAAAAACGAACAAATCATCCGGGCAAACAAGGGTGAGGATCGAGAAGGTAAAAACGCGTTTTGAGAAATAGCCAATTTATGAGCACAAAAGAAACAAGACAATGAAGAAAGATCAGCAGCAGCGAGTGTCCAACGCTCGAGGCATCCGGTCCGGATGCGCTGCAGCAGCAGCAGCAGTGGAGCTCTATATATAACCCCAGGACATAGACGTTGCATCGATGCCCACGTACGAAAATAGACGCCAGATCAATTTCTGGGCATCATCTCTCTCAGCTGGTTTTCCCTCCTTAATCTCCTCGGTGGTCGGCTGCTCCGTACCTTTTTTTTCCTCTATCCGAAAGCTCGTAGGAAAATACGGAACCGCAGGATTCTTCACGGTTGCCTCGCGGCTGCTAATCGTTTTACGAGTCAGGGCTGGTGTGTTGTGTGGCGCGATGCGGAAAAAGAGAATAATACGCGGGCAATGCCGCGGCTACTGGCTGAGTCTGCGCGAAATTTTCGTTTACACAGCCGCGCGCGATGCCCGTATGAAAAGTTTAATTGAATTCGCTCGACGGGCAATGGAAAGGAAGACGAAGAAGAAGAAGGACGGAAGAAAGGGTGGGGGGAGAGAGAGAGAGAGAGAGAGAGAGGAGATTAGTATCTCCTTTACGCGTCGAGACTTTATAGTTTGCTTCTGGATTCTTGGGATGGACGTTTATACAATGCACACACGCAGAGAGGCTCGCCTTTGTCGCTCATCTCTCTTTTATGTATCTCTCGCTGTCTTTGATTTAATTGCCAGATCACAATATTTGGCTGTTTGCGTCTGCTGGCGAGTGGAATTTTCATTGAAACATCCTTTTTTTTCTCTCGATAAGGAATACATTTTTTTGATTCATTATTTATTGCAAATATAGTAATAAATTTAAAACTGAAGCACTGCCAGATCGATTTAATGTCAATGCCAGTTGCACCAGCTGTATACGCAGCGAACTCTTTGAAACAAAAAAGAGTACAGTAGAACGTCGACCTTCCGCGCGACAAACCTACATATTAATTTGCATAACTGCGAGAGCGAGTTGTGTATACCCCCGCGGTGGCAACATAAGAGCGTAGTGTGCGACATGGGGGCCAGATCGAATTTATCTCATTGGCCCTCACCTGTCCCGATATCATGCGGGTTGTGTGGGGCAACTGACCATTGGCAGCGGCGTCGTTTGTGTACAGTCAGCGATTCAATTTTTTTTTTCCTCTCCCTCTCTCTCTCTCTCTCTCTCTTCTCAACAAAATATACGACATTCACGGATCAACGTGTGCGCAGCATCGTCGTATAAAAATTTCAAAATCGAAGCGAACAACGGTGTGTATCGAAATCCGTTAAGCCTCCATCAATATGTTAATGAACGAGATTATTAATTCCATTAACTCTGACCAAGTGTTCTACTACACGCAGCTTCATCCTTTGAATTGAGACAGAGCATATATATATATATGCGTCGGACGAGCGCGTGAAAACACATAATACACACGGGCTCTGTGAAAAAAGGACTATACACACCAGCAACAAGAGAAGAACGTCAAACTTTTCGAAGAGGCATTAGACTTGCAAATGCTCCACGACGCGCTCAGCGAGCCATTGTGTTGTGTCGCGGGCGAGAATAAGACACACAGTCTCTCTCACTCACTGTGTGTGTATTATACGGAGAGGGGATAGACCGTTGCGCCGCGGAAAGATCGAGCGAAGAGCTCCTACGCAAAATAATTGCAAACCCATTACTTTCTCCGCTCGAGGTATGCCGCGCGCCGGGCAAAAATGACTGTCGGCGCTCCTACGAGAGAATATTATAGTCTCGCGGCTCGAGAGCAAAAATCCCCCCCCCGGGTGTTGTAATCGCTCGCGAGTGCGATGACGTTCGGGAAAGAGCTGCTTATATATATATATCTATCTGTCGTTCTGAATCGCTTGTTGTTTAACATAATTTTTGCGAGGATTTTTCTTTGTTTCGTTCTCGATCGAATCGAAGGGATGTCCGATTTTACAGTATTATCAGATAATTAAATCAGCAAGAGTCATTCTTCTCTCCCGAATTTCGATCCGCGTGTCAGGCTGTTTTTTTCCGCATGCGTGCGATCTGATGTCCGCCGACAAATTGTGACATTATTCATCGGTCGATTTTTATTTCTCTTTTTAGCCCGACTGTACCGATACCCGCATGCGAGAGACGGTAGCCTCCTTTTTATTTCGTTTCGTCGCTCTCGGAATTCAGACGCGCTAGAAACGTTGGACAATACCTCGCGCACATGTCAAAACAATGATCGGTATTATACAGGCAGGTGCTATATAGCTGCTGTGCCGAAATCGACGGGAATCGCCGGTTGCGGCATCGCCGCTATGTATATATAAGTATACCATGGCGTGTATTGTTTTTTATCTTTTTCTTTTCAGCAGGCAGTGCGTCTCTAGCTACATCGATAGTTGAAAGATGAGGATGATCGGTGCTGCACGGAAATGGATGACGACGGGAAAAAACGCGAAGGTGCGCGCGTTACATTTTTTTTCAATGGCGCGATCGATAAGAGCGAAAATTGAACGAGGCGTGTCCTTAATCTTCGGTATATACATTATACGAGTTGACTAATTTGATGTCTATCGAAACGAAGCTTCTTGCGTAAGCAGGTAATACTCGAAAATTATTCGTATACACGAGAGAGATGCTGGTCAATGCCTTCTCTCTTGCGCATATAAACACAAATGAATTCCCCATTACCATTTCCCCCCGTAAGAATACGTACACGTCAAGACTACAGCCGTCGAAAAAAAAAATACCACCTCATAACGACTAGTAAAATAGGCGCAGACCTCGCAACAATAGCCGCAGCATCCGACGATGCTGCTGTCCCTCTCCTCTCATCATCCTCCTCGTTTCTCGCGCGCGCAGGCGGCGTCGGAGGCGCGACGAAGAAGAAGAAGAAGAAGAAAGAAGGAGCTGACTCGAAACGGTGATCACGAGACGGCGGAGGAGGAGGAGGAGGAGGTCGACCCGAGAAGTCCAGAGGGGGAGACAAAAATGACAATCATCGTCATTTTAATAATATGCAAAGGCAAAGGAGGGAGAGAGAGAGAGAGCGACTTCGACGTCTCCGAGCAAGTGTGGTCACAATGGCGTTATATAATGACAAAGACACGGGGTCGGCATACAGACACGCGCTAGCGTATATATACCTACCTTTCGCTCGACAAAAGGTGCGGCATAGGGTCATCCTACACCGGACCGGAACATGTTTTGTCCGCGCGCGTATATACACGCGATATGTGTCGAGACGAAGCAGCCCGTAGTGTCAAAATATAGGCTCTATGCTAATGGAGACTTTTTCTAAATGCGAGAAGGCGAACCGAGTTATCGTATTCACTTTTTGAAGACCCGCGTTGACGATTAAAAAGAAATGCCCTGCCGATGCCGGTCTTTTCATAAGTCTGACGCACTTTTTTTCTTCTTCGGATAATACACGCCAACAATTGATTTTACACGAGTATGTACACAATGCGAGACCCAATTTTAAGAATGATTCATATATATATATATATATATATATATATATATATATATATATATATATATACGCTTCCACGTCGTATATATTGTATAATTAGAGCGATAAGCGCGCGCGCGAAGAAGTTGAACAAACTATAATATACATCCTCATGAATGAGCGTTAATTTGATTCATGCGATCACGCGTCGATCGCGTCTAACGCTCGTAAAATAAATTTTCAACTTTAGCGCACACTCTTGCGCAATGAAACATCATCATCATCATCATCGTCAGGATCTAATCGAACCGTACCGTTTCTTATTGCGCAATACGCTGCACACACACATACATATGTCAAGGCTAACGAGACTATATATATACATACATACACTACGTCGCATCACGTGCCGCAGCTCACAACTGTCAAGTTCGCTGCAGCAAAAAGAGAAAAGGTTAAAAGCCTCGCGAAAAAGTAGAATCCGTTCTCCAGAGGCGAAAGTCCTGGTATATACACTCGCGCGCGCGCGCGCGCAACACACTCGAATTAATCTTCGTTCCATAATGGCAATTAGCGTTATTATTAGCGTCGTGCGCTTGGATAAAAGATTCTAATCTATACTAGCGTGTATATATATATATATATATATATATATAATACCGTTGTTGCGATGATCTTTCACGATCGATCGGTGTGTGTGTGTGCCTCCGGATAAGGATTCCGATGTATCCTGAGCCTTGTGTATATGCATAAACGAATTATAATGAATTACCATGTGTATATATAGAGAGAAAATGAATCGAGCGTTATATAAAAATTCCGTGAGTTTACGATCGGGCACGAACAGAAGGATGATGCTCCCTTTGCCGGAGGTCACGTTCCTTCCCTTTACAATGTACAATGACCGAGTTTTGACCGTAGGAGGTCCTCGCGCCAATTAAACGTACCTCTCGTAAAACCCGAAGCAAATCCGACGACAAAAGGGCCGAGGAAAAAAGCTGCTTATATGTGTGTAATGAATATAATACATACGGAGTATATTGTGTGCGTGTATATACATATATCGGTCACCGACAGAGAGAGCGAGAGAGAGAGAGAGTCTTATCTCCACCTCCTTGGCGACAAAAAATTCGGACAATATTTCTCCGGGCGGTCCTTCCCCTCCCGGGACATTTAAATGTATGTATTCATAAGCGCGAGCGCGCAGAGAGCTCGTCGCCTTTGACGAGAGGTGTGGTCAAAATTATTCAAACTGACCCGGTCGCCGCTCTTTTATTTCTGACGCGCCACCTCCTTCTTCTCGAGGGACACTTTCTAGGCCCGCACCCACATCTCGGCTTTTTTATCCGCGGCATCTTCGAGCTGCGCGCCGGATCGTCGCTCCAAAGCCGATTTTGAGCAGCCGGATGCAGTTCAATCATCTCGGACCCCGACTTCTGCTACCGATTTTTCGTTGTCGCGGCGCTGGTATATCTGATGCTTGCCTTTTCTTCGTAATAATACCGATCGAATATTTGGCCGAGATGTCTAATTTACATTTATAATACACGTACTGTATATATCTCTTGCATAACTCCTTTGTCCGTACAGCAGACATCTCCAGGCGTCGAAAATAGAAGATATACTCTTTTCGTCGTCGTTGGTAAAAACGGAGGACGGAAATATTGTGCTGGTACACACGTGTTACACGATGAATCAGCCTATATACCACTTGGAAGTAAATTGAAATGAAAACGATTTTAGGCGTGCGTCGCTCGCGTGAAGGAATTCGGGATGTGTATGTGGAATTCGTGCTCGAGTTTTAGAGTTGCTTACGTAAATATATATATAGCCACGCTATAGTGGCTAACTGATTACACTCCAAAAGTCGATCGCCCTTTTTCTTTGTTTTTTAACCGGCGAGAAAAAAAGAAGCTGTATTGTTGAAAGAGTACAGTCTCTCGCCACACATGACGCTATAGGCGTATATATAACAAAACGAAGCGGCCGCCGCCGAGAAAGAAGAGCCTCGCTCTCGATGCCGAGGCACACACTCGTCTCTATATGACATATGGATAGCGCAAAAACCGCCAATGCTGATCGATTGGATACGCCTCGGACCCTTGGCTTTTCCGGGGCCCCCTTTTTCCGACTCTGTCCAAACTTTCCTCAAGCTGCGTGTATTATAACCGCGTACCGGAAGGCCCTATGCGCGTCACGCTATAGGACCTCGATTTTCGATTGTCGCACCTTTTCTCTCTCCGCTATTTTTTAGGGATCCGTAAAATTTACCTGATGCTGCTGATATCCGATGATTTATCGATTCATTAATGGGCGATATAATAGACAATAACGTGTTGCTCGACTCCTTTTGTGTCTATATACGCGTTAGTTTTTTTCTTTTTTTTCATTCAATTTTCCCTTTCATTCAAGCTCGCTCGGCTTAATGAAACGCGTACACCGCGTACAGCCGTGCGAGGTCGTAAAAAAATTTACGATCGTCGTAAAATTAGCGTTATATACATATATATACACACACATTCGAGAAAAGTTCCTTCCTTATCAACGGCGCGCGTCTGGCAAAATTCATCGGCATTCAATTATATATATATACTCTCTCAACAAACCGCGGAAACAAAACTCCGCGAGCGAGACGACGTTACGTAATTAAACGCTCGAGTTTGCGCTTCTCGCGAATTAACGTAGAAATCATTAGGGCGAATCTGAAAAATGACCCCCTAAAGTGAAAGTTCTATCCTCCGTATGGCTCCGTCCAATTATTCTATATTCCACTGCAGATCAACGCTGCACAATTATCTCTATAGGTTTTCCAAATAGTCGTACGAGCCTAATACATACAAACATCCGTTGAAAATTTCGTTATTTATTCGACCAGGTACACAAAGTAGATTAGTTGAAGACAAAAAAAAGTGATCTCTCGTGCGGCGGTGTGTTTTCGCACGATACGAGGGAGCGACCTTTCGCCGGACGTCGGTCAGTCTCTGTTTCGCTATATACAAGAGAAGAGAAGTTGTGTTGCACGTGTATATATCGCGCGGTGCAGAGCCGCAGGAGTCGAAAGTTCACTCCTTTCTCTCTATGTATCCTTAGCACGGCGGCGCGGGCCGTTTTCTCAGGCTCAAAATGCCTTTTAATGGCTGCGTCCGCGCTAATGTGGATATAATATACATCTTCCTATATATACGTATATATAGCCGCGGCCTTTACGAGCTATTTACTCATCTTCCGACGATTATTCTACACTCCGTATAAGAGATTTAAAAGCACGTACACGTATGCAGCCTAAATTTTCACCAACCGACGATTCGTGATCCGCTACTCGATTCACCAGCCCCCCCCCCCCCCTTCGAGCATGTCCGTCGTGCTCGAGTTCAAGCGCGCCGGTAAAATCGAGAGCTCGTCGTCGCTACCGCTATATAGACTCTAAAAGCGCGAAGCTGCGCTCGCGCGCGGTCAACGTAAGGCCCCTCTGGGTGACTCTCTCGCTCTCTGTCTGCATGTATACATATATATCGAGTAATAGTGCGCTGCTGGCCGGCGCTGCATGCAGATGAATAGAGCAGAAACCGTGAGAGACTGTGCTTGCCCTATATATCGGCGGCCGGCTCACGACTCGTGTGTTGTCGCTGTCTTTTAAAAGCGCGGATTAAGGGGCCCCGACGTATACAGCCGCTGCACGTATATTACGTCCCCACACACGCGCGTACTGCAGTGTGTATGTGTGTGTGGAGTGTATATGCTATGCGCTGATCTAACCGAGTGTGCGAGAGAGTAAAGCGATTTATGTGTGCAGCGCCGACCGCGGACACGTTGAGGTAGCATCGCGTCTTCTATGGCTGGAGATGTTGTGTACGTAATCAAGTGCACGCGCTGCGATAGCTTCGCGATAATGAAGTGAGCGCGCGGGTGAGTTGTTGTTTGTGATGATTTTTGGCGAGATTCTTTTTTTTTTTTGTTTTTTGCTCACAAACCTTCCGTTTCATCAGAATAATCACGAAAAAAATTAGTTTTCTCCGTTCGACATCATTCAAAGTTATCTATTTTTTTCGTGCGAATTCGTGTGTACGGGTTACGCCGCTGAATTTTCGGTATATTACGATATTTTTCATTCACTCCTTCTTGCGCAGCTTCTCAGGCGTAATCTCGCAAGTCTCTCGGAAAAGGCCATTTAGTTATTATTAAAAAATCGCGGTCACAGGGGAGCTGTCACAAGAACCCTTTGTCCGAGAAAGCTCCCACTATATATACATACAATACAACAACACACAACTATACTCTCCAAGTCGTTTAACCAACTCTCTCTCTCTCTCTCTCTCTCTCTCTCTATATATATATATATATATACAGCATAACCCGCGAGAAAATAATGGAAGTAGGAAGCGAAGAAGCTACCGCGCGCGCGCGCGACTGCCGCGAAAAAATCGGCAAAGCACATTACGCGAAATCACAATGTTTAATGAAAATTGCGGCAGGCGAGAGGCCAACGGCGGCTTCGTCGTCTTCGTAACCTCTCGGTGTATATAGGAGAGGATCGTGACGCCGGCGCAGCGGTATTCGGATTGCGCTCTTAGCGGTTTCGCCGCGATTTTTCCTCGGCGACAAAAGCGCGCAGGGGATATATATATATATATATATATATATATATATATATATATATATTTCGCTACTATGTTTATATATATACTGATTCTCTCTGTGGTAACCACTGGTCAGGCGACGCCGCGGCGACGATTGTGTTTTTCCGCTTTTGTGAGCTGCTGTATAGACACGACAATTTGGAGGAGATTATCATTGTTGCTATTATTATTACGCGCGTGTGTGAGCAATCGTCGCGTATGTAGGCAAAATTATAATAGCAAGTCGGTTCGATTGTTGTATTATATACACGCAAAAATATATAAAGGTAGATTATTAAAAAAAAAAAAGAAAAAAACGAATTTTTGTTCTCGCCGCTCCGCGTGAATAGAAGTGTCGGTTGCGCAAACGTTATATCCACCTGCCAATTTACGAGAAGTCTTAGCTTCTTTTTTTTTTGTCTTGCATTTTCATTGTTCTCTCTCGATCTATACATCTCTCCATTCACGTGAAAAGGAACTGTTCTCCATACGTGCAGCAAAGAAAATATGACATAATGACTGTTTTCCAATCACACGTCGCAGCGTCCGATCGCATCTCTGCGTGTGCCCGGCGAATCAAGAGTTATCGAGCAAACAATAACCGTGTAATCGATCGACATATATATACATACACACACACATATATACGGAATATCGATTAGTTGCTGAAAGCCCGGTAGGGTAATCATTGCCCGAAGAAAATCATCGTATATATATATACACACATTTCAAATAGAAAGACAAAAAGATCCTCCGCGCACGAAGGTATGATATGTATATATATAGAGGAGGGGATAGATCAATATCACAATACGGATGTATCATGCGTCACGAAGTCTGAGAATGCAAGACTCCATATACTCCCACTTTCTGTGTGTGTATATATATATATACCTGCATAGATACACATAATCGGGCTGTTTCGCCGACACGACTGCCGCGGCTAAACCCACAAGAAAACACTTGTGCAATCGATAAATCGTAAATTTCAGCAGCGGCGGTATCATCTTCTCCGTCATAAATTAGTCGCACCGCGCGAAAACATCGAAATTCCGCAATTAATCAATTAGCCGCTGCGATGCAGATACCGATCGTCGCGCAAGCGTGAGCTTCTCTCACGAGAAAGAGATAGAGAGAGAGAGAGGCTTCATTTAGACGCTGACCGCTAAACGTTTATATTCAAATTGACTGAGAGTATACATATATATATATATATATATATATATATATATATATATATACAGATTGCCGCGGGCTATGTGCGCTGGATAAATATCTTATTTATAATTTGCTGTGTCAGGAATTAAGATAACGATCTGCTTTCGGCGGAATATGTCCGTCTCGACAAGACGTTATTTTCTTTTTTCATATTTCCCTCTCTCTCTCTAAACTCTATGCGCAATTACGAGGGTTGCGTAATATAAAAATAACTTTGCATCGATGACTTGGAACGAGGTGATAATTGCGAATAAATTTAAGAGTCGCAGAGATAAACCCCGAGAGCGTACAACGATATCCTATATACATATACATAGTGGGAGTCGAACAAACGACCTACTACTATACAAGAGTAGGGGGCACACAGCGAAAGAGAGAAAGAGAGAGAAGTGAGCGGGGCGAAAGAAGAGTGGGCTGCAGCACGGCAACACACAGGACTTTGTGTCGGATGCACATCTAAGCTATATATATATATATATATATATATATACACGTTGCACCTCTCTCAAGCGAGAGAGAAAGAGAGAGAGAGAGAGAGAGAGAGAGAGAGAGACTCCGAAGTGAAAGTTAGATGTGTGGGCACGGGATGCGCACGAATTCATTTTTTCGGCCTCGTCGCGCTCGGCTTTTTTGCTGCTGCGCTTCTGCTCTTGCCTCCTTCCTTTCCCAGCTCGCGACTCCATATAATACACATGCGCGGCTAAACGCCTCTTTTCAGCTCCCTAATGCACAGAGAGCGCCTCGGACACGATAATAGCGAGCACACAGGGAACGCGACAAGGAAGCAGACGTACGCGATGCAGGTTCATCGATTTTCGAAAGCCTTTCTTTCCTGCAATCTCGCAGATATACAGAGAGAGAGAGAGAGAGAGAGAGAGAGAGAGAGAGAGAGACAGAGAGAGAGAGAGAGAGAGACAGAGAGAGAGAGAGAGAGAGAGAGAGAGAGAGAGAGAGAGAGAGCGACTCTATGTATATATACAATGCTGCTGCTGCTGCTGCTGCTGCTGCTGCTACTACCCCCCTGGTGTGTTTTATATGAGCGACAGAGCTTTTTATGGCTACTCGCCGCTTATTTTATGTGAGCGCTGTTGAAATTTCCTTTGTTGCTCTCGCGTGCGGGGCTAATAAATGCACGTGGAGGAAACGAAAATTGTGCTTATACGTACGCGTTGCCGCCAGAAGAACGTAATAATACGTGTATCCTGAATTGCATGAGGGAAGTTGAAGCGCCACCTAGCGCCGCTATACGAGAACTAAAAATTGCAGATGTTGTTTTGTCAGCATACCGCGGCTATACATATATTTTTTAAGATCCTCCTGCATTTTCGCGTCACACAATGGACGAAATCGCCGTTAGCGTAAACACACATCGAGCACGAAGGGCTCGCACGAGTAAATCAGGAATTCGCTGATGTGATCCCGAAAGAAAAGCTCCGAGGAATCCGGCCAAATGTAAATCTTCGCTGTATACCGCACGTTATATACCCATATATATGTATATAGATACCTGCGCAGCACATATCGATCCGTTACACGTGATCGTGCACCATGGCATTGCAAAAAAAGAGGAGGCCCGGCTCTCAATTGTATAGCCGAGCGAGGCATCTATCGGCACTTTTACTTTCATCCCGTGTGTGTGTGTGTATGTATATAGTTGTTGCTCAACGATCGTCGCGGTCATAAAGAAAAGACCGTAGTTCGCTTATTATAACGTCTGGCGTGTCTCGCCGCCTCGCATTCGCGTATACGATAAATCGATATTATACACACCCACACACACACGCACACACATGGCTCTTTTCGGGGTAATTTGCTCGTGACTCGAAAATACGAGAGAAGAAACGGACGTTATCTCACGCGGAGACGTATAGCGAAATCCCGACGACGACACAAGAAGGATTTTCTTTCGCGCCGCTGCGGAAAACAATGTAGTATAAGAGAACTGCATGCCCTCTAGCTCGGGGTTGGGAAGCTATCGATCCTTCTTCCCGGAGCCGCGAAACAATGCCTGACGACGAGCTAACAAATTACACGCCGAGACGTCGACGGCTTATCGGAGACACGCGCGCGCGCCCGGAAAGAGAGACTTTTGCTCTTCGGTCAGTGCGCGATGTATAGACGCAGAGTGTTTTTTTTTTATTCGAAGTCATCGAACGGTGATCAGTCACTGCGCGGAGATAATATACCCTCGAGTGTGATGTTTTTTTTTATCTATATGTATTATACACTCGATGTATGTAATTAGCCCTTTTCCTATATAAGAAAACGTGTAATCACTATATTATACACTCTGCACACCGAAAGAATTTAATCGTTATAAGGCATTTCGTATAGCAATTAGCTCGTAAATTCTTTGTCTCTATACACTCCATCCGAAATTTTGCAACATCAAGACAAGCTATACTCAGACCTACGGTCAACCTAAATAACCGTTGTATACAGACGAGAAAGAAAAATTCCACACTATACACACACACCGAAAGTAAAAGATCCGCAACGAAATTTTTCTCACAAACCGCACACACACACGCACACAGACACGATAGTCAGAGCGGCGAAATGGACGATGGAAAGCGCATAGGCAAATCAGCTGTAGGCCAATCAAAGGCTACGTAATGGAGATCGATAGCCCCGAGCACCGATCTAACCCAAAGCGAAACGTGCGCGCCTGTCTCCCTCTCAGCGCTATATATATATACCTATATATACAAGCGAGCCCAACATCCCACGACTACACTCGCGCGTCCAAGCGCGCAGCGATCGCCTTCTCGCGCGATTTATAGCCCGCGTCGCCGTATAATCTTTGCCGTTTCAGAAATTTCATTTATATATACGGGCCTCGCGCTCTCGACCTCTCGAACCCGCAAAAGAGGTTCCTAGAGAGAGAGAGAGAGAGAGAGACTCGGTGAAATTGAAAGACTGCGCGTATATCCAGCGCCGAAAAGATTCGCCAGCTCGCGAAGTGTACAGATAGAAACGGCTCTCGCGTGCAGCGGCTCCGCGTCGATATTATATTCGAATCGTGTGGCATAACGTGCCACGGCTCCTCTGGCTGTATGTGTATAAGCGATGATAAATTCTATTTACACGTGTAACCAAGCGCGCGGCTATTATATATCGTAACGATAATGATGATGACGATGATTTTATTGCGATATATTTGTATATTATCGTTCGATTGAAAGATCTAACGGTATGTACTGTTGACGTGAAGTGTGTGTATGTATATAGTATCGATTAAAAACGGGATCCCTTCCGGTCGCACAGGCATATAATACACTCTGCACCCTCTACATGCGGAGAAGAGAAAAAAAGGAGTCCCCGACTAATGGAGCAGAAGACGGCGGCGCATATTTCGACTTGTTGCGCGTCTATACACATCTAACTGTATAATATATATATATACTCGAATCCGCGATCGGATTTCACTTGACCGCGCGTGTATGTGTATAGAAAAAAAAATTCACGAGGGTCGCGTCGCCGCCCTTCGAGACTTTCTATATATTATGCGGACTTAGCGGGGTCTCGAGCGGTCACTGTTTGCGAGGGAAGAAGACGGCGCACACACGCACACACACACATGCGCGTATGTATAACAGGATACACCACGTGTATTTGTGTTTGTCCGCGGCAGATAAGGGACGCACAGGTGGAGCAGCGTCCAGTGTGTCTGGCGGCGGATTTCTCTGTTCGTCTTTTTCGTTTCCGTTGTTTCTTTCTTACTCGGCTATGTTTGCTCGCGGCGATAAGTCCCATAGTTGGACACGATTCGGCCGTATAGACTATAGGACGCGTGAGTCAGGCCCCATATATATATACGCTTTTATCGCGCCGAACAGGAAGAACACGAGAGATTGTGCGCCGAACGTTTTATTAATTATCTCGGACGATCTTTTACTGGCCGATGAGATTCGTTTGTGCGCGCTGTGTTGGAGTTTGTTAACGATTAGGGAGATGGCATCTGCTGCTGTTGGCGCAGTGGAACGAGATGCGGTAACGGCTCGTGTTTTTCTTCGCGGGATTAGGGTATATAAATGCTTTCTTGATGCTATCGTCAGGGAAGAAATGTTTTTAGGAATAATTGTATTTTCGTGCAGAATCGGTTTATCGTGTTGGTCATAAGATTTGTTATTTTGAGTCTGGAGCTTGATTAGTTCATTATTATATGTATGCGCGAAGATTAGAGTACTGAAGGACAATAGTGTAGTTGAAAGCGAGTCCATTTAAAAGCTAATGAATTTTTTCGAAACGATTTTCAAACATTTTTAAAACTATTTTTTAAAGTAAACATGGCGAATAATATTAATTATGCCATTTTACAAGGCATTTTCAAGCTGATCAATATACATTCGAAAATGGCCATGTAAAATGTGCTCGGCTTCTAAGGTGAAAAGTAAAAAAACATTAATATCTTTGTAAGGCATGCTTATATATGACTATTATTGATTGTGAATAGTTTAAAATCCAATGAAGTTTGTTTGTATATAGTGTACACATGTGTACGATATACGAAAGGTAGAGTCAATGTGACAGTTTTGAGGTTAGGTCTATTCTATTAAATGCTCACGAAATGTGAGAAAAAGCATTTCACCGCTGGCTATTTTTAGCTATCTTTTGGCTTTCTGGCTATCTTACATATTTGGATTTCTACCAGGATACAGCTATATTATTTAAGAAATTTAATTTACGGGAGAGTCGAATTAGACACGCAAAGTAGTCTTCAAGAAAACTACACTCAACATTACAGCTGCAAAAAAAGTAAAGAAAAACAGACGGAAACTATATACGGGGAAATGAAAATGAAGGATTATTCAATCGCGTACCTTCGCGCAGCATCTCCCTGTTTCTCCTGCGATATTATTAATCCCTTCGAGTGCCGCTCTCGGCGCGGCTTTTCGCGCGCGCATCGACACGAGCGGAGCACTATGGCGCGCAATTCGAAAGGCGAATTCCCAGCTCTCTCTCTCTCTCTCTCTCTCTCTCTCTCTCTCTCTGTATACCTGTACATAATATACCTATATATACGAAAGACTTGGACTCGCAGCGCGGAGAAAGGAAGATTCCCGGAGGATTTAAAAATGCCGCCGGGGAGCTCCGCGCGCGCACAACAAAACTCTATATATATATATACACGACTCCTTCTCTCTCCGGAGTATCTGAAGCAGCAGCAGCTACACTGTCCGACCCGGCGAAACGAATATCGCACCGCGTCGTGATGGATTGAGCGTTACGTATATGCTAACTTTCTGTTACGTCGATCTTCTCTACGACGCGAATCTACGTCGGTAATAAAGTTCGTCTGTTATAATATTACACATGGATATAGAAAAAATAAACGACCCGGAAAATCCCGATGGACATACATGGCTCTCGATTGGAAATTAAAAGACGCTCGGAAAATCCTTAGGACACGTATATATAAACGGTATTTTCGCAGCCGCTTCTCCACACGTATCTTCGATATCCGACAGAAAAAAAAGCGTCTTAAGCTCTTCCGTGACAAATTACGGATCGTTTCACGCCTATAATATGCCGGCTCACGTCGCTCGCGACACACGACGCGTTGTATATATATATATATATGTATGATGTGAGCATCGGATGCGCTCTTGCGCGAGAGACTGCACCTTTTGAGGTGGCGGCGGCGGCGGCGGCGGCGGGACAATGGCCGAGAGTATCGGTGAGTCGTGGCACGAATAATGCCTTTCGGGATTAGGTCGAATAATATAGGAGGATGGACGGACACGGACCACCCTGTCTATATAGAGGCGTGTGTGCTGGATGGAATCGCGTGGAATTGCGCGGGATTAGCTTTATTATGTGGAGGCTTTTCTTTCGAATGTTTATTTTCCGGGTTTGGATATTCTGGGTTCGCGGTGAATTTTTATTCTCACTCGATTCTACGAGGGAAAGTTGAAAAAATTTGTTGAGAAAATCATGTTTGGAGTTATAAAATCTTGACATCGGATACAGCTCTCGTATCGGAAAGATAAATGCACTTATATAAGGTCGTATAGAGTATACCCACGAGATGGGGTTATAATCCGGTGATTCGTTAAAACCATCAAACACCTAAAGTATCAATCTATACAGAGAAAAAAAAACACCGGAATCAAACTACTCCACTCGACGAGAGCAAGTAAAACACATCGAGTTCCATATAATAAATAAGGAGAGCTGTCACGTGCAATCAGTTTCCCCCTTTGGCTACTTATCATCGGCGAGCAGCGCAAATTCAATTTCGGTAATTTCACCGACCACCGAGCTATCCCGCAGAGAAACCTCACAGCTATAAAAAAAATCCTACTCGATCATACACACACACACACACACAGCCACACACATATATATACGGTTCGATCTCGGGTCCGACATTCGACACCGACATTCGGTATATATCCTCCGAAAAATTAAACGCACATCGCGCAGGATAAAGTCGCGGTTCCCATGCTACATATTACATATATATATATATGCGTAACGGGGGTCGGGGCTATTTGAGGAGATCTCGTTTCAATTGAAAATCAACATCGAAAGCGGACGGAAAGTGAGACAAAGATGTCGGCGCAGAACTGCGCGACGTTAAAAAAAAAACATACTCTCCGCGGCCTAACGGATTCCGGGGTGTGTGTGGCAGTAGAAAAGGCCGAGGGGTGAGCGTTTATATATATATATCTAAAAAAGCCGCTTCGATGAAAGAGAGCGACTCTCGAAAGAAGAAAAAAAATTCAATGTTCCGTTTTTCCGAGCGGAATGAAGCGTCCGCGTGTAGCCTACTTCTCTCTCTCTCTCTTTAACGTTGCCCCTCGAGTCATCGCGTTTACACACACGCGCTTGGGCCCTTATCTTTACGATATTTGCGAGCATTATCTCCCTCTCGGCGGCCGGGATTTCTCGACATCGGCGCTTCTCTCGGAGGTGCGCGTCACTTTTGGATTTCGTTATACTCCGAACTGTGTGTTCGAGTCTTCCTTCTTTTTCGGCTTTACTCGCGACGCGCGACGTGGAATTAATCTCGCGGACTACTCTGAAGAATTGCCGGGAGATAAAGCGATTCCGGGAACTTTGTGCGCAGCAGCCACGGCGACGACGACGACGACGATTAGACGCACGGAATGACTTTTCTCTCTCCGCGCGATTTTTCATTACTCGTTTATATATATATATATATATATATATATAGCTTGAGGTAGGTGAGACGCGCGTTTTCGGAACGTGCGAGCACGCCTTATTCGAATCTCTCTTCGAAATCAGTATTTCATAAACGTAGAAATTCCGGGGAAAAAGATCGTATACTATACATACGTATATCCGAAACGCATTAAAAGAAGGCGCGGGGTACGATCGAAATCACGTAAAAAAGGAAAAAATCTTACGCAAGCTATCCTCGCCAAGAAGAATAAGAAGCACGTCCCCGGCGTTTCTAATTAAATTCAAAGAGAGAGATACATATATATATATATATATATATATATACGCACACGCACGACAGTCGTCCGGTCCACTTTAAAACAAAGCGGCCTATCAGATAAACGCTTTTTCAATATATACTCGTGTATGCACGCGCATGAGGGCTGTCCAGTGCAGCGCGCGATGAGACGCCGCGATTAACTTCAAACGCTGTACTGCAGGGACTTGATTTCGAGGGAATGAAAAAAAGAGCGGAGCGTAAGGCGAGCGCGAGTTGTTGAAAAAAAAGCCGAGAGGGAAAAATAAAAAAATTTGAAGAGGACAAAGGGAGCCTTTTTTCCGCGGCTGTCTCTGTATGTGGAGCAGAGAGCGCGGTCAGGCGGCTTTATCTTATCGCGCGAGGCCCCGAGGAAAATGTGATGCAGCGCCGGCGTACTCGCGCGCGCGCACCTGCTATGTATAGCGCGACAATCTCTCGACTGCCGCTGTTCGCGCGGCTTTGAGCGTTTTTTTTTGAATGTCGATTTCAACTGTCAGCCGCGCTAGTTTGTTTGTGTAGTTTAATATTTTTAGACTTTTACAGTGGCGCTCCTGTAATTGTGGAATATATTGTACTTGGGATATTAATATTGTTACTGAGCAATAATGGCGCGTTATGCAAAACGAATGGTAAACTAAAAAATTCAAATCCGCGTAATGAAAACCTTCTATAATGGATTAGTTCGAGAGCTAAATCGACGAAAGAACTTTATTTACACGTTCGATCGCCTTATTTGCGAAATGGAAATATAGTTCGAAGCCTGATTCGTGCTGAAATAGATGACTATAACCTATGGCACTTTATCTGCAGAAGATAACGTCTAGACTGACAAACGGTGTAAGGGGGATTTTTTGAAACAGCAGCGGACGCGCCACATCACACGGCACTTTATGGAATAATTATTTTCTTTACAGGCAAATGCAAAACCTATGTACTTTTGCAGGTCTCGAGGCACTTTATAGCCAGGACCGTTACTGACTTTCACTGACTTTGCATATGACACCACCGCCTGGTGTATAAAGCGTATACGCTTGAATTTATTTATTTTTATTTTACTATACGAATACATTTTTTTCCGACGTCTCTCTCTCGCTCGCGGCTGGAAAAAGTACTATTTTTACGCGACATGCGCTCTTGAGAAATCGCCGCTAAAAATTTCAAAATATATCTTATATACCTTTATTACACATATACGGATTAATCCGATATATAGAAATTCCGCGAATAATACTCGCCGTTATTATAAAATCAATTTCTCTAAGAAAATCATAAGATTATCAATAATTATAACTCTCCAAAATATAATAATTCAGCCATCGCCTGAAGAGTACATAAACACAGACACACAAGCCGCCGTTGGGGCCCACGAGTCGGAAACCTCCATACACACGCTCGTCGTTCTCACAGAAGCATCAGACTTTCTCTGTTCGTCGTGGATTTTTGCCCCTCGCGCCGCCGCCGCTCTATTCGTACAGGTCGTGGCACGAGGTCAGGAATGCCCTTAATAAAGTAACCACGCCATAAGAATTCCCGCTCTCGCGTCGCTCCTCCGTACATATACACACGCCGCGGACGCGATTTATACTCTTTTCTACGTGCAGTGTACCTATACGAGCCACACACTACCGCTGCGCATGCGCGAGGGAGAGAAAAAAACTTGTAACAATGTCCGCGTTCTGTGCGCTAGAAATCGCCGATGAGAAAAGTCGCGTGCGATGTATATAGTGCACCCGGGTAATTGAGACCTGACGCGTATCCTGCTGCTCTGTAATTATCGCGGTGGTTCGCGGCTGAATTACACGTGACTCGCCTTTTTATTGGCGAGTGCACGAGCACCGCCTCCTCGCGTATAAACCCGCGAGAATAGAGCTGTGCGTGTGTGTAATAGAAGCATTTTGAATTTTATTTCGTATGTCTATGTGTGTGTATAGTTTCGAGTGACCCGTACGATACGCGGGGAAGTAGGCACGATCGCGTATTATACGTGTATATATATATATATATATATATATATATATATATATATATATATATACACAGTTAGAATTTTGAATTCAACCGCGAGCGAGCGCCGCTGAAAAGTTCAAGTCATTATGGAGCAGACCAGCCAGCGCAGATAGACAAATATCAGATACAACAATAACGAAACTTTCCCACCGTCACGTTTTTTCACGTATAGAGTGCAATTTTTTCCCCGTAATTGGCCTTACGATGAAAAACATTATCTAATATCAGATGAAATGCTCGGATACGTATACATTTTTCCGCTCTCTTCTTTCCTTATTTTTTTTTTTTTTTTTTTTCAAAACAAACGTTTAACCGCGAGTCAATCGGAAATCTCACCCGCGCTAATTGCCAGCCCGTAAGCAATGATCCAACGAACTCTAAACATTCCGCCCACTAATCAGGCGCTCTGGCTCCCTGCGCACTCGGTGAATTAAAAAGGAGTTTCTCGCGCGGGGGTTGCGCGGAACAAGAGCGAAAAAAAAGAAGAGGGGCGACCTTGCGGCGACGACGACGGTACAATTACGGCTAATGAAACGGGAGCATATAATACACGGCAGCAGCGTAGGTTGGGAGCTGCGCGAGTATATATATATACATATTATATTATACAGCGGTGGTATATACGCGTTCGAGATCGCGCGAGGATGATAAGACGGAGGCGCGGACTTGATGCGAAATCGCGGTAGCCGATTATGTTGCCGGAGATGTATATATGTATAGCGTGGGAGGTAACGAGGGACTCCCCCGGTGCGAAACTGGTCACGGAGTACGTAAGGATGTATGTATATATCGAGAGGAAATCGGAGCGCGAGATTTGTCGTATATAAACGAACGTGTGTCGGCGCGAGCGCGTAAGTGGGCGTATATATATATAGCGAGGCTTATCCGCCGACCTGATCATCAACCGCGAGTTTGACGTTTCTAATTGATACTTCAAGTTTTGCTATGTTATACAGACCGAAATAACAGCGATTTTTCCTATTATAATTTAAAAACAATCGTGCATACGAGAAGGTCTGTCGTCACGGAGGTATAATTACAGATAAAGCAGCTCAAGACACACACACACACACGGAGTCAAGGGGGATAAGAAAGGGCATCGCTGTATACGAGTGTTCCGGTCACTCGACGCTTCCTCCCCATATATACGTACTCGCGGTACACAGTAGAGAGCCGAGTCGAGTTTTCCCAGGCGCCTCGTATACGCGCGTGTGTATCAATTCAGGCTTATCGCGCAGTGCGCGGTATGTATGTGTGTGTATATATATATACATACGCGGCTCATTCTCACCATTAGTAGCGCCTTCCGCGGCGCTTCCTCCCAAAGACGACGTTCCCGGCGGCCTCTAACGAGAGATTTTAACGAGAAATCGCGCGCGCAGCGACTCATCTCGGCGCGAGGGCAACTTTCACGCGGCCAGCTTATAATCAATGTGCAGAACGCGGGAGTTGAGCTACATTTTCACCGCGCGCTGATGATCTTTCCGTTCTGCACTGCACACGTGGGACTTTTCTCGCGCTCGGCTCTATATTATGCGCGTATAACGAGAGCTGTCCGCGGCTCTTGTATATCGGGGCTACAATACAACCGAGTCTGTATACGCTATACATATACATATATATATATATGCGTCTTTCGTCAGGCACGCGGATGAGTTTGCGAATTTTTCGGTCCCTTTGCGCAACTATTTCGATGACGCGATCCAATTTTTCCCAATGATAATAAGAAAAAATGCATCGATCACGTGCGTAATATGAAGCACGCACTGCGCGATATACGTAGAGTATATATATAGCAGCATAGCTGGATGAGAGAAAGAAACAACGGACATACGCAGGCGCACATAAAAGAAGAATAATCCTCGGGTAGAGCTGTCATTCCAGAGCGGGAAATTAGCGCGCGTACATCCGCAGCTCTATAGAGCGCCGAGCGCGAAGAAAAATCGGCCGCCGCGCGGAAGCCGATCTGCTGCTGCTGCTGCTACTGCACATATATGCACGAGAGAGCGCGAAAGAGGTGTATATATATATATATATATATATATAGTATAAGGATGTGAGGGCGTGAGACTCCTTGAGTGTGGGAGAGTACAGCGCATTGTAGAGAGAAACTGTGAGTGCAAGGTGGAGGGGGGGTCTAGAGAGCTCCTTCGTGTGAACTGACCACACGGGTCACGTATATGAGCTCCTATTATCATTTCCCGGCAGGAGCAAGAGCAGAAGCCTAAGAATGAAATCTAGATCGCCGGAAGCCGCCCATAATTAACGCACCGCTCGCGCGCGCGCGCGCGCGCGAGGGGAATCTCCTCCTATCCCCACTATATGTACATGCACACAGCGTCGTATAGCCTCGCGCGCTCTTTCACCTTTTCTTACATTATATATATACTATACAGACGCGGCGGTATATATAGGTATATATATATATGCGCGTATTATAAGATCGCGAGGAATGAAAATATCAACGCAGCGAAAACAATGCAATATAAGCGAGGAGAGTCAATGGGGCAGCTTTCGAAGCATTATATATCAAACGGAGATTCGATGCATGCGCGAGCGGTATATGACCGCGATGGAAAATGTATATATATATATATATATATATATATATATATATATATATATATATACATAAGCTGTAATGGCTGCGCGCGCACGCATATATATAGCATTCCTCCTCCGATCGCCTGTCACTTTTCATATTGATGGGATTTATTGTTTTATGCATTTTTCTCCGACGCAGCGTATATGTATATATATAGGGAATGCGACTTTGTATCGAAGGGAAATCGGTTACGTAAAATCAGGTTTCTCATCTCGAGATTGTTGTTATTGTTACTTGAAAAAAGTCGTGTGTATATATACGCCATTGAAAAGAAGAGGTAAAAACATTTTTTTACCGAAATCCGTGAACTCGGTGATGCGGGCGCTATGTATAATGGTATATATATATAGCGCCGGATATTTATTGGCGATATCGCGCGCGATCGCGAGCTTCGACGGATTTCACGTCTCCGCGTGCATGTATATATCTCTTTCTACTACACGTCGGTGGATAACAGGGCTTCCCGCGGCGAATGTGTGTCGGTCTCCGAAAGTTCCGCAATGCCATGCTATATATACCTATATAATACACGAGACCAGATATTATATTATATGGAAGCTATTCAAAAAAGCGTATATGTACACATAGAGTATTAATAAGAAAATTGGCTTTTTAAGGATGTATGCGTATATACACGCAGCGTATGTAACGAGTAGTGGGAGTGCCGTTTAAAAAATTCAATCACAATAGCAGGCGAAGTACACAAAGCGCTCATTCATTCAGCGGTCATTATATTATTATACATATAGTCGGAATCAAGTTGCGTCGTCCGGCTGCGCGCCGTCACCAAGAATGGAACGAAAATAAAAGGAAAGCTCGCGCGTATTATGTATACACAGACGCTCGCGCGCGCTGCCGGTCCATCACAGAGGGAGGGGTATACGATATATAGAAGGATTGCGCGCGCGCGCGGGTCGGGGCTCGAATTCGTAGATATTTCGAGGATTGTGCGAGGCGCGCGGACGTGTCGCCGAGAACTGACTGGCAGCTCTCTGTGACGCGAGGCGCAGCTGTTGTTTTGTTGCGCAAAGCTAAAGGGCTGCCGACGCTTCTCTCGCTCTCGGGGGTGTCGAGCCTCCAATTCATCCGGCCGTCGTCCATCCGTCGTCACGTTCCCCCGTAGACGTAACATCGGCTCTCTCGAATACGCTCTCTCACTGTATAATACGCCTATGTGTATAAACGACACAGCACGGGTGAAAGGGTTCCGTTATATATGTATATATATAGATTCACATACGGCCCACCTTTTTTCCACCCCCGCAAAGGCCCATACGGGCGAGGGGTGCTTCACCTTGCCGCAGCTTGCGTCACCACACTGCGATGAGATGTACAAGGAAAATGCGCTGCAGTTGGATATATATACATAATAACTTATACGATATATAGTCGACATGGTCAGTCCTTTGTCGAGGCGTCGTAACAGAATTTGTAGCGGATATATTGTATGCTGGTGGTGGTGGTGGTGAGACGACTATTGCATCACGCGCAGCGACGATTGACGGCTCGGAGACTCGGCGATCAAGCGGGAGATGAAATGCATGACGCGAGCGGGACCTTTCTTTTTCGAGGGTATATGTTATTGACGATTTTTGCTGCGTATGCTGGAGTTTCCTGGATTTATGATTTATGGAAAGGGGTACTTTTCGTATACAAGAGAGTTCACGTTTGTGCGGTTACTCAATGTTTTGAGTTAATTTTTAGTCGATCAATAACTGCTGCGCGCATTATTCTCGGTTCTATTAATAAGCTACGGATGTGCGTGGAAATACATTGAATACTCATTAATATATGTATCTATCGATAACTTGATTTTTTTACTCGAAAATTGCCTTATTTAGCGCAAAACTACGCGTGAACAATAATATTGTTGATATGTTGTGAGCAAAAAATATTGAGGGGGCACCCGGGTTTGAACCGGGGACCTCTCGATCTGCAGTCGAATGCTCTACCACTGAGCTATACCCCCCTGTGGTGCTCAACTTGGCATATCGTTCCACCAGACTGATAAGCTTCATACCAGCGACAGTGATCATTGTTTGTGACTCATAAACTGTCGTTTGCTGTGGATTTAATTTTACTGTCATTCGAAAAGTAAAAAATGAATCATGTAAATTTATTAGAAAATATTGTCTGCGATACGTAATTTTAGGATGCCTAAAGATAGCATGGTGTTGGAAAGTTCAAATAGTTTTTATTGTTTACTCATGATATTATAACAAACCTAGTTCTTACAGGTTTCAAATCGAGTAAATTAACAGTCTTTGGGTAGTACACATTCGCCGTCATCCCGGTAGATGTAACCCCGTTTGCATTGACACTTAGGAATGCATACCTGGAATTAAAAAGATTAGTTAATGCAGTTTTCGCTCTTTGAGCAGATATATCATTAACAACCTTATATTAATCATACCTGTATGCATACTCGTGGTTCCTTTTCACTACATGTCCTTGGACAAGCTGAACCGCATTCATTCCATTCTTCATTAGACCTGGCACAAATATTGCGCGCAGAATCTTTTTTATGAAACATCAACGATTTGTGAATTGGAGATTAAAATCTTTAATGCTCTTAAAACTACAGTACTTACAAGCCGTTATCATGCTGGCGCTGATGCATAGAACAAGAAGACACAGAACGATAAGTTTCGACATTTTGCTCTAAGCTTTTGCGAGTAACTGATGCATCAACGATGGAAGGCAGATGTTTTATACTCGATCTACGCGCTACATTTTATAAACAGCCATTAATCGCTTTAATAATGAAGCTCCTGATAAAAAAAAGTGATATAACGAGTATACAGTATTTCCCCGTATTTCCTCATACCTATTTTTTTAACTTTGTTTCTTTTACTTACCAGGAAAAAAACTGCCTTGCATGCTCTGAAAAATCGTGACCAGCTAACTTTATACTCAAATCGTTTTAAACATTTTCAAAGAATAATATTTGCTTGTTATATATTTAATTTATTCCCATAAAAAATATTGTTCGCTTACACAACTAATACATTAATTCATATGATTTGGTTAAAAATGTGCTAATATCACACACCAAGAACTGGTAATAAAGCCATATGTACTTTATTATTCACTCATAACGGGTGAGTGAAGTTTAATAAGCTTATGATTAACAATAAAGTATATAAACACGGGTATCAAGCCAAAAGAAGTTAGCAATCATCTGGTAGTACGCATTCATTGTCATTGCGAAGCACGTAGCCCTCCTTGCATTGACATTCATGGACGCAATTCTACAAGAGAAGTAAAAGTAATTATATACGCATTGTTGCTAGTAAATCAACGAAAAAATTATTGTTAACCGTACCATTGTACATAATTGCACTGCCTTTTGGTTGCATCTTCTTGGGCAAGCCGTACCACATTCGTACCATACTTGATTGGATTTAGGACAACGACTGTCCAAAGAATCTATTACCATTCATTTTTTTTGTAAATTAAATCTATGTAATTAAGTGATACTAAATTTGTTATTACAATGTACTTACGAATAGAAATCAAGCCAATGATGATGCATAAAACAAGTAGACAAAGTACGCTAGCCTTTGACATTGTGCTTCAAACTTTTGCGCGTAACTGATACACGAATGGAGAAAAACAATGTTTTCACACTCAATCTGTATGCTATTTTAAAACAGTGAATAGTGTTTTCCGCGATCGAATGCTTGATAGCAATATTATATAAAGCAACGTTTCTATGAAAGCTTTGTTGTACTTTTCGAGCTCAGCAAATTCTTGTTGGAAAATCCCAGTTTAACACTGACCAGTATACTACTTCTTTAAATATTTATTTATCTGCTTAAATTTGTTCAGTTTAGAACTAGGTATATTTTTAGGCATATTTAATTATCGACAATGTAAGGCATATATAAGTTCCTATAATTAACGGCGCCATACGAATACTAAATTTACTAAATTAAGACTACGTCAAAAATGACACGTAAAAATTACATTGAAAATGAGCATTAATTCAAAATTCATTAAAAATGTGATTATTCTACCATAATGGCTCCAATTTATTCATCAGTGACTCTGTACGAGGACACCGAGCATGTGCTCGAGTCTCTACAATTGTTATAACATCAATTTCCCATTCCCGAGTAAAAATAATCCGTATGATAAGGGGTTGGCATTTGAGTTAATTATATCAATATTTATATTGAGACGCGTGTTAAAAATAACCTAACCTAACAATTTTTTCAAGTAAGTAAATAAACTTTCAATTTTGTATTACTAGAACTATGCGAATTAACACGAAGATGTCGAGTCAAAAGAAGTTAGCAGTCTTCAGGCCGTACGCATTCACCGTCACTGCGAAGCTTGTAGCCTTGCTTGCACCTACAACCAATGATGCATTGCTGCAAACGAAAGAAAAATTTAATTAATACACACTTTGTAATACTAACAGATAAGATTATTATTATAATAATAACCGTACCATTGTACAAAATAGTGGTTCTTCCTGGCCACACCGGCTTGGGCAAGCGGAGCCGCATTCAGTATATACTTGATTAACGGGACAATTATCGCCCGAAGCATCTATTTTAATCAAGCATTTATGAGATATAAATCCATGAACTTGAGCAATATTACGTTATTTTTATGTTATAATACTTACGAACAGCGATCAGACTAACGCCGATACACAGAACGAGTAAATACAGTGCGGTGGACTTCGACATTATGCTTCAAACTTATACGCGCATCTGATGCATGAGTGAAGAAAAACAGATGTTTTTATAGTCAATCTAAGCTATTTTACAAACAGAGCAAAAGTTTTCTTCGATCGAACGGTCGATAATAAGATTATATAACCGATGTTCATATAGCATAGCGTGCTTTTCGAACTCGGAAAAGGCTTTTGCTGGAAAAATCCCCGACATTTTACAGAGTAGTGCAGTGTTTCCCCGAGTTTCCTCATACTTTAATTATTCTTAATTATATTCTGTTTCATTGTACGTTTTGCAAAAACAATGCTGAATGCTCAAAGGCCTGTGTTATAACTGTTATTGACCTATTAATTTTGTATTTTGATAAAATATAGTTTCAAACATTAGCGTACAATATTTATTATTATATATTTGATTTAATCCTAAAAAAGTACATAATCCTGTTATATAGTAGACGAGATTATGTCAGTGTGCTTAGAGTTATTATTACATCAATTTCCCATTTCCGAGTAAAAATAATAATCCATCCTGCATATAAGAGTTGGGCATTCAAAATTAATTGCATTTATATTATTTAAAAATAAGCTAATCTATATAATTTTACAAATAAATAAATGAACTTTAAATCATTTATTACTGGAATTATTATTTAGGCGTACATATACAAATCATCTATTTCCAATCACGTTTTTATGAGGTATAAATTACGTATTGTACGAACAACTGATGCATGAGCGAAGAAAAACGGATACGTTTATAGTAAATCAAAGTTATTTTAAATAATTTAAAAATGTATACGCTGAAGTTCTGAATCTATGCTAATGACGAAATACTTACTGTTTTTGACCTGCAAATTTTTCGCTAATTTCCTATGCTAAAATATGGTTTCTAATATATTATCGTAGAATAATATTTTTCATTGTATATTTAATTTTTCAATACATTAAAATTTCATCACACTCATGTAGTTACTGTATCAGTAATGCATTAAATTCTATAATTACAACGGATCCACCTGAATATTAAAATACGATTGCGTCAAAAATGATACGTCGAAATCGCATCCGAGAGGACTAATAATAATTAGAATTTCATAAAATCCATTACCAATATAATAACGCCGCCATGTGGACCGAAATTATTCATCAGCGAATCTATATGACAAGCTCGCGCCTGACTCTCTACAATGATCATAACATCTTCATTACCATCTGGTCTTTAATGAATTCTCGCCTCTCGCGCGGTTAATAATAAATCAAGCCCTCTCCCAATAATAATTAATACGCACAAAAAGGAGTCAGCCTCTCGCGACAAAAGTGATGCCTAATAATATCCAGCAGCAGGGCCTCGACTGCGCATTATTTATTTTAGAAAACGTATTAATGAGTTACAGCACAGCAGCAGCTGCGGCGAAAATCACCAGAAAAATTCGTTGGACCTTCATCATCGGAAGCTGATGCACGCAGGGCTATCACCGGTGTATCTTACATGCCGTAATGCCACTGGGGTCGTGGGCCCTCTTTTTTTTCATTCGGGGCCAGCCGAGGGGGGACACTCTGGCGCGCTTTATGCTGTGCGCATTCGAGAAAAAGAAGCGAGAGAGAGAAAGAGAGTACGTCGTGTCCCTGGGGGCTGGATGGCTATTAATATTTTTTTAGTCACACCCCTGTTTAGCATAGGCCACGGGGTCACGCGGATCTTCGCGACTCTGATGCGCGTATAACCCTTGTACTTCTTATGTGCCCCTTCCGAAAGGGACAGTGAGAAAAAAATCCAACGCTGCTGCTTCTATGGCTAACCGACTGGTTTTGGACCGAGGAGAAAAAAAAATTGCGTAAAAACGCCCTGTGGTTTTTGTCACGGATCATAGTAAATAACTCGTTAATTGCATTAGTCAAATTTTGTAATAAATCTTCCTTATAACGGTTCTTATACATAAATATATAAGTTATAAAGCAGTAATCGATTATCAGTAAACAAGAATTATTTTTGTACAAGCTTTAGCAAATGAAAGGAAAATTTTCATTCGCATATAACAGTACATATATGTATATGTTACATACAAAGTCTGCAGGTCACTGGTAGTTTTTCTATATATATATATATATATATATATATATATGTATATGGTAACGACAGAAGTGTAGCAGAATAATATAATATAAAAAGCGAGCTCTCAAAGCTCGAAAAAAAAATGTACAGAGAGCTAGTGAGTTGGTGGAGGTCCATTTCGTTTGTGCACTTTGTGGAAGGCGTTGATTAATTAAAGTCGACCAGTATACCAGGCCGAAACGCGGAGTAATTAATCCGAGAGCCCGAGGAAACGCGATTTCGCGACCGGCGGCCTCTGACAAATGTGTTTTTTTCGCTGAATCGCCCCGAGCTGGTCTCGCTCGACTCGTCGCGTCGATGCGAAAAGACTGATGTATACATATATATAGTTTGTTACTCCCGCGCGCACTGCGGCAGCCGACTGTGTGGAAAAGCAAGCTCGAAGTACTGAATTAAAACATGATGCTTATGCTTTCTTAAGTTGTCGCAGGTAACTGCGTTAAGCATTCCTTTAATTTTTGAACGCCAACGCGCGACGCGGAATGAGAAATTCACGCGTTCGAAGTCGTAAACAATATATAAACTTGTCGAGTTACACCGCAGCGCCAGACATTTTTTAATCCTGTTATATAGTTGAGAAATTCGAATAAATTTTAGTCTCGCGCGCTGTTAAATCTTCATCCCCAACTGTCTACCGATATGTAACATTGTTACAAATTCAAGCGAATAATAGAAATTCAACGACCTACATCGGGACCGAATGCAGTAATTGCTATATACGATAAAAGACGAGGAGAGAAGAAAAATCAGAACAAGGGACGCCGCTCGTCGCTATTAAATTAATTGCCATGGTGGCAGCATCGGGCACTTTTTCTCCCCACATGCACACATCGCATCAGCCGAAGCGTCGAAAGAGATATGCCTTTCTCGCGCGCGCTTTCTCTCTCTCTCTCTCTCTCTCTCTCTCTCTCTCTCGCATTGTGCGGCCGAAAATCCGAAGGCAAGCAATTTTTGCTATATATATATATCCAGACTTATAGCTCTTGTGTCATTACTCCGCGTAATTCGAGCGGCAATGAGCTCCTATTCACGCGGTGGCTCACGTTCGGTATTTTGCGCCTCGTTCTATGTGTGCGTATCGAGAGAAAATCGATCACGCGTTTGCATATGGGCATCGCATATGGTCAAACGGTCAAAAAGAGGGTGGCGGCGAATTGTTATACCGAAACTCTAGATGTATATGCATATGCATATGTATGAATGCTATATAGTATAGGAGCCGACGCTTTCCGAAATTGTATGGACAAACAGGCGAAAAAAGGAAGTATAAGGGGGGGGGGGGGGGGGTACGTGACTTATATCGATGCATTTGGGCTTGGATTCGTAAAAAAGTGTCGCTATACTCTGATCCCTCCATACATATATTGGCTGATTGGCGGCGAGAGAAAAAAAGGTTATTTGAGTGCTGCCCAAAGCCAAACAAATGAAAACAATTACGCTAATGTTATGACAAACTGGCTTCGATCTCGCACGCTTATGGAACCAATATAACGCGAGTGTTTTACTTCGAGTGTATTAGTAAATTTGTCACGTGACGCGTTTTCGTTAAAATATTTTCAATGTTTCCACATAGATTTTTCCCGCTACGTATATATATATATACGACAGCGATATAAATCATTAGTCATTAAACCGGCCCTTTGTCGCCTAACGTCACCGATTACACGGGCAAAAAAATCTTCATTTTTCGCTTTTTCATTCGCGTCCGCGCTTGGTGTGCGCGTCATAAATCTCGAGCGACAAACATCCAGCTCGAATTCCGCGCGAGTAATTTCGTAACCGTAAATCGACCTTTCAACGATTCCTCCTGTGCACCCTCTATATACAATGTTTTTCGCCGAAGAAAAACCGACGCGTGAGAAGGTGTAAAAAAACGTCTCGAAAAACAAGAACTCGCCTGGGTGAAGTAAACACGCAGAGAAGAAGAAGAAGATCCGAAACGGGGTCACCGCGGGGTGCAGGCGCAACCCTTTTTTCGGTCAACCTCGAGGAAGAAAAAACAGTATATAAATCCGGCGGAAAGAGGGTTAAGAAGCGAGCCTGACGGGCCCTTAATTCAGTTAATTTAGATTTTATCCGTTAGCCGAGATAGGGCGGCCGAGGAAGTAAAAAAGCGGAACCTTGCCTATCGGGTTTTTGGCGAGAGAGAAAAAAAGGGGTTACTCGCTTACGAGCGAATGATTATATACTTATTTAAGCGGACTTTTTTGCCGGCTACTGCGACTTTTTTCCCCCCGAAAAACGCGAGACCCCTTTTTTCTGTAGGGTCTCGCTCGTTCCCGGCTGTTTTATTGTAATCGGCGTGAAATCATAACCGATCGCCGGCCTCAGAGGTGCCGCTCGAGATAGATCACGATTCATCGCTCGTTGTTTTTCCGGCCGCAAAAACGTACTCGAGAGAGAATAGAAGTTTTTTTTTTCAGGAGGACACACCCGTCGTTAGAAGAGGATTTCGCGAGCGTTGGCAAAAAATCGCAACGGTGTACCGAGATAAAGTTGAGAGAGATGAAGAAAAAAACAAGAATCGAGCCCGTTGTAAAAAATTTACGGTTTTAAAATCACGCGAGAAATTATTACGAGCTGAAAAAATATCACCTGCGCAGTCGTAAATAAATTTTGTTAACAATCATTATAGCACTGCGCCCGAGTACGAAATCGTTACATCGAACACATACTCTTCATAAATATATTCCAGATGTCCGAATGTACGCGCGCGCGCGCGCACGTGTCAACCCCTCGAAAAATGCATATAATTTCGTCGGCATAAACTGACCGCTCTTTCTCTCCAGAGAGAAACACATTATATCATCCGTATATAGTATACGGGACAAAGCTCGAAACGCAAATCGCGCTTGCACGCGCTCGCACAATAAAAAGGGCGAGAGAATCTCCGCATTCTGCTTGTATATATATATATATATATATATATATATATATATATATATACGTATACACTAGACAGGGGGTGACTTTTGACGGGTGGACACGCATGTGACCTGTTGACCTCAGGCGGCGGAAAATATATTTGGGGTAAAAATAATACAATTTGCGCATAATAGGGGGAGAAAAAAAGAGCGCGCGTGCGCGCGTGTGTATATTCAAATGACCGGGGGCTATGTACTGGACACCGTGATATCGAGTGTGTATATATAGGCATATACACAGGGAGAAGAGCACCGCACCGAGGGCACGATGATCAAAGGACAGGGGGGGTCTCGGCGAACAATAGGACCGAGAGCTGTCCGAGCCGCACGCGCTCATCTCCCTATATATAATATGCAACTCTCGGACATTACGCAACCGATCAATAATAGTTTTCTATATGCTGCTGCTAGTTATCAATACCATAAACGCGTGCGAGGTCTTCCGGTCACTATGCGGATATATATATTTTTTTTTTTTGCTAGCTCTCGGTGATGAAAAAAACAGGCTCATTTGGGTATACAGTTTTTTTTCTCTGATTCTCACGGCATTCCGATGCGAAATATCCGAGCGAGTTGTTTCTTTTTTCGCCATCATCGAGCTCGATTTTGGTCATATATAAGGGAAACTTCGAAAACAGCAGAAGCGAGAAAGTTTCTCACGCGACTTTTCTCTCGTCCGAATTCTCCCGGATTCCAGATGTTTTACATCGCTCATTTTTTTCGTAATTAAAAAAGTAGGAGAACCCGCGCGCCGATAAACCCTGAGAGTATATAGTAGACGCTTCTCTTTCGTTCAATGTCATCCACGTGCAGCAGCCGACGTAAATAAGCCGAGGCGCGCGTGTTAAAATAGCCCCGAAATAAGCTGCTGCACATCCGCTGCAGGGGTTGGACACGTCGCGCAGGACCCCTACTCGTTTCACTCTCGGGAGAGAGAGAGAGAGAGAGAGAGAAACTATTTTTGTGAGAGACGACGCATGGGAGAGAGAGAAAAAGTGGTCCGATCCTTGAGAGGAGCTATCAAAGTCGTGGAGGGCAGTGGCCTGTCGTCTTGGAGTCAAATTGCTTGGCTCTTATTTTTCTCGGGATATTCCGAGTATATACCATAACGACGAGCTAGACTGTGGCATTGAAATTTTCGGGCTCGAGGGAAAGTGCGCTGGAAATTCGAGGTTTATATACCTTTTCCTTGGAATATAATGCGCAGTAGAAGCGGGCAGTGGGAAGCTCGTAAAATCGATGGAGTGTATTAAAAATTTGGAAAGGAAAAATTGTTTCTCGTCGCTTCAGGAGACTCGGGGAGCGAGAGTTCACTAAACGTACATCCCGACGAAAATAGCCGAACGTCGAGAGCGAGAGAGAAGAAAAAATGTACGTTTTACCCCACTCGAGACTCGCCATCTACACGCGGTATATATACGACGACGACTGAAAAGTATAAATTCGTCTGTGGCCCTCCGCGAGCCAGTTCTTTTCCTCTCCTCTATATGCATATACACGACGCTTTGGGGCTTTAAATCTTCTTCTCCACAGGCGCGCGGCTGCTCGGTGACCAAAAAGTCGAATCGATGCTGATAAACACGAGTCTCTCTCTCTCTCTCTCTCTCTCTCGAAATAGTCCGGGTGTATTTTCGAGAACTCGCTGTATACGAGGGAAGGACTAAATTCTTTCGAATGATATTGCCGTACGTAATGACTTTGTTTGAGAAAATAAATCGTTGTCAACGGCAGCACGTATAGCCTCGAGTGTGTCCTTCAGAGCTATAATAGCCATTATGCGATAGTCCACAGGCGCGCTCGATCTATATATATAATACAAGCTCGTCCACAAGTTCACATATATACATATAATATTCAGCCAAGGATAAAAAGCTCCAGTGAAAGCCAGTGCCGTGCACGAATTTCCCATCACACACACACACACATATATATATATATATATATATATATATAGCTTCGCGCGTGACAATCTCGTTAGGGCTATATAGCAACGAGAAGTTATAGATATAATAGTAGTCGCAGTTTTTATTTTCTTTCTTTCTCGCTCTCGCCATGCGTGATAGCAAGCGAGTCGAAGCTGTATATATAGGTATATACACAGGCAGCGTCGGTGGATAGTATTGACCGGTGGCCTTTCCCGGCTTGGTACAACCCGGTACCAAGGCCCCTTATACATAGGTATATACACGCCTATATACATACAGTTCTGCAGAGCCGCGCGCGCAGGGCACCGGTGCCTGGCACCGACTATCGAACAAACTGACCAGCAGCAGTCACGATATCCCTCCCTCTCTCCTTCACCTGCTGGCCTCGCCAGGTGCGGATATAGACTCCTTCCTTAAACTGTGTATACGCGCGCATGCACGTGTCGTATATATATACTTGCCCCTATAAACGCTGGCCGAGGGTCTATACAGCCGCGATTATGCTAATCGTCGCTCGCGCGCGCGCGCGCGCGAGTCCATTAGCTAATTGGTCGGATCGAGAGTGTACCTGTGCACCCCTTTTTTTGTCCGTATAGGATTGAGATATAGTATATAGCGCGCGGTCAGGGTAAAACAGTCGTTTTTCGGCTCGACCGTCCGTGTAACGAGGCCGATGTTTTTGGTGCGCGAGCGAGTCGGCGGGGGCCGATAAATAAGCTGCTGATTATTACGCGCGCACGCGGGCATATAAGTTTGAACAGCTGGGGGGAGAGAGAGCCGAGGTGTCCGTGTATGCGTGTAAACGATTTTCGGCGATTTGCATATAGTTGCGCGGGGATATTCCAGAATATTTAATCGATAGCAGAAGCGACGCGTATATATATATAGCGTCGTGGAACGACACGGCGTATTTTGTTATGAGTATAATTTCGCGGTATAACTACCAAAACAAAGAGATTCGCCAGACTGTGTGTGTATACGTATTATACCGAAAATTGAAATAGCTACACGATGATGACACACCTACGCAAACGTAGCGCACGAGAAAGTGACGCAATAATATATATATATATATATATATCGAAAATAAGAAGTAAGGGTAATACCCGCAGAGCAAAGCCTCTTCCCTAATGGTACATCTCTCGCTCGCAGACACGAGAGTATTATAGATCACAGAGGAGTAGTATAGCAGCTAACTACTCGTACATAACACACACACACACACACACACAGACGCTCTCGCTCGAAATAGAAAATAGTCGTCGGTCTTTCGCTCAGGACATTCACTAGCCTCTCTCACGTATATATATACACACACATCGAGGGAGAGACAGAGGCGGGAGCAAGCGAGAGAGAGAGAAGAGAAAGGGCATAGAGCAGCAGCAGCGGGGCATTAGGGAGCAGCAGCAGCAGCAGCAGCACATCGTTCTCTCTCTCGCGCCTCGGAGCTTTGTTCTCGCGCGAGTGTATAGAGCTGATGTGCAGCGCGGAGAAAGAGCTGCTCTCTCGCGAGAGAGCCAAAGGAATCGACGACTTATCGCTTCGCCTTTCTCTCCCTCTATTAAGTATCCTCTCCCTGCATCGGGTCACACATCAGCTCTCTACACGTATGCGAAGGAGAGCGAACGTGTATAGGCACGTCCGAGCCCCTTCTCTCTCTCTCTCTCTATAATACTTATAGCCTAGAACTGCACGACTAGCCTGACGCTGTGTTGCGCAAAAGCAAGGGCTCGATAGTGAGCGAGACGAACTACGAAGAGAAAAAAAAGGGTTCGTAAAAAAAATGATCGGCCAAGAGATGATGATGATGATGATGATGAAAGAAAGTTCGTGTCCCCTCGCGACCTTTTCTCGTCCACACGGGGCTTTTCGCAGCTGGACTGAAAAAAAGGATGAGAGAGAGAGAAGACCTGTGCCGCCCGCGAGCTTATGTAGAGAAACCGAGAGTTGACCTGCTTAGAGACCTCTCTCTCTCTCTCTGTGAATGTGCATCGTGTGCCCTCGATATACGCGATTCGATCCCTCGTCAAGTGAATAGAGCGCATTTCTTTTTTTTTCTCAGGGATGGACTCGCCGACGGCTTTCTTATGTGTATAATGCTCCGATTTTTTCCGGGCTTCCGAGCCTCGCGGCTCCTGTTCACCCTTTTATTATATCGTATAGGTCGCTGCGTTTTTCGACGGAATTTCTCCGATGGCTATTGCGTGCATGTGTTTGTCTTTAGTTCGAGAATGGATAAGAGAGAAAAATATTTTTTTTTATATACCTCTTGTCTATGTAATATACGAGATTGTCATCAATTTTTGGTAATTTGTTACAATTTCGACATAGGTTCGCATATATTGAGGATAATAGAAAGAGATCTCATGGAAAAGAGAGCGAGTGCGTAAATAATCGTCTTATATATATATACGCTGTAACCGATATATAACGTGTATATATATATATATATATTGTACTGTAGCGAAATTCACAAACGTGCATCACCTATCCGGATAAAAAAAATTGAATAAAAAGTGTTCTAGTCTCTTACACACAGAGCAACGGAAGCTGGCAAGGGTCGAAAACGGTTTCTTTTTCCCTCAGCGGGGCTCATCTTTCAAGCTTCTTTTTCTGGGTCATCCGGCCATCCATTATAAGCGCTCGCGCGCGCGATCCTCCAATTTCCCGCCCGCGCGCGTGCGCATATACGCATGTGGATTATAACGCCCGTGGCGGGGATTAATTCTCTTTGAGTTTCCTCAAAAAAGTGTAAATTGCTCGGACGATCCTCTCCGACTTTTGCCGAGGGGTGTCGTCGATGCGATTAGACTCGCTGCATAGTGTGTGAACAGGAGCTTCGTGCATTATTGTTTGTTTAGGATTCTTTTTATCGTGTGGGTCGCGAATAATCGATTATTATAGCCTGCACATAAGCCTGTGTCTGTACAGACCAATCCGGATTTGTGCGACCACTGCGGCGCAAATACAAAACTCTTTAGAAACAATTATAACAATGAGCAGCTTCTCTTCTTCCGCCTATATAGTAGGATAGTACTACGTAATCGAGCCGCCTATTCGTCAGTGTCTACAGTACACAAGCAGTAAAATTCAAAGAGAGTCAGTAAATAGACCGACGACGACAGGCTGATTTTTTTCGAGTCGCCTGTCACGATTTCGCGCTCTTACGAAACGTCGCGGCGATAACCGACGACGACGATGACGACGACGACGATATCTGTGTAATCCCATCGCGACGAAAAACTCTCGTCGCCAACAGCAGCAGCAGCAGCAGCAGCAGCTTCTCGTTATATATACATAATTATTCCAAGGTAAAAGACGGACGCGCCTACGCAACTGCAAACGCGCACACGTGGTGAACACATTAGACGCCTATATATGCAGGGCCGAAAAATAATAATACAGCGTGTGTGTCTCGCGGCGTTTTCTGGGGGAACCGGAATTTTTTTCCAGCTCATTAAAGCGAGAGAGAGAGAGAGAGAGAGAGAGAGAGAGAGAGACCGCCTCGCGCGGTCACGCAGAGAACTCGCTCCGCGAGCGCAAACAATTGTACAAACAGAGCGCCGTATTTCATGATAACACATGTACAAACATCCTTACGTAAAACGGGCAATTATACACGATAAAACTGGACCGGCGTCGTTGAAAATGTGCGCAGCACCGCGAGAAGTATTATATTGGTCTATATAGAGGCTGCTGCGGTTTTTTCTTTCTCTCCACGACGACGCCAGCGGCCGAGTGTTTGAACAGAGAGATATATAGCATATATATATACGTACGTATATAGAGGAGCTGAGAACTGCTGTGGCGCACGTGGGGCTTTTAGGCCGCAACCTCTTTCAGCTGGCTGCCTCGTTCTTCTTCTTCTTCTGCTTCTTCTCATACGCCGAAATTTCCGAGCTTTTATTGAGCATTTTCTTGCGGCAGTTGGGATTTCTAGATGTCGTTTCGATTTGATCTCGTTGAGAGATGCGCGGCTTTGCATCCGGTTCATAGGTATATGTTGAAGGGTGTGGATGTACTTGTATAGGGGAGTATGACCTATTCTGCGTCTACGAATGGACGGTTGCCTGTCTGCAGGAGCTTTGGACACGCGCATATGATGTATTTTATTTTAAATAAACGATGATGCAGATTTAACGACGATCAATCTCTCTCTCTCTCTCTCTCTCTTATTTTTTAAAATCTTTCAAAAGTTTACATCGTCGTAGTCATCCATTCGTTAGGCAAGTGCGCCTTTCGAGAACTTCAAACTACTTCATCCCAACGAAGACGGAAGACCCCAACGCGTTGTGTATATAGACTTGCAAGCCCTTCAGTGCAATAACGCATATAAATAGGAAAATAAAAATATTCAATCAATTTTTATGGAGAAGATGTGTAGCGTTATAATGGAAATGGACGGAGTTTTCCTTCGTGAATTTTACAATGACAAATTGCATTATACGCTTTGCAAATGAACTTCCTTATCTGCGGCCAGCTTCGCCGCTCTAATCGGGCTTGCATATCATTGATATCTCGACGTAAATATCCACTCACGTTATGTCGCGATAGAACATCGGAGACTACGTCTGTGTGCGATTTCATTTTTAAGTAAACAATACTCGGGTATAATTCAGTAACAAGCCGAGAAGCATTAAAAAAATTTGACCCAGCTCATAAATATACACTCCAGCCCGTCTCAAGCTCCAACGGCACTAGAAGCGTCCACTACCGCCCTCTATGATCAGCCATCGGAAGCCCAAGCGTAACCAGGGGGTGAGGCTCGCTCATGCGCGCGCAGGCATCTGCCGTATCGATCGGGCTGACGAACTTGTGCATACTGTCTTGCGGCAGCAGGCCCATCACACGTGCAAGCCGGGCCTCGAGTGTACAGGGGCACATCAGCTACTCCTGCGGCTAGGCAATCCAACTTGCTCTCGAGATTACGACGAGCCAATGGCGCTCTATATATAGTATATACTCTCGTCAAAGGCGCGCATATCAATGACTTGCCTCGCATCCTCTCTCTAAAAGGAGATTAGACTCGACGACATTCCCCCCCGCGTACCTATATATATATATACAAGAGTTCGCTATATTGAACGATGTGTGGGGAAGAGAATTTCTTTGTGCGGCGAGGTTCAGGACTCTCGAGGAATATTGCTGGAAAGGAAGGCTTCTTTTTTTTATTTCGGAACGCAAACGCGCTAATTTACGTATATAGTAGAGGAGGTGCGCAATTAAAAATCAGAGCCGATCTCGACGATCAAACCGATCGGTGGCTGTTCAGCTATATATAGTCGCGGCGTTAAGAGAAGCAGAAAAAGAAAATCCAATCCGCCGCACTGATCCAATTAATCGCATCTCTCGCTCCTGCGTCGAGAAAGAGAGAGTTCCTTAACTCGCGAAACAAAAGTTGAAGAAAAGGAGGGCGAAAGTGCCGAGAGAAAAGTTGAGCCGTTAAACGAAACGAGAGAAAATGAGAAGTCGAGAGGGTGAGCAGCGCACGAGTTCGTTCCAAAGTTGACGACTTTCACCCGCGCGCGCGCGCGCGCTTGGTAATTATCGCGAGACTACCGCAAGCACCCGTGCCTGTGGTTTCGTCTCCTTTTTTTTTTATCCGCTCCGATGCATGCGTTTTCCTGGATCGTTTCGCGGGCTCTTTCATCGATGAAATTTCCGAGGAGCATTTTCGAGAGCTGAGCTGGTTAATTAGCGCGCAGTTTCTAATTTCTATTAGCTCCGTGAAGTACGTTTCCTATAATTCGCGCTCACGCATAATTCTAGACGCATATATATATACATATGCGTATACCTTCGAAAAAAGAAGATATAGTCTAGTGTCCTGAAAGCGACGACTGCGGATGCAAAGTAGCTCGTGAAAGAAAAAGAGAGTGAAAACGAGCTGCGTATACGTATATGTATATATATATATACAGGTATGTATAAAGCGAGTATAATTTGAATAAAAGTCGCGCCGCCGTAAATCGCGAGACTTACACTCTCCGCGGCGGCGGTACTTTTCACCTAGTTGGCTCGACGCCAACCGCTCCTGTGCTCAGCTTCCCCCTTCTGGAAATGATAATAATAATAGTAATGAAGAAAAAGAAGCCGCCCCTGCATACATACAACCCGAAAAACACGCAGGTACGACACGACGCATACGGAACAGGGCGCTCCGCACATGTACATAGTACACAAGTGTATAACACGCGTATACAGACGGAAAGAAGACTGCGGACCGAAGAACTTTATATATACTTTAGCGGCGAAACTTCCCCTTTAAGTTATACGAGGCTCCGCTATCATTTTCCTCGGCGCGAGAGGGAAAGTCTTATATACAATCGACGGGTAGTTCTTACCTCCTCCTCGGCCCCTCTTTTTTTTCCCTCGCTCTTGGTCTTCTATATATACCTATATACATAAGCAACGCGGCACTTTCACCCGCGAAACTTATAATGAACCGCCGCCGACGCCCCGACTTTGGTGACTCTCTTATTCGCTCCGCTCCGCGCTCCGAAGCCGAATCTACAGGTTTCCAGCTGCACGAACTTCCAGTGCGCTTTGGCTTTCGATTATTTTCTTAATATACGGATGCGTTGTATTATTGCCCCGGAAACGATGAAAAATTAAGCTCAAGTGTGTGCGTGTATAATATGTAGATGAGAAAAAAAGGTCAATGGCGTAGGGAAGTATATAAGGTCAGTTCGACTGTCCAGTGTACATTACAGTTCCAACCGCTAGCAGCAGCACATACACACGCACACACATCGGCGCATATAAGCATCAGCGGGCGTCTGCGGTCCTGCGCAGTAGAGCAGTGGCGAGGGTCAACGCCGCGCGTGGATTGGCCAGGGGGGCGGTTCTAAGCCGATTTTAGGGGTAGTGCTGCACGAGTTTTCGCGTCCAGCTGTCTATACCCCCACTCTCTGGACGCGTCATATATATACTATACGCGTATATAAGGAAGAGCGGTGACCGGTCCCTGACCCGAGGCTCAGGTGTACGTATATATGCAGAACTGCCGGACACACGACGAGCAGATGAAACTGGACTCTGTCTTTTTATATAACGGCGCGTGCCGGAGAGAAATATTCGAGGCATATATATATGTATATAGACGGGATGATATGCATATTTATGACGGCTCGGAGAAGCAAGAAGATGAATGCTTAATCAAAGGCACGCGCGCGGAATTGAATGATTATAAACGCTGTATAGACATTGAATTTTATGTTAAACTGAGACGATCAGTTTTTCATTATTACGCGTCGATGCGCGTGTATATGTAAAAGGCAATGCGAGCTGCTTTTACCTTATTGCGCGCAGTGGTGCTGATATCTCATGTACATATATAGATCATACTCGCGTGCAGTTACGAGAGACGAATGTAAAAGTGGGAGTATCGCGTAACGCGCCATTTCCGTATTGAATATCGAATGGTTTATTTACATGGGCTCGTGTATACAGAGGGAAATATGACTATTGTTAGAATCTGTTATACAAGATATATACCTAAAAAGAAAAAAAAAAGAAAGAATTTCTCGCAAACCGAAAAGAAAAGCCACTCTCGTTATTTAAGAAAGCTCGTGCTACTCCTGCAGCATGATGGATAATAAGTGTCAGCCTACGGCCAAATTTCAAGTTGTTTTCCAACTCTCCCGGAACGCAGAGCAGCAGCAGCTACACGTCGTTCCAGAGAGACACGAGGCTCTCACACACAGACGTCGTATATACACACACACACACACGCATACGTCGACGTCGAGGACGAATAGCGCGCGCGACGCCGAAGGGTGAGAGACGAGGGGGAATAGTAGAGGAGTAGTAGCTACGTCGAGACGAGAGGGAGGACGTGCGGAGGAGGAGGAGGAGGAGGAGGACGAGAGCCCAGCTACCACCAAACAATCGATATATGCGTTCAAAATGGCCGCCGCCGGGACACCACCCAGACCACCCCCGGACACACACAGAGAGAGCTCTCGCTCTCACGTATGCCCCCTAAAGCTCTTTAACTTCGGGAAAGCAGCCCAGGCAGCAACGCAGGGGAGTGAGTTGAGCAGAGGGAGAGAGAGAGAGAGAGAGTGGAACGAGCAAAGCCCAGGATGCCAAAGCGCGCACACGATATACATTTATATGTGTACACAGAGAGAGAGAGAGAGTACAGTATATATAGAGACGAGCTTCTTCTCTCTCTCTCTCTCTCTCTCTCTCTCTCTCTCTCTCTCTCTCTCTCTCTGGATGCTTTTGTGTAAGGGGTCGGGGGGGAGGAGGATTCCTTTCTAATTTGCCCCGACGACGACGCGGCTTCTTTGCCTAGAGAAGGATTCCGTAGCTGCTCTTTTGCCGAATATTATGAATTATTTCTTCGTACGCGAGTTGGCTCTCATGATAATGCACGTGTATATATACGACGCGAGAAACAATTATTGCGATAGACGAGGGAGATTTATTGCGCTTCTCATCCCTCTGAATATTTACCGCGTAAAAAATGATATACCAACGATGATGACGATCCGAGTGATTTATCAAGCGCGCGCGGTGTGACGCTTCGGTTTCTTTTTTCTCTTAGCGCGCGGCTAATGTCTCTTGGCTATAACGTGTATTCTCGACTACGATATGCAAATTTTTACACAACGCCAACAAATCGACACAGAGCATAAAACTCGGAGAAAGTGCGAGCTAGTCCCGAGAAATGTATTATGTATACACAGCGGTTATAATGCCGCCGAATAAGAAGAAGAAGAAGAAGAAGAAGAAGCGAGGAAAGACGAAGAGAGAAAAAAGGCCGAGCGCGTAGAAGCTTTATTAAAACATAATGGCGTTATCAGCGCGGCAAACGAGGGAGAGGCGTCAGCTTTAAGAGGGAAGTTTTCTTAAGTGTTCTTAATTAGAAGGTACCTGTTGCTTCGGAAAAAACCGGGTCACGGCCGTAGACGTCGTTTTCTCTCTCTCTCTCTCTCTTACTTTCGCGCTCGCGACGACGACGACGACGCCCGTAACCTACCGCCCCCCCCCCCCACCCCCTTGACTCTCGTAAGAGTCATTATTTTCTTCTTTGCTTTTTCTTTCCAGCCGAGTTACTCAACCCTCCGTACTGTGTGCGTTTATATATATGTATATCTCGCCGGAATATTTAGCGCCGCTGCTCGTGTTTATAAAAGTGCTCAAGATGTGGGCTGCTCTTTGATCATCGTGTATATAGAAGAACTGCGTAAGCTGTATTACGCATACATACGAGCAGATTTATTTCTGTAAGGAGATGATACAGCACTGCATTATTATTCATCTTTTATGCATGAATGACTGTATATCTGTATATCGAGCCTGTAAGGGAATAATTCACTGTATATAGTGCACAGATTATTTCGTTAACATAGTGTACTGCGCCACACGCCGTCTACCGGTGCTTTTATGTACTAGTTTGCGTAGCGCGAAATCGCACTGTAAATTAAATATTTAACTCCGCTGCAGCTCGATGGCATGTTTATATACAAAAGGGCTCAAACGCGTAAGCTATATAGATTAATTTCTGGGTATAATATATATATGGAGTATCGAATGCGCCGGGAAGGATACGACATCGACACCCCCTACACATCATTATTCAGCGCGGAATATTCAATGAAAACGGTTTCCTGATCAAACAAATTAAAGCCCGTTACTGAAATCCGATCGAGATAACCGTAAAGTCTCGGGAGGAGCTATATGTCTCGTATTCCTAGCCGTAATTGTCAACATATCGGTCTATACACGCATATATACAAATACGCATATATCGACAAGCAGAGCAGCTGCAACGATCGCGACTTCCGCTCTATATTCGAGACGGAGAAGAAAAAAAAATAGAGACGCGCGGGGAAAAAAAAGATGCAAATTTTTTCTTCTCCCCGGTGCATATGAGCAAGAGTTGCGCGACCCCAATAAAAAAAAACTCGATCCGCTGCTGCAACGGTTTCCTCTGATCTCGAGCGAGGCGCGAGAATGAAAGGAAAAAAAAGAAATGAAAGAAGGGATGAGAAAAACAGAATAGGGAAAAGGCAACGCAGCGGCACCTTCGTCAAATAAATTTGAATATCGATGCCCATTGAATCCGATCGAAGGGTCGGCTCGGCACGTAGAGTCCTTTCACGCGTATAAGGGCGCAAAGGGTTGTCGATTTGAATATTCTCGCACTGGGGTAACTAGGCTCTCTCTCTCTCTCTCGCCTTTTTCTATTTGTATACTTGCATTGTATGCGATCGAGAAAAACCCAACACCCAGGCAGCGGCGCCGGAGGCCATTCTGGCCATTATTAAAGTAATCAGTGCTATTCAAAAGGTGTTCGGTTTTGACTAATAGACCGTTCGGCTGAAATATACCTATCTTTCTCGATATACATATATATATATATATATACATATAACGTGCAGTGTGTGCGTGACTCCACTGCGGTTATTTACATATATACGAGCCATCGGTGCTCGAGTTTTGGGATGTAGTCTGGTGTGTTGTAAATCAAGGATAATATGGATTCGAACGCGTCTGACTTTTCATAATTTATTACCTATATATATACACGCGGGCAGAGCTCGAACAGATGGACTTCTATTGACATTTCGATCGAGAGGAGCGACGAGTTGGCAAAAGTTGTAAAAATTCTAACAACGCCAGGGAAAATACATAATCGAAATTCGCCGCAGGCAAGCCAACCCCACAATCAGTATAATTAGGATTTCACCTATAAGGGAACCCCACATGCCTTCCGAATCGACAAACTCGTATTAGAAAAGCGAGTTGCACATTTGCCACGGCCTAAGCTGGCGCAAGAGCCCTCGAGCTATCTCCTAGTCGGAATCAGGCCCATCGAGTGCTCTCCAAGATAAAGATCTGAATTCTCGCTTGCGCAAATCGCTCTCGACAATAAAAAAACCGAGGTGCGAATATACATGCATGGCTGACCGCATTGTCCCACCGAGTATATATATATATATTCTGACGTCTTAACTAAGAGCGTGGAATAAAAAAAATGGCCGAATTTTGCATCTGCTCGCGCGCGTGTGACGGCTGCTGTTTTCGCCCGAGTTTTCGACAGCAGTGATGATCGCACGTTGGGAATATTTATATTTAATCGAAGGCGTTGGGCATTTTCTCGATCGACGTGCTCGACTCTCGGCTGCTATTGCGGAGCGAAAATTTTCAACAGCTCCTGTATATATATATTCGCAGTGAATATAATATAGCGTTTAATCAATCAAAACCCCGGAGAAAATTTGAAACTGCAAAAGTCACTCACTTCAAACCACATGCACAGTCGACCGCTATTTATATACCTGATTGACGTTTACCACTTGGTGTCACTCGAACGGCCACATTCGTACGTATAGAGTTCGGTCACGTCGATTCGTCTATAATGCGATTTCCGAACGAGCGAACGATCGTCAAAAGTTCGTGTATCATTAACAATGATCTCGTTGCCGCAAATAATCGCTACGAGTGAGAGAACGATTTCCGCTTTTAACCCTGAGAGTTGAATGCAAGAGCGAAGGATCATTAATTATTCCTCGCGGAAGCGTCGTTCGACGCTGCGCATACAAAAATCGCATTATAGCTGATGGCTGATTCGGAGAGTTGGCTTCGGGCGAGCCAGACTGATAATGATATATATGGGCTGAATTTTTGTAGATTGAAAATTTTATCGACACGATTTTTGAGTCGCGGTGAAGCGAAGCATCTTCACTCACTGGCCGATTGTAAAAAGTATTTTAGTAAAGCTCGAGTTCCAGCGTCAAAACTGTCATAAATCTTCCTCCACAATGCGAGCCAGTTAACGTCCCGGAGTCGAGTATAAAATATTGTTCCTGCACATAAATTAATTTCTAATCATCCTTCATCTGCCTCACCTCCCTCTCTGCCAACCATTGACATCACACGTATATATATATACATATATATCTATACCAGTAAAAAACAGTGACTTTTAGCAGGGACTGTACACTCTCGCGTATACAAATCCATGCAGAGTAGAGCAGAGGTGGGGAGCCCACCTGGGGGCCCTTCCCGTGACCTGTGACGGCACGCGTGTGCGTCTATCTGTCTCTGTCGTTCAGCCTATACGGCCCGGGGACCCCTACGTGTACATATACCTATAAGCATATGTATGCCGAGCATAAAACGTATGCGGAGCGAGCGAGCGAGCGAGAGAGAAAGAGAGCGGCTCATATTCCTGAATATGTTAACCCTTTTCACTCTTGTGCTTAGTCTACCGATCGACACTGCCTTGGCAACATCTCGCGCCCTGGAGTATAAGTCCGCTGTTGCTGCCGACGCTGCCACTTGCTCGGCTTGTTGCGCGTGCTGCGTTTTCCTTTTCGAGGAGAAATGCCGCTGGTGTATACAGCGTCGACGCTTTGGTATTATCGCGAACTGCGATTCCGGGAAGAGCGAGCGAGCGAGGTGAGTCTAATTTTGCGCCTTTAATGGGAAATCGTGTACGCGGAATTGCAGCGAGCGTTCAAGCGATTCGCTATTATAATATATATATATATATATATATATATATATATATATATATATATATATATAGAGAGAGAGAGAGAGTGATTTTGATTAAATTTGCGCGAAATTATTGGTACTGCGAATTTGGGATTTGATCTTCGAGTGCGGTTGCGTAATTTTATATATATACGCTTTACTGTGCAACAAGTTTAGATATTCTGCGATTTCTTAAAATTGAATGCGAGGAAGCTATTAATGTTTAGCTTTACTGGATCAAGAGGTTAATATTATCAAAAATTGATAAAAAATATGAGTTATATTCGCCCTGTCGTCATTTTACCAATGACGGAAAATCCGCCGCATCCGCGACAACGCCCACTTCCTATAATATATATATATACGGAATGTCAATGTGTCTCGCATACTCATCTCTGCGCCACTACGCGAATCACGTATAAATTTCTTCTCGCTCATAGCTCTCGTCCATTATACGCGACTCGTCGTCGCTTCCGCTATTTTCTCCCGCACATTATACCCGCGTATACGCAAGTCTGATGGAATCCGCGCATTCTGCACGTGTAATCGCGCACTTCCCGCGGGATAATGCGAGAGTAATAATATCCGGGCGGATCGGAAAAAGCAATAATAACTGCGCGAGTCGAGCGCATGCGAGATCGAACGAACGAGAGATATGGACCGATAAAACTCTCGGCGTGTTTGAGCGTTAAAAGGGCAGCTCTTTTATATATATATATATATATATGTATATACTACGCGAAAATTCTTATTGCCGGCGATAAAGCTCGTTTTATTTCGCAAGCACGCGGCGAAGCTACTTATACTTACTCGCGACAAAGATATTTTAATACCTCGAGTAGGTGCATCATCTCAGTAGTAGCGCACTACGAATGGATCTAAAGAGTTCAACGGAGATATGGATCCTTTATTTTAGGCATCAGCCGACGGACGCAACCGGAGAGAGAGAGAGAGAGAGAGAGAGAGAGAGAGAGAGAGAGAAGTTTATGGAAGGACTTTTACGCGAGTAAGCGTATAAAAACTTTGAGGATTTATCGATATACGTTTCTCCGCCGGCGGGCGGATTATGTGGATAATTTTCAATTATGTAATAGATTCGAGGCTCGAAGTTTGCGTGCAGCGGCCCATTTCAATTTTCATATTACAATTTTAAAAGGAACTTTGCTGATGGCTGCGTCGTTCGGAGAGGCTGATTTAGTGCGGGGCTGCGTAAACGTTTAGGGCCGCACTTTGTATGCATAAAAATCCGAACTATTCTACTGCGTTGCGGCCGTTATATATGCTGTATGCGAAGCTGCGATTTCAGATGGAATGTGGTAATTTCATACGGTTTCGGAAGAGTAGCGGTATATTCTTAGCGATGAAGCTGCTAATAATTTAATTTGCAAATTTAAGGCTTCTTCGCAAGCACAACTTTAATATCCGGAAGATTATAATATAAAGGTTAAGAGTGCGCAAAGTTTCTATTGTTAGAATTACCACATAGTCATCCGAAACTTTATTATTCAAAATAAAAAATATTCCGCGCACTCGCCTCTCAACTTCAAAGAAAAAACAACCTAAACTGCGATGTTTTTTATACACACCCAAGAAAAAAAAGTCCAGCGTCACGCAGCCACCATCATTCTATCCTCGCCCGCACCCCCAATAATGCTTCGCTTCGTCAGGAAATTCGATTACGCGCGAGTCTAGACGCTGCTCTCCCTCTGGTTGAACTATACGCGTAAAACCAGGGGGTCGACGTTGGGGGCAGGAAAAATGGCGCGAAGCCATTTTGAAAAGAGCCGGTCAGTCTCTCTTTCTCCACCCCTACGCTTTCGGCTGACTCGTGCGTGCTGTCGACTCGGCTCGATTGTGCCTGCGACGTCGTATAAGCGCCGAGAAAGCCACGGACTAAGGGTTGGACGAGTCTTTGTAAATGTACGTTCCTGCGCAGCGTTACCTCCCACTGGGAAGCAGTTGACCGCTGGTCAGTTCTCCTCACTTGACCGTGAATAACGTGATTTCCGGAGCGTCAGAAGACAATGAGGCCACTCGACCGGCTAATGCCGTGAATTGTGTCAAACTTGTTATTCTGAATTGACTATATTTATGAATAATTAGATCTGCCACGTACAATTGCGCTTCCGGGGCTGAATATAACCTCGAAAGAGTCATCGATCAAGCCAGACTATAATAATGCTAATGTCGGGTTTATTAAAGATAGATTCTGTATAGCTGTGTGATTATTTATTGGCTGTTTACTATTGCCTGCTTCTCTTGACTAATGGAATATTCACGCTTGGGTATATTCGTATGATGCTGCGATCGTTATAGACTGTGCGCAGTGTGAGCAGATTTATTTCTATGAAGAGAGCAAAATTTGAAGAAGTTAATTTTTTTTTACAACTATTCGTATACACGAAATACGGGCCTCCATAGATGTATATTATTATTTTGGCGTTTCTTATATATGCACACCCGACGGAATAAAAGAAATTGATCAATAATCTCGTATAGGATAGATTCGAAATATTGATGCAAACAGCAGCTATCAACATATTATCGAGAAGACAAACAATATCAATTACATTTAAATCAATACAACCCGTAATACCACCCCTTCCATTAATCATCTCGCCGTCGAGTAGATTACAAATTCACACCGCAAAACCTCTGTTTACTCGTCCGTATACATTTCCAATAAAAAAAACCAGTATCTTCTCCCAACACTTGGCGCGCGATAAACTCGCAAGCAGGTTCAGCTCCAAACTGCGCACACCGTTCGCTCGCGAAATTTGCCGCATAAGCCCTATAATATGCTCCTTTCTCTCTCTCTCTCTCTCTCTCTCTCAGTCTGGCACCTTCCGCAAAAAGCGATAAATCATCCGCGTTCGAGCGTCGCCGGTCAGTCGCGTGTCGCAAAGTAGGAGTGACCAGTGGCATACGGTTGCGTCCACACACGCGGGAAAGGGTCAGTGGGTCGAAGAAAAATCCGGTTTGAGCGCACGGCCCAGCCGGAAGCGTCGGGCCCCAACAAACAAACGGCCTTGAACGGCAGCGCTCTCGAGCTGTACGGCCTCTCTGATTTATGGCGATCGGTATTCTCTCGCGTGTTTTCGCCTCATTATTCATCGGGTCGCGCGAGTTTCGACGCAATAATGTCCGTTTAATTTGCCCCCGGATTGACCATACGCTTATATACACATCGGAGACGAATTCACGAGGAGGCTTGAACTTCTTACCTCGTTGTATGGATATATTTATAAAGCTGAAAAGAGAACTTACAACCGGTCTGCGTATCGGATTTCGCCCGCGTTCGAATGCTGTATATATATATATATGTATATGGCATAGAGCGAAAGAGAGAATAATCCATAAAATAAAGAACAATGGGAGAGCCTCGGCGAGGACTGAATAACTCTCGAAAAGGCTGGGAGAGCAAAGCCAAGCTGCGCGCTGTGGATTTCTAAAGGGGCAATGCCGTATGTACGTAAATTGGCGCAAATTGGCGCGAGCTGCTATTCCCTCTCTGCATGCGCTCGAGGGACTGGCTGCTGCTGCTGCGGAAGACGCTCTGCTAAGCCGCACCGAGCAATTCAAAGTCTTGCGCACTATATATATATATGTATATACATGCATATATACATACGCTTCTAGAGGCAGAGAGAGAGAGAGAGAGAGAGAGAGAGAGAGAGAGAGAGAGAGAGAGAGAGAGAGAGAGAGAGAGAGAGAGAGAGAGCGAGAGAAGAGAAGCTCGAGGCCGAGAGATAGACAGACCCTTTGGGGTCTTATACCTACGTCTCGAGATGAAGGAAGAGCCAACGAGCTTCCACTACGTGCTGCTCCGCTCCGGAGTCGGAATAGACGGAGAGCTTTCACCGGGACTCGCGGGGGAGAGCGAGAGAGAGAGAGAGAGAGAGAGAGAGAGAGAGAGAGAGAGAGAGAGAGAGAGAGAGAGATAGCGTACGTGTAAGGCACTGCTGCTGCTGCTGCTGCTGCTGGTTTTGGCAAGCCCAGCCAGCCGTGTACCTCGGCTCTTGAGGGAGTGAGATAGAGCGAGGAAGAAGAGAGATAGGAAACCTTATGTACGTGCGCTCTCTCGCGAACTTTCGACCTGACGCCACGATGGAAATTCGTTCGACAACGAGCTGCGAGTCCCGGCTGAGACATCATCGAGAGCTTCTGAGGATAACTCTGTACGTACGTACTAATTGGCTTGCGTTGAATGAATGCGTCTATACTATATATATATGCATACACACGTAGCTGTGCTGGATATAATTTTGAAATCGTTACAGTTTCCATTTATAAGGCCGTTACATTGTATATATGCCGCTATATGTATATAATATATTATCTGGTATCAGCAGGGCGAGCGTTTGATACGATCGTTTATATAAACACCGCGCGGGGTACACACAGTTTTATTCCATTTTCCAGAATAAAACTGCAGCGCGCGCGCGCGAGTGAGAGAGAGAGAATAAACGAAAATGGGTAATGAATAGAGTCGAGCGACGTGCATATACAGCAGCGTATTGCCCGGAGGCTACGAAATATCCTCTCGAAAAGCCGGGGCGTCTGCAGTCGAGTCGCGCGTATACACACACTATACAGCATATATATATATATATATATATATATATATATATATATATATATATATATATATATATATATATATAGCGAAAATGAGGCTTTCGCGCGTCGGAGGAACTTTCCTTTATATGGATAGCGCTGTACTTAATACCGTGAACGAAAGTCCGTGTACGTAAGCGAAGCGTCAACGAATAGTTTTTTGTTGTTGCAATTTTACGTATGTATAACGGTGTAATCCAAGATTTCGCAATAAAAATAGAAATTTCCATTCGACTCGTGCGTGTGTATATATATATAGGAGGAAGCGCGCTGCGCGAGACAAAGCTCTCTCGTGTGTATATATATATATATATATATATATATATATATATATATATATAAAAGAAGAGAGCGTGCTTTCTCGGATCAAAGGAGGAGGAACCAATAAATTCCGCTCAGCCGAACTGTTGTCCTGCATATCCAGCGAACAGTCAAAAGCCATAAGCAAGAAGAGGAGGAGGTGGCGGGTATATACGTATACGAGGGGAAGGAAAAGCCCAGGGGAGACTCTGAGGGTATATATGCGCGGAAAGGGAGGTAGCGGCAGCAGCTTTCAGAGGAGGAGGAGGAGGAGGAGGAAGGAGTATAGTCCTCCTCTCTCTCTCTCTCTCTCTCTCTCTCTCTCTCTCTCTCTCTCTCTCTCTGGTCCTTAAACCGACAACATAGGAAATCCCCTCTTGGCAAGGAGAAAGCTAGAGAGAGAGAGAGAGGTTTCCATGGCGACCAGCGCGTGACGTAACCACCCACTGCAGCCACGTACTCTTTGAAACAAATGAAGGCACGTCCTCTCTTGCCTTTGCCTCTACTACACTACTACTACTACTACTACCTACTACTCCCTCGTCGTCTTCCTCTCTTGTTTCCTTTCTCCAGGTCTTCGTGCCCTGGCTGCCGCTTCCTCCTGCTGCTGGTACTTTTGAGAGATGAGGAGAGAGGGAGAGCGATGATGTCCTGAGGGGTAAACTCGAGGAAAACTATTGCGCTCCACTACAGCCCTCATCTTCTCTCGCGTGTGGAACACGTACGTACACCTATATTACTACTACGTCTTCATCTGCTGCTGCTGCTGCTGCTGCTTCGGTTTGTCTGAGAAAGAGATAGGAAGAGAGAGAGAGAGCGAGAGACGCTAATATATATATATATATATATATATATATATATATATATATACCGCAGCCGTTAATTCGCTGGATCCTCGAGACGAGCTTTTAACGAATGTTCCGTGTCAGATCGTTTCTCTCTGACATTCCCGAAGCTCCGAGGCGATTTTCTTATCCCGTATACTGATTGCGCTGCATTCTCGCGGTCGAGAGTGTCTCAGGGTATCATGCTTCCCCGAAAATGCGAATCATAATCGTATAACGCATAGTTTGAATATAAATACAAGGACGATCGCGCTCGAGAGGTGAAAAATTCAAGGGATATATATACTCGTACTTTCCATTCGCATCTCCGCTATGCGCGCGCTTTCTTCCCATTTTCTTTTACGATTCAAGGAAGAAAGAACTCCCCCCTTGGATCATCGCTTTGTCGAGAGAGAGAGAGAGAGAGGGAGAACGGAAGCGAGATTCAATTTATTCCGCGGATGCTGCTCCGCCATGCGCGGATTGTCACAATTTCTCTCCTCTATATTCTTGAAAACCGAAAGAAGGGCGAGAGCATCGGCTATATATATATATACATATATATACACCCTCGAAGACACAGCCGGGCGGAAAAAGGAGCAGTCGAAGTGGCTGGAATCAAGCATCCGTGTGATATGGCCTCGGGACAAAGGGAAATAGAAGAATCTTTTTGATCGCGAGGATCGCTGATTAAAAACGCGGGCGCGCTGCAAGATGATCGATCACCTTTTCATCGTCGTCATCGGCGCGCGGTGCAGTGTGTAATGCGGTTCCGGTAAACTCGGCTTTTCGGCTTACACCGCCCATCATCCCGGCGGCCTGTCACAGCGGCAGTCCCCTCGGATTGCTTATTTTCGGTAAATACCACTTTGAAAAGCCAATAATGTTGTTTTCCCCCCATTGTAGGTTCGCGCGAGACGCGTAATCCGCAGGCGCGCGAGACAGGTGAGGGGCCTTTTTCGAAAAACTTGCTATACGTATATATGTACAACTCGTGCGGGCATGGGGTGAGCGTCTGGGCTGAAGGGGTGAGAAGGAGAGAGAGAGAGAGAGACTCGTAAACGTCAATACATTCGATACATATACCTGCGTGCAGAGGGTGACACATCCCAGTATATATATATATATAGGCAGGTCGGAAGCCGATTCTCGAGTGCGCGATCTGCGCGCACAGGTACGTGTATATATATATATATATATATATATATATATATATATATATATATATATATATATGTGTGTGTATTTCGAACGAAGAAAAAAAATTCGATATACATCGCTCAGCTCGAGCGGAAACAAGTGTTATTATGCACGCGCGGATATTCCTGAAAAGCCAATGAATCGAGAGGCCGATGCACTTCCCTCGCGGGCGCGAGTCAACGAACCCATATAATCCAGCAACGTCGGCGAGGAGGAAACTCGAGCTCGAAAAAGAGAGCAAAGTAGATACATCAGTTCTCGCTCCCTTCCCGCGCGAGGAAATCTCGTGCCAGAAGCAGTAGACTCTCAAGGTCGCAATAAGAATATTTAGGTCAGGATCGCGACTCGGAAGTGTAAAAGGCAGCAGCAGCGGAGTAGGAAGAGGCGCCGGAAGTTTGCCGACGAGAGAGAGAGAGAGAGAGAGAGAGAGAGAGAGAGAGAGAGAGAGAGAGGAAGAAAAAGCGACGACGGTAGGAGAGTAGAGCTTCATAAAGTAAAAGTAAACTCGAGGAGGAGTAAGCTCTCTCGCGAAGGGGAGGAAAGAAAGACGGGGTTAAAAGAGAAAGAGAGAGAGAGAGAGAGAGAGAGAGGCTCCCTCGAGGCGTCAGCCTTGAACTACATTTTTAATTGCGATTTCCTTGCCAGCTCCTCTCGCGGCCCATGAAAACAAAGGAGAAACAGTTTTCTCGCCTCTAGAGCTTTTTTCTCTCTTTCTCTCGCTTCTTAACTTTCTCTCGCGCTGCAGCAGTCTCCCCTTTAAGCAACAAGTAGCGGGTTCATTTAAGACGCCTCGCTTGCAGCGGCGTTCTTTTGTTCCTCTTTTAAAAGCTGCCGCCGCCGCGCGAACTTCCGCTTTAAACGAGAGAGGGAGGGGGTGGGAGGGAGAAAAAAGAAAACTCGCCCGTCGTTATAACCAGAGCGAAACTTGCTAAGCGGTAAGTCATTCATGAAAATCTTCGCGAGCGAGGATTTTATTATGTAAATTCATATATAGCGACGAGAGAGCGTTCGCGAGAGGAGAAAAGAAAACGTCGCGAGCTTTTCGTCAGCGAAATTCCTGGCCCATTGAGCGCGAAATCTGACCCAGTTCGACTTTTAAATCTCGCTGCCGAGCTCTCTTCGCATATGTATACTTTGTATTGTATACCTGTGCTCGTATTTTTTCACGCCTGGTTTTGCGCGACTTTTTAATATACTCTCCGGTATACAGCGCTGTTGTATTTTTCCACCGCACGCTGCAAGAGCAAAGTGTATTTTAATATTGTTATATGCGAAAAATCGCGAACTCTGTCTTTTTAATTTGCAAACTATATGTCCCCATCTGGCAGCGTATCGATATCGGCGCAAACTATCGCGAATGACGAAACCCCGTCGGATATACCACATCGCAGGCGCTGCGCAGACAATGCGCAAAAGCGTTCACGCGTGATGTGCCTCGTTCGTCGCAATCAAAAAAGATCGAGGGTCGCTTGTACACATATACACATATATTACATACGTTCCGATCGTGAATTTATAATTTTCACTCGGCTGTCGAGATCGTCGCGCCGTATAAATCAGCATCAGCGGTCCGTATTGTCGGGGCGAACGCGAAACGAGAGCGCAACCGCGGATGACGACGATAATAATAACAACAACAACGACGACGACGACGAAAAAAGTCGGTCAAGCTACAGGACAAAAATGCGCTCGATCTCTCGGCAGAACCCCGCTGCGGGGCGCTAAAAAAGGGAAGGGCAAGTCTCGCCGAGGAAAAAAAGGGAGCGACGTGAAAGCGCGCTGGATACATTCCAGGTAGAAAACAACGCGCGACGTTACCACTCGCTACGTATACGGTTATATATATACATGTATGCTCGCGCTCGGGGTATACACAATGTATTCAAATTGCAGTAAAAAAGAAGGGTTCAGTCGGCGAGAGATTTTTCCTCGCCGCGCTCGGGTTAAAAAAAAATGCGACAGACTGGTTAACGAAGCGAGATGGTCCATTCACTCGGCTCAATGGGATGCTGGGTCGCGTCTCATCATCCGCGCGTCCCTCTTTCTCTCTCTCTCTCTCTCTCTCTCTCTTCGTGACTTGTGTCGAACATATGCACGTGTGCGCGCACGTATATATCTATACGTTTATGTATTCACGCGCTAACTAGGCAGATATATACACGCCATATGCCCGAAACGAAAGATGAAAAAAAAAACGATTTTTATGCGAGCTGCGCAATTTGTTTGCCGGCGCTTTTTTCGCATCGGATTCGCTCCCCCCCGAACGAGAGAGAATCGCGCGTCGCTCGCCTGATCGTATGCACACCCCCCGCGTATACGTTACATTCCCCGGTTTTTATTTTTGGCTCGAAACTTCGTTGCTGGATATCGCGAACGATCGATGCGAGAGCCGCTAATATTCTCTGTTTTCGGCGTATCGTTGAATCAAAGCGCGCGAAAAGTCAATATAAGAACATCAGCCAAAGGCAGCTGTCGCATCTTCACGGGACTCCAATTAAGCGTACGTAATCTCCGTGCGGCACTTTTGGTCCTCTCGAAATCCGATTTATTCGCATCGGAGAGAGAGAGAGAGAGAGAGAGAGAGAGAGAGAGAGAGAGAGAGAAGCTGATGCCGGAGTTCTGTGCGCCCGCGGGCGAAATATCCTACCCTCATCTGTATATAGCTTCGAGTAGGTTATATAAGAGTGTGAGAGAGAAGAGCGAGAGTTGATTTTCTTTGCGCCGGAACCGCCATCAATAACTGATATTCGAATTCCGCCTCGGGTCTGCATGCGCCGCCAGACGCGCCGGCAGACTTCCAATTGGACTTCCGCTCGTGCACTAAACAATTTTCCAATAAGTAGATTTTTTACTCGTGTCGTACAGCTCGAGACAGAGTTATATGAACATAATGCCTTCGTTGCGACGACTGAATAGATGATCATTTTTGGTCGGGTCTGTTTCTTTTGGTTTTGCTTGTTTAACCCGGATGTTTGTATTCGCTTTTCTAGATTTATGAACCTATAAATTTTTCGATGCTTCAAGGTTAAATTTATCAAGGTTTCTAAATTAGAAATTGAACTGTTTCAGCATGTAAAATTAGTATATTCTGCTGCACAATAATTTAAACGCCGGTGAGGTATGATTGTGTCAAATGTTATAAGTTCAAAAGCGTACTGTTGATCACAAAAGTTTTTAGAAAAATTTTGGTAAACAAATCCTACCTTATAAATTCTATTAGCTATCAGTTTTCGCGCGATCTCTATATACTGAAAAAGTGAAATTTCGAAAAAGCGCGGATACTAGAGTTAATGTAAACGATAGTGGTAAAAGTTCTTTGATATTAGAACGTCCCTGATAGTTTTTAGAAAAACTAGTTCGAATACATAAGTAATAACAAGCGAACATGCGTATAAGTACAAACTTAGCCTATAACATTTCCAACATTTTAGATAAATTGTTTTCGGCAACAGCAGCTGCGCGCACGCTCCGAGCTAAAAAATTCATCCAAAGAAAATGATAATTTGCATATTTCCCATATTCACCGCGGGGAATTGAATATTTATGAAGGTAGCTCTCGCTGGCATAGGTAAGGCATAAATCACATAATCCTAATATGAGCCGAGGGCTCTCTCTCTCTCTCTCTCTCTTGCGACAATGGAAGCGACGCTTTGCAGCGGTCCAGCATCGGAGTCCCGTATATACCTATATACACACACACGCACGACGCTGAATTGATTAGATCGGGAAAACGATCCGTCCTCGCACAAGAAAAAGGGATGAAAGAATCTACCTGTCAGCCGAGCTAATGGGAATCCTCCTAATAGCGCCGAGGCTCACGCGCTGCATATAAGGCCAATAACTGTAGAAAAATCCCCGAGGGGGAATCGCAGTAGCGGCGAAACTCGAGATAAGGCCTTTGTCGCACACTGGACCGGGGGGACCCGGAAGTCCTGCGTCGGATGTCTGCTGTCGCGAGCTGTAACCCTTTCGCCCCTTCGAAAAAATATATATATGTATCGGGACACACGTGGATTATTTCGCCGTCTTGAGAACCGGCGCGCCGGCAAAGGTGGATACACAATGCCTTATACTACTGCGCTATAAATCAATTTATAAAGGGTTGGAGCTTCGGATGCTGCGAGAGTACAGTGTTATTGTATACATCCCTCGTACGACTTTCCCACAATAATGCAGGGATTTTCTGTATAAGTGCATTTTTACACACACCCCTCGTGATTAATCTCCTGGGACATGCTACTCTCGCTCGAGTCTCCGGGATGTCTAATAGTCTTTTCATAATCTGCTTGAAATGTGTCCTGTGCATGTATACATTATACAAACCACCCATTTTCGTAGCGTGAAGTTGATATGAGAAATGTATAATTTTTCATTGATATTCCAAAACAATGTAGGGTACAGAAAATGTACTTGTAAATATTATGCTAAGGTTACTATTCATAAGGTATTTTGAGATACCAAAATCCACCGACAGATGATTTTTTAATGTTACCAAATTCCCTTTTTAGATACTCACGAGTAGGCTATATATTTTTACATTTTTTGCCTAAATTTTGTTGCGCTTACCGATATATGCCGCTTTATAACAGATGTATGTGAAAATATGCACTCGTTGTGAAATTGTTAAAGAACATATTTTCTTAATCTTGATGAATATATTCGGTCTCGTTATTTCAAGAAATTGTATATACTATTAAATTTAATCTTACTAAAAAAGTCGTGTTCGGCAAAATAAATTGATTGGAACTACTCGTGGAAATTATTACCGTCAAACCTTTCCTAAAATATAAACGAGTATCAGAGTCTTGTATAATATATATTTTCGTTTTTATTGAAAATGGTGGTGCCCCGGCAGTTCTCGGTCTTGGATCTTCTGTTACATTCATAAGCTTGATTGCATAAACTTTGTGCAGCTTTTACCAATTTCACGTGGAATCTTATTTTCTACATTACATAACTCTGAACATAAAATCTGTACATGTTGAATCGTATTTTTACAACTATCCAATACCTTCATAAAATTGCTGGCATTTTTGGAATATAGACAACAACCGAGTTTCGAATTCCTAGACTTTCTAATGATATCATTCTTAGTGCAGATTATTTGCTTAAACGAAAAATGTCTTGTAAAAATGATCGAATGCGTAAGTTTTATTATGCATAGAATACAATAAGCGATTATATCCATAAAATCATCTTTTCCCACTAAGTCACTTGAAGAATAAATTAACCGCTAATAAAAATAATTCCAGCAGTATAAACGTGCAACAGCTATGATTGAGAGAGAAAGAGCCAAGGAAACTTGTGCTCTCTCGGCTGTAGGCGGAAACTAAGTTCAAGGACCTATATAACAGCTGTTAAATGAATCTGCATAAAGAAAAAACAAGTAGCTCGGCTTAGTCGCGGCGGCGGCGTCGGCGTCGCCGCTAGAGAGAGAGAGAGAGAGAGAGAGAGAGAGAGAAAGAGAGAAAGTAAAAAAGTTCATTGCACGTTGTGACCCTGGCCTAGAAACAAAAGCGAGAAGAGTCTCCTGAATAATTCAAGCACGCGGAAAATGAGGAAAGAGTTCAAAGTTTCTCCAAAGAATTTTACGCGCGGCTCCTTCCCGCGAAGCTTTTCCCAACCACCACCTCTTCCTTCTTCTTCTCTCTACCCTTTCCTCCTCGTTATCTCATAAATTACCGAGCGCTCGCGAAGAGCCGCTTTCATTCTTTCGAGCTGAACCTGTCGCGGAAAAATATTTGCATATCTTCAGCTTCGCTTGGATTAATTCTCTCTCTGCAATCTCGAGTCGTCGCATTACACTCGATCAATTACTTATTTTCTACGCAATTCCAAGTCGGTCCGCATTCCAATACAAAAGAAGAACGTATTACTTTGTTTAAAGAATTTTCTTTAGAAAACAATACTGCGGGTAACGCGATACTCAGAGGTGCCTAATAAAGGCGTTCCGTTGGCCGGCGAAGCGTCGGTCCAAGAAAAACAAGCCAACAATACTCCCATCCAGTCAACCAGTCAGTCAGTCAGTCTGACGAAAAGAGTGTAAGAGTAAACGAAAGCGACACGAGAAAAGGCGCAAGACGTTTGATTCAAACGTATCGCGGGGGGTTGAAGGGGTTGTGAAATAAAAAAAAAACAGAGAAGCCGGACGGTTCGCACATGCTGCTGCTGCAGTGTAACAAAGGAACGTACGGGGGCAAATTACGGATTCAAACGGCGGGCCTTTGTCTTTTCAATGTTTATTTCTTTGTTTTCCTGGCATTGTACGGTATTATTATTTCCCTCGTCGTTTTTATTTTTATTTTTCGGGCTACTCTCGCTTATATCTACTTTTTCTGCCTCTACGCTCTCGCAGAATTTCGTGAGAAGCACTATAAATCCGTATAGCGATCCTCTTATCTGAGCCGGTAAACGCTCCATTCGCTCCTCACTCGATTTCCTGTAAAAGCCCCGACGAGGAAAAAAGAAGGCTAAATTCGTTTTCGAGCACTAGTAGCTGCGCAGAGAATTTCGGTCGGCAAAATTCGTGAAGAGGTCATAAAATGGCAGACCATAGCAGCAGCAGCAGCAGCAGCAGCAGCGCATCGAGCGGTGGTCACAGCTCAGCTATATACGTATGTATACATATATACGGCATCACAAAAGCGAGAGAGATGGTAGGGGGTTGGGGGTAGGATGAAAGGCCGGGTTGCGTAGTTACGTGTATAGGTGAGAGAGTGTGTCGGTCGAGGACCACGAGATCAATATGTATGTTGGGGGATGTGGACGCTGCGCCGTTGGTGGTTGGGGGTGGCCGGCGGCCCTGGCAGCTGATTGGCCAACGGCCACCCCCGTAGCCACGCCCACTCCCACACACGCCGCTCTCCCTCTTCCCCCGCCGCCAGCAGCGTGTAACCGCTGGCAGAGAGAGAGAGAGAGAGAGACTCTCCCTCTAGACCACCACCCCCTGCTGCTGCTGCCTTTCCCCGAGAGCGCTATCTGCTCTTCTCTATCTCTCTCTCTCTCTGGGATGCTGACGCTGTTACCGAATTCGCTGGAATCATCGAAAATTGAAAACCGCCGAAGCCTGCACATGCAGAAGAGCGTTCGCCCCGCTGGGAGGAGGTGGAGAGGAGCTGATGCGCTACTTCCCTAGCGATTGTATAGTGTTTTTTTTTTAAATCGTCGGAGTGGAGTTGGTTGTTTCACTTTTTTTTTATCTTGACTTTCGGTCGAGCGGGTTTTTAGCGCTTCGGTGATGCGGGCTATTGTTGAATGTTTTTATGTCTGTTTGGGATCGTCTGGTCGTGATGATCAATTGTTGTTCCAGGGATATTCCTGATGCGATTATGCGACGTGGAAATAAATCGAAAATCATAGATGGTAAAAAAGTTGTCGAGTGGATTATGCGACAAAGTAATAGTAGTAACTATAAAATAAGTAAGTGTTCCCAGAATTGAAAGCCAAATATTAAATAATTAAA